>SSNU01000042.1:349361-788479 GCA_012064415.1 Gyrodactylus bullatarudis
TTTATAGGATCATTAGAGCCAATAACATTTCAGTTTTTTTATAAAACGAGTATCCCTAGATATTTATACTAGCACCGAGAATATTGGAAAACGAAATGTAGCATTTCGAAATATACCAAATTATAATTATCGCTCAAGCAATTTTATTATTCGTGGATCAAAGCCGTTTTTTCGAAGACCTTGTAGTTCCCTTATTTATACAAATCATTTCTATGAATAAATATATATGTTTCAATTTCAAAAAAATATAATGAAAGGCACTAATAAGTGAGAAAACTTCCTTGTGAGTCTAAAACTGAGTAAGAGCTTTAGAATTTTAATAGGGAAAACTAAGAATAAGTAAGGAAAAAACTGATAGCAATATCAAGAGAGTAAAGTATCAATGTACCACAAGAAAAATATGATTTTATTCGTGAGAAGTAGGATCATAACTTAGAGGTGGTATGGGTAGGCTCCCTTGACACTGTGTCCGGCAACAAAGCCAGGGTGTACAGCAGAGCTGTGTAGTCAAGACACACAGCTCTGCTGTACACCCTGGCTTTGTTGCCGGACACAGTGTCAAGGGAGCCTACCCATACCACCTCTAAGTTATGATCCTACTTCTCACGAATAAAATCATATTTTTCTTGTGGTTTTTCAAAACGCAATTTTTGCCTCTACCATAGCATGTACACGCTATTCAATATTTATCTAACTGGTTATCATTTTCGTCTATGAAAACCTCGTATCTTACACCTAAGCTTCTCCTTGTCATATTCTCTCGTGGTACATTGATACTTTACATTCTAGATTTAACCCTATCAGCTTATTAATTCATAAACTCAAGTTTTGTCATTGCATCAATCTTTTCAGTCCTCATCATATTTTCTGTATATTTTTGTGATAGATTTCTTTCAATTAAGCCTCTTTCTCATTTCTTTTCCTGTATAATCATTGGGAATTCAACCTGATATCATAGAGTCAAGCTTCAATTTCTTCAAATGAGCTCTTTTTTCTATACAATATCTGACGGTTTCCAGAATATACATTGGATATAATGAATATATTGTCTTGTCAATCTTACATTTACTTGTAGATTTTTTAGCTCACAATTTCTCAGTCTTATGAAACAATTTGACCATTTATAGGCTAGAATCCCACTGGTATTGCTTTTTCTTAAACTCAATTCAGATTTTCATCTATATCGGGTTCAATGTACGGAGTTTCCACGCTGAACGTAACATCTATGAATGTATTTATTAAGTTATTTTAATCTTTTATTGATGAAAAAATTCGGCATAGATGCATCAAATATTTTTATGTGAATTATGGTTTTAAAATCATCCGGAAAAGAACCCAACTACAGCGGAAATAAATTTGCCAAGATAATCTGTCAGGCCGAATTCTCGTTTATCATGGATTTGTGGGTCAGTAGGTAAAGACAAACTAAGGTTGATTAGAAGCAAGAGTAAAAGAAGATGCCTTATCATCGTTCAGCTTTTTGAGGGACTAATCAACTTGAAACTATTTAAAAGCTATATAAATGATACATTAAACCGTGATGTAGCATTAAACATGTACTCATTCGAAGAAGCATGTGATTAAAAATACATTAATTGCACAAAAGAGATTTAAACCACAAGAAAATATGATTTTATTCGTGAGAAGTATGATCATAACTTAGAGGTGGTATGGGTAGGCTCCCTTGACACTGTGTCCGGCAACAAAGCCAGGGTGGACAGCAGAGCTGTGTGTCTTGACTGAGTGGCTGGTGACGACTGGGGCAGTGTGCACAACTGACTTGTGACTGGTGACAATAGCTGGGTGGTGGTAACCGAATGAGTGGGCTACGTGTCCGTTGGCCATGGAGATGATGGCGACAAAGGCGAGGATGATTGAGAAGAGACCGTTCATGCTTGTTTGATGATGAAATCTCTTACGATCCACGAGTATTTATACGATTAATTTCAAGGTCATTCATAATGTATATGATCCTCGATTAAAGTACAGTGTCTAGACTAAAATTTCATTTCGTTTGGTTTTCATAATCTCTGACAATACAGGTCCTCATTTAGAATCTCGAATAACCGTTTCACCATATGACACAGTCTTTATTTTTTTCAGATATCAACATTTGTTTTTATTCAGTATAGATCAGATCCTTACTTATCACAAATTTAACTCAAGAGCTTTACTGGTACCAACTCTCCATTTTGAGCTTTTTCGATATTCCTCCATGGATAAGAATCCATTTGTCTGAGTGTAATGCTAACTAAACACATTACTTGGGATGTTTTTTTATTGAGTTACTCTTTCTTTCGACATTTTCCTCTGTTCTAGTGGCTCTTTTTCTTTGTTATTATATGATCTTATTGGAAAAACTTCGACTTCTTTTAATAGCATCTTGATTAGACTTGTATAATTTTTCATAGCATTTCCAATTTCCTTTACATCACAGGTCTTATCTTGAATTATTCTTTGATCTGTTCAGTGAGTTATTTTTCTCAAAGCTAGTGGAGTGATTTTTTGAAAATATTAAGAGCGAGAAAAAATCCATTCGAACAAGTCCGCACCTGACCCAATATTACCAGAAATGTAGACTTTTTAATTCAGACTATTTCTGGTCCTATTTTCTGCTAGATATTACAAAATCAGCTTGAATAAACTTGTAAAAAATCTTATTCTCGATATTCTGGATGAATAAAAAACTAGAAAGAACTCTGTACACACTGTACATCTAATTGATCAACGGACAAAGTTCAAATCTAAGCCTGTTTTAATTTTGAAATTAGCTTTCAGAAAATTTCCGACTCCTAGATTAAAGTATTTCAAGCAAAGATTTTAGCATGAATAAAATGCTAATTTTTTAAACATTAACAAATTTTAAGTTATTTATTAAATTTCGCTATTGTTTCGAAGAAGAGCGGTGCTCTATTCTCGGTAGAGGTTTTTTAACTTTTGATCCATGACACCCAATAATATGATTGCTTTTCAGAAACAATGAAAAAGTGTGATTCCACTCATTTCAAAAGAATGAGCACATTAAAACTGGTTAAGCTCAAAAAAACTGAAATACAGGTAAAAGCTCTGTAAAGTGACGAGAGTTGTGTGAATGTGCAAGTATACCTTACTTATATACCATTTCTACCTCAAATCTCATGAATAATAGACCAATAGAAATTGAGTATTTGTCTGCCAATCAGAATCGAGCAACATTCCTCCTACAATTTTCCCAAGATCCCAAATATATTTTGCTACCAGAATCTCAAATTTTTCAATAGGTTGATGAAATTTTGTAGATGATCTCAATCTTTTATTCTGATTAATTTCCACTTCGAATTTTTTTCTATCTTATCAGGAAGAGGCCGTAGCAAAATGAGCTAAAGCAGTCAGACCTAAATTTAGTACCATTATATTCAGCATGAAATTTAGAGTAAACTTGGAAATTTTCAAGCTTCTATTCTTAAAATATATGGCTGAAATTCGATTTTGAAATCAGTTTCAGATTTTGAATGATTTTAGATGAAAAATCAAAAAAAGTCATTTTTCGTTTTCCCAATCCCATACCCCTCCCCATGATTAGTCATGGGGTTGACCATTTGTACATTGTACATACATAGGTGTGAATACAAACATGTCAATCAAAGCTGTCACACTGTTCTCTTCCTTTTACATAGAATAGGGGTTTCTACTCATACATACGCACCACTATCACAATGAACATAGAGTAGGTCACACACACAAACTCACTTTCTATAGAATGCAATGTAAAATCCTACCACGCTATATTTGGATATGAATGTTTTAACTAATCTGTTCTTGCAAATCTGTTTCAAAGCATGAGTATTTTTATAAAAATAAACTATGATCTCAGTTGATTGGAGATCATAATTATAAAGTTTCATAATGATTTGATGGTTATGATCGCAGGATTCTCAGTTTTACATCGTTAGTGTACAAACGTAGTGTATTCATCGCGTGGGAGAGTTATAATGAATGATAAGTGAATATTACTGTAAAAGTAAAATGAAGGAATATACAATAGAATTTCAGAAAAAATTAAATAAAAGAGACTTTTGGTAGGAACAAAAGGAGGTGTGGCGCAGTGGTATCTCTCTCACCTCTCATTCGGACCATCTTACTCTCGGTCCTAGGTCCAAACCCTCCCACAACGAGCACATTTATCACTCTTTCCCTGTTCCCTTATTTGTACAAATCATTTCTATGAATAAATATATATGTTTCAATTTCTAAAAAAAGATAATGAAAGGCACTAATAAGTGAGAAAACTTTCTTGTGAGTCTAAAACTAAGTACGAGCTTTAGAATTTTAATAGGGAAAACTAAGAATAAGTAAGGGAAAAACTGATAGCAATATCAAGAAAGTAAAGTATCAATGTACCACAAGAAAAATATGATTTTATTCGTGAGAAGTATGATCATAACTTAGAGGTGGTATGGGTAGGCTCCCTTGACACTGTGTCCGGCAAGAAAGCCAGGGTGGACAGCAGAGCTGTGTGTCTTGACTGAGTGGCTGGTGACGACTGGGGCAGTGTGGACAACTGATTTGTGACTGGTGACAATAGCTGGGTGGTGGTAACCGAATGAGTGGGCTACGTGACCGTTGGCCATGGACATGATGGCGACAAAGGCGAGGATGATTGAGAAGAGACCGTTCATGCTTGTTTGATGATGCTAGACACAGCTCACTCCTTGCTTTTTATAGTATCCGACTGAATACCTTCCACCATATAGTTTACGTATCTCATCTTTAGTTCATCTGACACTAGCCCTGTGGTTTACTTTGTACTACAGTCTCTTGATTTTGAAAAAGTACAATTTGTCAAATAATTTTACGACCAGGTTTGTCTATAAATACAGATCAATTACAATTCAACGTCATCAAACAAGCATGAACGGTCTCTTCTCAATCATCCTCGCCTTTGTCGCCATCATCTCCATGGCCAACGGTCACGTAGCCCACTCATTCGGCTACCACCACCCGGCTGTTGTCACCAGTCATAAGTCAGTTGTCCACACTGCCCCAGTCGTCACCAGCCACTCAGTCAAGACACACAGCTCTGCTGTCCACCCTGGCTTTGTTGCCGGACACAGTGTCAAGGGAGCCTACCCATACCACCTCTAAGTTATGATCCTACTTCTCACGAATAAAATCATATTTTTCTTGTGGTTTTCCAAAACATGGTGTTTAATCCTCCTATACTTTTCATCGTTCTGGTTTATCTATATTCACGCTCAACTGATTTCAGACAGATACATATCCCTCAGTTGTCTTTTCTGAAATTCTATTTTTCCAATCTCAGATTACTCTGAAAATTTGTGACTTTTTGAAAAGTTCATTAATGATAATTTGGTATATTTCGAAATGCTACATTTCGTTTTCCAATATTCTCGGTGTTAGTATAAATATCTAGGGATACTCGTTTTATAAACAAACTGAAATTTTATTGAAATATTTCTCTCTCTACTATGGTTTTTCTTGCTGCACCGCAGGTACAAGGTAAGACGGTTGGCTCTAATGAACCTATAAAGTCTTTCAACTACAAGGTCTTCGAAAAAACGGCTTTGATCCACGAATAATAAAATTGCTTGAGCGATATTTCCATGACTATATAAAAAATATCTTATGACCCCAAGTCTTATCATTCTGGACAACTTTCCTTTTACTAAAAAGTATTTTAAAACATTGATAAACTTGAGGTTATACTGATCAGGCTGGAAAACAATTCAACCTTGTAGATTTAGCCTGGGTATAATTTCTCCTTCATTCATGAGATTGACTCAGAGACCCCTAAGTGTGTAAGAACAAGCTTTGGGTATCTTATGTTCTATTGCAAAAAAATAATTCCTGGTGAAAATTACGACAGGATGGTAAAATATTGAGTTATTACTTCCTCAAAACTGATTCTTCACATAGATTTCGATTTAGAAGGGTTAGCTCATCAAAACTGAAAGAGTTATCTAATTTTTTAACCATCATAAAATATCTTTATTATATCACAACGAATAAAAGAAGACATTCCATGAGTCATTTCTCATAAGGATTTAGAGATGGTAGCCACCGACGAGACCTCCCTTGACACTGTGTCCGTAGTATGGGGTGTGGGCAGTCTTGACTGAGCTGACTGTGTGGTGGACAGCTGGGTAGGTCTTGACAGTCTTGTGACTGACGACAGTTGAGGCGTGGTGGGGATATCCCTTGACCGAGTGTCCGTAGAGGGGTCCGATGGCGCTGGTCAAACCGAGGAGGCAGACGAAAGCAAAGATGATTGAGATGATTGAATTCATAGTAGTTGATACTATCTCTCGACCAGTGATCCGTATTTATAGTCGTTGTGGTTTTTATGATCTCTGTCTGGAGTTGTTTAATACCTTCAAAGTACATCATTCGCTATCACAAGCCTCTCTCTCTCGTTTGAACCATGATTGGTTTCAATTCGATATGAAATCTCACGTGGTTACCTCTTCCAATATTCTCAATGCATCTGTTCGCATGTTCATCAACTGATGTTGATATTAGTAAAAAACTTTTTTTATCTCAAGATATGGCGGTTGTAGTCTCTAATTCAATCAAACCTCTTAGATATTCTAGATCACTATAGGTCTATGAAATTTGATTGGGTCATGTTACTCTGAGCAATACTCGAGTGTATTTTTATAGGGAAATTTTCAGATTGAATTTCTCGAACCTGATAATGCATTTGAAAAACCTTGAATATCATATGATAAAATACATGAAAGTATATCATTCCTAGGCCTCATTGAAACAAAAAAATCAGGCAGCAAGCGAACAGCGTAAAAACGTTTCAATTTGCTGAGTATACGATTACTAGCTCTATTGTGCCCTTAACTTTGTTAGCTTTTTTTTGTTCATTGTTTAAGCGTCAAAAAAATAAATGTCATTCAAATTTTCAGGTTTCTTCAAGAAATTTATTATGTCAAAATATTTTTTCATGAATGTATATCATTCCTAGGCCTCAATGCAGTAATGAAATTATTTCATACTTTCCAGATATCTCATCTAATTATTGGTTTGTATAATTTTATTGGTTCTCGTCAAAGCTTTTTTGAATTAAATTTAATGAAAACTCTTCCTTGCTATGTTATAATTATTTTTAGCTTTGTTCTCGGCTATGGGGAACTGATAGCATTTCTTTCCTTGCAACTTTGGCTTCCATTATCCAAGGTTGTTTTCACGTAGATCTAATATTTTTTATTTTTCCACAGGACATTACAGTCGAGAAAACGCCCACAAATATCAGTAACCTCCAATGGGACAAAACCCGAAAGGAAAAAGGCTAAACCCCTCAATATACCAAAGATGGATGCATTTTTAAAGAGATATTAAATCTATTTTCTTATCAAGTAAATTTTCATTATTTCCTTGGATGTTTATATATTGGATTCTTCTTAATATATATATATATTACGTGTTTACTTGAGAGTAGATATGTAATTTAAAAAAATGAATTTACCAGGATAACATTTTTAGAGTTTGGCTCAACTTGAAAACAAAATAGGAATAACTTTTTCTGAACATTATTTATTCTTTATTGACGGAAGAAAAAAATATTTTCCACTGAAATAATAATATCACTAATTCGCATACATTATCGCAAAACAAAATAGTAGTCGAAAAGAACTTTAATATTATGACCTATCATAATATTATTCATAAGCCAAAACATTTTGAATTATATGTACACAATTTATCGTAATAATAATAATAATTTTGATTTGGGACATTGAGAAACACAAGATATTTGGTGAGGGAGGGCATTTCAAACGATTGTCCCTGGCCAGGATACAATTTTTAGGGAAACACTTGTCTGTCCGTTTGAGCCGCTAGATTTTAGTATTGAAACAGCTCTAGAATGGGTCACATCAACCAAAGAAATGCCGTTAACTTCAAGGATCAAGTCTCCACATTTCAGACGTCCGTCGAGGTGCGCTGGCGAGTTGGGTACAATCGTTTTAATAACGATAGGCTGAGATATGCCAGTTGTGGCACTTCTACGCTGGTTAGTACCACTTGAAGAACCATTTGAGCATGATGAATAGGAGACAGGGGTCTCATTGCCTCCGACAACAGAGAAGCCCAGGGAACGATTACTCGTATCTCGACTGAGGACTATGGTCTTAGCTAGCTGACAGAATCTTGGCAAATGAAGCCAAAATATCCAGCTAGGCATGAAATTGCCATTCTCGGAGAAGGCATCTTCAAAGAAGTCGTCTTCAACGCAATTCTGATACAAATGCAGAGTGACCACGTGAGACGTAGTGGTGGATGAATGGTCAGGAGTCTGAATGCGACAAGATTTGAGAATGTTAACAGCGGCCTCGTGAGTGAGACCGCAGAGATTCTCGTTGTTAACACCAAGTAGGACATTCCCAAGCATAACTTGACTGGATTGGGCAACACTCATGTTTGGAGCGAGGCCAGTAACATAGACGGGGGTATCACCGCGTTGGCTGTCTAGACCACCGGCCACTGACATACCCAATGATTCGGTGACCTTTTTTTCAATTTGAACATATTTTTCAATACATTTACAAGAGTTGGATCGGAGGGGACCGCTCCTTGCGTTTATTGAGCAAGTCTCTTGTGAGAGCAAGGGTTGGTCGGATACGGTGGAATTCGATTGAGCATTTATGAGGCGAGTCCTTTCATCGTGACTTGAACTTGTGCTATTCGGCGTGAGACTACGAGCTGTGTCAATATTCTTGATGTTGTTACCAGGGCCAGATGAGGACTGTGGACGAAACAAGGTTGTGGGACTGTTGGTTACTCTGCTAGCATCAGGTGTCTGAGGTCTTAGACTACGCAATAGAGTTAGAGTTATCCGATCTTGGCTTTTCTAGTAGGGAAAATTTTATCATTTTTTTCAAAGTCGAAAAATACTAATTTCTTACTGTTATAATTTCAACAGCTTCATCCTGACGCCCTTCACACAAATCATGACCATTTATTTCGAGGATTCGATCATCCCTCCTAATACGACCGTCGAGTTGAGCAATCCCATCAGACACAAGGCCAAGGACGTAGAGGCCGGGTCTATTCTTCTTACCAGCAATTTTTATGCCCAATTTCTTATCGGGTCTCTTTGTAAGGGTTATTGAGATGACCTCTAAAAGTAAAGATTATGCTTACCAAAGCAAAAGAGAGACATTTCCTGTGGGAAGGAACTCACCTCCACGATTATTGCCAATTGAGCTTAGTGTCGTTATCCTATTGGCAGGGGATATTGATTCTTCGACAACGCGTTCTCTGTAGACGAGCATTTTTACAGGTTGATTCTTTGGACAACTCATAAAGGCGTGTCGCGCAAAAAGATGATTCGTTTTCGTCAAGTCTTTATTGTTAATTTCGAGAATTTGGTCGCCCGGATGAAGACGACCATCACGGGCTATAATACTGTCGAGATAAATCTCTTGGATCATAATGTAGAGCTGAAATGAGATGAGTCATGAGATTAATTTTAATACCATGGGAGTAAAGGAAAACTGACCAAAGGGGTATCGATACCACCGACAATGGAGATTCCCAATTCATGGCAAGACTTCCGGTCAATTGTCACTGCAGATATCTCTCCTGGTATGATTTGTGATCTTTGGGGATCAGTCTTTTCAGATGCATTCAGGGATTTGGGTTCATTGGTAGTGGGTTGTCTTATCTTGGATAGGGAGGAAGCCTGTGTAAAGGACTGCATGATTTTTTGAGGAACGGATCCTTTCATTATCACTGAGTTTTGAGGTAATTCAATATTATCCGATGGCTGACGATCTTGGTTAGTTGGCGATAAGGATAGGGTGTCAGCTGGAAGAATTAGACAAGATGAAAAATACAATGAATATGAATTGAATCAAATATGAAAATTTTCATGTAACCAAACATTGCTAAGAGACTATCGAATTCTACTGAATAGGAATTTTATCTAGAATATCTAAGAGGTTTGATTGAATTAGAGACTACAACCGCCATATCTTGAGATAAAAAAAGTTTTTTACTAATATCAACATCAGTTGATGAACATGCGAACAGATGCATTGAGAATATTGGAAGAGGTAACCACGTGAGATTTCATATCGAATTGAAACCAATCATGGTTCAAACGAGAGAGAGAGGCTTGTGATAGCAAATGATGTACTTTGAAGGTATTAAACAACTCCAGACAGAGATCATAAAAACCACAACGACTATAAATACGGATCACTGGTCGAGAGATAGTATCAACTACTATGAATTCAATCATCTCAATCATCTTTGCTTTCGTCTGCCTCCTCGGTTTGACCAGCGCCATCGGACCCCTCTACGGACACTCGGTCAAGGGATATCCCCACCACGCCTCAACTGTCGTCAGTCACAAGACTGTCAAGACCTACCCAGCTGTCCACCACACAGTCAGCTCAGTCAAGACTGCCCACACCCCATACTACGGACACAGTGTCAAGGGAGGTCTCGTCGGTGGCTACCATCTCTAAATCCTTATGAGAAATGACTCATGGAATGTCTTCTTTTATTCGTTGTGATATAATAAAGATATTTTATGATGGTTTAAATCAGTTTTCTTCAATCAGCATGAATCTAATCGCTTCGAATTTATTTAATTTTTTAAGGTGATCTTCTCACAAGACCGTAAAACTTGCTTAGTTAATCTATCCATAAATTCACCCACGAGAACTGCAGTTTGCATTGGCTCATAAGTGACAAGTTGATTGAATCTATCAAGTCTTCGGGAATACTTCAAAATAAACACCGTGGATAGTCAGCAAGAATATGCGATTTTGAGCGATCAAATGAAAATAACATTTTTGAGGGCTGTGGTATTTATAAATTGAAGTGTAGCTGTGATAAAAGTTATATTGGTCAAACTGGTAGGAATTTTAGAACAAGAATCAAAGAACATAAAAACAGTATTTTGAGAAATGATAATAAGTCACATGTTTTTCAACATGTCTTAAACAATAATGGGCATAAAATAAATTTTGAGGAGGTTAAAATTCTTAGTGTGCAGAAAAACTTTAGAAAGAGGTTAATTCATGAAGCTCTAGAAATAGGCAATAATGATACTTTTAATGGAAATGTTGGTGAAGTGAACATTGAGCTTGGATTCAGCTTTTTGGCAAAAGAATGAAGTTAAATTGAATCTGATGAAAAATTATAACTCTTTTCTGTCCTGATTATCTATACTTTATTATCATAGGTCAGCCTCTTGTATTATTCTATTCTCTCATCTGATTGGACAAAACTGATAGGTATGAGATCATGAAAGTATATAAATAGTAATTTGTTTTTTGAAAAACTTGTCGTACCACTGAAGAAGGCGTGTGAAGACAATCACCGTCGAAACGTTTGGATGACCATGGCCGAGAATTCGATTTCAAAATTAAATATTTTATATTTTATTTTTCTCCCTCTTAGATTTCACTATAGTTTCTATGAACGATAAAAAAAAAGTCGCATGTACGGTAACTATGGTTTAAAAATAACTCAAATCAACATATGACTGAAGTCGAATGTTTTTAGTTGTCGGTTGTACAAGCCTTTTCGGTTATCTTCCTCTTACTTCATTATTACTAGGGCGGTCAAAATGCTATTTTTGATATGTTGCTAGAATTTTAATGAGATTGATAAAATTAACATTCTCGAGCATAAAGGATATTTCCTCACGAAAATAATTTTGCTATTTTTCTGCTATTCAAAATCGAATTCTATTTTTCCACTGATTAATTGCTATTTCTCCGGACTAAGCCCTTGTCAGATAAATGGTAACATGAGAACAAATCTTATTTTTCTTGATTACTATCATCTCTTCATTTGAATTAAGCTGTTTCTAAAGCGTCACAATCTGGTAATAGGGCATGTTCTGAAGTTTTTTGATTGGTCGAAGAAAATTTTAAGCTTGAGATGTTATTTAACCTCATTCGTTCCATAATTAGATGTCTGATCAAACGTATGGACGCAATTTTCTGTCTTACCCAAACGAAAAATTAGTTTTTTATAATTTACTTACAAGTAGTATGCAACATATTTTCATAAGCTATAAAAATGCTATTTTGTGACCGCCTTAATTATTAAAATTCACATGTCCAATCAAGACGATATTCTAGGACCTTCAAGAGTTTTAGCTGAAGTCATTTTAAGTGATTCAGACTTGTCAGAATCAGAAGCGGAAGATAATATAATCAGTGATTTATATTCTTCTTCTGAAAATGATGAAGAAGATAAGACAATACCAAAATTACAATCGCAATGCGGAACTTATCTGTACACTACTCAGAGAAGAACTCAGACGAGAAATCCTTCAAGAAATATCTTTCGATCTACTCCAGGTTTGAAAAAAGAACGTTCAAAATTGATCGATTGTGGTGAATTTTTCTTGCATTTCATAAACCATAAAATGCTCAGAGACATTGAGAAATACACCAACTCTTACATGGAACATATGAATGCCAAATACTCTAAAATTTCCTTGCAAGAAATCATCAATTGGATAGCCATCCATCAACCTCTATTTTGGATGGATTTAGAAGAATTATGGATTGATAGATATGGTCCTATCGATTTTCGAGAATATATGACGTATTCTAGATTCAATATCATAAAAAGGTTTATAAGGTTTGACAATAAAGTTGAAAGGATAGAGGGAAGTTCACAGGATAAACTAAAGCCAATAAGAACCCTTTTTCAAGAGTTCATTATCAATTGCCAGACAGCTTACGAGCCTTCGGATCAAATAACGATTGATGAGCAGCTTGTATCTTTTCGAGGACGATGTCCACTTAGAATGTACATTCAATCAA
This sequence comes from Gyrodactylus bullatarudis, assembly GCA_012064415.1. Taxonomy (NCBI): domain Eukaryota; kingdom Metazoa; phylum Platyhelminthes; class Monogenea; order Gyrodactylidea; family Gyrodactylidae; genus Gyrodactylus; species Gyrodactylus bullatarudis. Next base: position 362,165 of record SSNU01000042.1, read on the forward strand.
AGCCGGGAAAGTATGGTGTGAAAATTTGGGCAGCCTGTGATACGAGAAATCCATAAATGATTAAATCTACATAGGGTAAGAAGGTCCCAAAGCTGAACAAAACCAAGGCATGAGAGTAGTAAAAGAACTAGTCCATCCATTAATTAATAAAGGACGTACTGTTATATGTGACAACTTTTTCACAACAACGGAGCTCTCAAAGTATTTATCAACAAACAGTACATCACTTGTTGGAACATGCAGAAAGTCGAGAAGATTTCTGCCGATCGAATTTTGTTCAATAAAAATCGATCAACATACATCATGAGGAAACATCGATTCTTAAGTATAGACAAAAGAAGAACCAGCCTGTGGTATTCCTCTCATCATTGCATGAAACAATGGATGACAGTGGTTCTAAACCCGAAATGATCCTATATTATAATTCGACCATAGGTGGAGTTGATACTCTTGATCAAGTTATCAGAAATTAGTCGAATAAAAGAGGAACGAGGTGATGACCAATGGCTTTATTTTGGAATATGTTAGACATTGCAGCGTACAATTCCTATGTTTTACACTGTCTAAAACATCCAGCGTTTCTCAAAACCAAAGCAAAAACTGCTCGCCGGCATTTTCTAAAAGAACTCTGTATCAAGCCACTCAAAATTACTTCTCGGAAGAGAGAACTTGAAGAGCCCCAAGCACAATCAACACCGAAAAGACTAAAATTTAACAAAAAATAAAATGTGCCCATATTGCCCTAAAGAAAAAGACAGAAAAGGCTATCGAGAATGTGCGAAATGGGATAGTTTTCCTTGCAATTATTGCTTATAAAAAATATGTATTCATGTTTGTAAAATTCTAGTGAAAACTGTTTAATTTTTAATGATTTTCACATTGGGATAAAATGTAACCCGATTTACCATAGATGCGATTTTTCCGATTTTACATTCTAGGTATAAATGGTTCGCTAAATAGTTTCATCACCATACTCTATGGGAGATTAGAGTAGTTTTCAGGGGATAGCATTAACCTTTTGAAATGATTTTGCTGTGAATGAACTCTACTAAAAATTGTAGAAACAGTGTAGCCTTTCTAATCGTGAATTTGAGTTGAGACAAATTTAAAGAATTTCAATCCCAAGAAACATTCTTGTACTATTAAGAGTTTAGGACATCCTCGAATTATTGAAGATTTGTGAACAACTGAAATTTAATAAAAGATCAAAAGAGGTAACATAAAATCACGTGAACAATTCTGAAAAGATGAAAACGAAATCGGGGCTTGTGATAGCGAATGATGTACTTTGAAGGTATTAAACAACTCCAGACAGAGATCATAAAAACCACAACGACTATAAATACGGATCACTGGTCGAGAGATAGTATCAACTACTATGAATTCAATCATCTCAATCATCTTTGCTTTCGTCTGCCTCCTCGGTTTGACCAGCGCCATCGGACCCCTCTACGGACACTCGGTCAAGGGATATCCCCACCACGCCTCAACTGTCGTCAGTCACAAGACTGTCAAGACCTACCCAGCTGTCCACCACACAGTCAGCTCAGTCAAGACTGCCCACACCCCATACTACGGACACAGTGTCAAGGGAGGTCTCGTCGGTGGCTACCATCTCTAAATCCTTATGAGAAATGACTCATGGAATATCTTCTTTTATTCGTTGTGATATAATAAAGATATTTTCGGATGACTAAATTTTATTTCTGCGCTAATCTCTTACATAGAAGTCAAAATCCTGAACCTCAAAAATGAGTGATTCTTTCAACGAAAATATTCAAGCCCAATTCATCACGGTTTTTTCGTGTTTCGGCATAAATTTGCAAAATCAATAACCACAGAAAAATTGTTGAAAATGACTGTTAATAAAAAATTGAGGAATGAAATTGTTGAGGGTAAGTTGGGAAAGAAATCCCTCAAATTAACTCAAGATAAAGATGTGAGTATTTTTCTTTCTTCCTGTACCCAACTCTGCCGTTGTACTTAACCAAGAACACATTTATATATATATTCACGATCACTGGAGAGACTGTAAGATAATTCATCTAGATTTAAATGTGATGATAAAACAGATATTTATTTCTTCTTTTTGTGGGGGATTTTCGTGTCAATTTTTTTATTTGTTGTTTTCCCATTCTCTGCATTTAAGATGGCCCCTTGACATGCAATTTTTCCCTTTATCATCCGTCTTAAAAGCTTCATTTTAGCCTATTCTCACCTCCATTGCTAATAATTGCTCAAATTATTTCTTCAACTAAACTTGCAGAGCTCACTTGATAAAATTTTGGTTTCAGACAGTTTAAAACCACAAATCCAATTATATATTTATTCAACTATTGCATAGTTATAATGAGACCTTGTCAACTAAATGCATCAAGAAATAGGAACGAAACGAGCATTTTTTTCTTTTCCTTTGAGAGATCCTTGGACAAAAATAATAAAAAGGAAATGGCATTCTACACTGGCTGGGATTTTGTGAAATTTTTTGCTTTACTTCTTAACCTTCTTAGTTAGCGAGCAAAAAAGTAAGTATAGAAGGAAGTTTGAGAATGGTATCATATGGTATAATCATTATTATTATTACTAGTTAGTCAATAGTATTTACTAAAGAGTTTTGGTATTTTTCCAGCTTACATTCTATTCTATTTCTTTTATGATTTGAAAATTATTAATTTCATTGACTCTTTAAAACAATTTTATCAAAAGGACACTACTCAGGATCATTCAAGAAAATCTAAGCGTATTATTAGCAGCATCACTTTCTGTTCTATTCAAAACACTCAGAAAACTTACAATTGATATAGGGTCTTTGTAGGGAAGATAATTTGGCCAGGGTCTGATGATCGGATGGAGATGAAACATTCCTAATGGGACTGTTATTTTGATCTCTATCATTTAGGGGAGATTGAGTAGGCAGGATTGAATTATGATCTCCCTTGACTTCACAGACACTTCGATGGTTAGAGAGTTCATCACGTTGTCCGTACCATTCACAGCCTAGGCGCATGTTCGGACATGAGACTTTGACAGCTCGACACCAGACGCCTAGGTGTGTCTCCAAATCACAGCGTGATAAGATCTCCTTACACGACTTTGTATGCATGCTATTTGGGCAGTAGACTGGCAATTTCTCTAGTAACCTAAATGATGACATAAAAGTCAGGTCTCAAAAGGCATCTTCTTCAAGGACTTACCTCTTGACGATATTGGAAGCCTGTTGGCATTCGAGGAAATTGATAATTTCATGGTCAAACGGACAAAGGGCTTGAACGGCCAAATGATTTTTCAGACAGGGAGCACAAAATGTATGACCACATCGTGTATCCAACGGATCAACCAAAGGATGCTCGCATAACTAAATGAAACAAGGTTACATTTTCGAGTAATTTGATCTAATTTTCTTATGAAATCACTCTAGAAAATCTTGTATCGAAATGAAGTTATTGCAACAAGACTCTTTTTAGGTATTTGAAACATTAGCCTTCATGAATGGATAAATAAGAAGTGAAGAGAGGAACTGATCAAAAATGAAAGTACCATACCCGATTATCATAATGGCTCTCGTGGTTTTCACGACATTGGCCAACGGCCAAGAGGAAGGGCAAGACTATGCTGATGAAAATGATTTTACCTATACAGGATGAGCAATAAATTTATATTTAACCTGTTCTCTAATTACTGCAATACAAAATACAAATTTCGACTTTTGTTAACTTTTCATTTCAAAATGTAGTTAAAGTCTAAAATCAAGATACAAAAGTGTGGAAAATCACATATATACAGTGTTTATGGGTAAGATCAAGAGACAAAAAGTCCATCTTTGTACTTTAATCTAGAGAGAAAAACTAATAATTAAAAGAGAGATATTCACGTAGAAGAGGAATATGCAATTAAGTTCAATTAAAACACACTGATTGGCTAGAATAAATCATCAGTTTTATCTCTTTTCCCATTGAAGTTATCCGAGATTCATAGCCTAACCGATTTCAGAAAGACCGAGTGATTTTTCAGTCACTAGGCAAGAAGCCTAATCTGAGGATTGTAGTAAATTATTATTTAAAATTAATTTATACATGCTGTCGAAACAGGAAGGCGATAATTTAGCCTACATTGGAATGAGAAACTCACTCCACAGAGTAAATCTTTGTCTGGTATATCCAGGTAAAAATATAGATGAGATCCAGTTGGATTATGAGTCTGTCCACATGTCGAACAAAACATGGAGTCGTCCAGTTCATCGGATCCTGAGGAACTTTGACTAGATGAGCGTTTATGAGGTTCCTGGAGACCTGTCGATTCTAGAAACTTATTTGAATCTATCTGACTATAGTCTGCATTCGCATCTTTCTCCTCTTGAGTGGGAACACGTTGAGTTTTTAAGGAAAATGCGGAATTTTGCCAAGAGGAAACCTGAAATTTCTCCATCTTTGGAAGGAGTTTATTCATCCCCGTTTCACTATTAGCAGTCATGATTGTTTACCAGATGTTAGAAATTTATTCAATGTAAATCCTGCTAATAAAACATGGGTTCCAAATGAAAATGAACAAGCGATATAGGGACATCATCCATAAGTATTCCCAATATATTCGCGCCCAATATTGTTTTCACCAACTCGATAAAACAACTTCATTATATAATCATCGTGTTTTAAAACTTAGTTTCAGAATATGTTCGAATTTAAACCGAACAAATTTTTAGACCAAAAGATTATTCAATATTTAGACCATGTCTAATTTAGAAAAATGTACAGATACAAACGGAATTTTTATCTTGAATCCAACAAGAAAAGAAATAACAACAATTAAAGAAATAACTTGGTTTTGTTGTTTGGCGATAAATAGCGATCAGAGAATGCTAAAAAATCAATACAGTAGTAACTCTGAAACAAACTGTTTAGCCTAATAAATCCATAAATATTAATATAATCGATAGAGTAGGAAGTCAAAATTGAAAAATGAGTGATTCATGATTCAATTAAAAATGTATATTTTCCTTTCTCCAAAGTGGGTGAAATAAATCTGAAAATTTGTTCATGATATTATACACTAGAAATGGAATGCTTTGACAATACTGGTTTTATATATATCACAAAAACGAACAGATAGATGTTTTTCTTCTTTCAAAAACGTTGGATTTCAAACAAAATAACATTGGTGTCATACCAAATCGGGGGATCACAATTTCTAGAGGAGGAAGAAGAAAACCATTAAACCGATGATCGAAAAAATTTTCATTCAAATTCACCTCAGGTAAAAGACACCCCACATGTAGTTCCGGAACCAGAGAGAAGTTCCATAATTCGGTTGATATTTCCTTATAAGAATTGGATGCGGTACTGGTAACAAGCCAACTAGGGTTCCATTTTGAAGAAACTTGATAATCTCCGATTCATCGGTTAAGCTTCTAAAAAATATAAATAATATTTGGACAAGATTAAACTTGTTTTGAGATTCTACGGTTCACAGGAACCAGTTCAAACTAAAATCTGCAACTAATTCTACTTTTAGTCTAGCCCTGTTTAACCATTTTGTTTGAGTGCATAGAAATACAAATAATAAAATGCGAAATATATGCGGACGACTTAAAAGTCGTTTTAAGTCATCCCTCTAAAGTGACCGAAGAATCTATTGAAATGATCATGAACTACTTGAAAACAGAACTTGAAAAGATCCACTTATCAATCAAGTCCCTTAAGACAAAAATGATGCATCTGAACAATACTCCTCTCCCAACGAGCTACCAACCTTATCAAACTCATTCAATCAAGGACCTTGGCGTGTCTTACGATTACAAACTATCTTTTTCTCCACATTTGAAAATAATCAAAAGAGACTCTTTGTTCGCTATTATATCAATGAAAAATCTACTTAACTCAAACAAGCTCAGACTGCTAATGTATAAACAAGTAATTCTCCCCAAACTTGACTATGCCTCAGGATTAATCAGGAACATATCCCTAAAAAATAGCAGCGAACTGGAAAAAATTCAAAGACGTTTTCTCAGATTTCATATTGGGCCATTTTCTTATCGGATTCTCTTATCCAAGGCTGAGCTATTTCCTCTCTGGCTCAGAAGGTTGTCATTCTCCATTTCTCTACAAACCCAAAATTATGAAGAATCGTCATCCCCGTATCTAACCAGAGGTCATAAAAAATTTACGTGTCTCATGAATAACACCCTCCCGGTCAAAACTATACTTAACATTGATATTCTCGCTTTGACCGGATTACAAGTCAAGACAATCTGTGCATTTATTTTTCTAAAGCTTCCAAATGATTCAGATGTTAAAAATGATTATTTTAAAAAACGTTATTTTATCCAACTCCAAGATTAAACCTACATATTTATTAACTATTACTATTTATTTTGTACTTTCAAATCATGAAATAAAGCTTTCTATATAAAAATAATAAAATGGAAGCCATAAAACATACTTTTCAATACAGATCTTTTCAACTTGCGGGACAAGTACCTGGAGGAGTCTCATGATTGTCTGCAGGGGCAGCTTATTCTTCCAGGTAAGGACCCAGTCTGTGGTAGGCTTCCATGGCTGATTAGACTTGCTGGTTGTCTTTGATGTTATGGACGCCGTCTTTGTGGGGGAATTCTGAGATATTTTAAATATTAATCAGCACATAGACTCTTGCTTGAGAGTTATAAGAAATATTCAACACTTTTATTTAAATAAATCTACAATAATATAAATACACAATGATGAAAATAATAAAAGATAAGACATACACCAAGAGGGCTCTTTTCAGCAATTTGATTATCCATTGTATTGATATTGTTCAGCTGTTCTTCATTGGTCATATCATTGAGGGCTGGCAATTTCGCCAGAGTGCACATTTCCCCGGAAATCTTTTGTGCAAAGTTGTCATTGCCCATTTCTAATGGCTGTACATCACCATCTTGATCGGATTTTGTTTCCTTGGGAGTTTCATCCTCTTGTGTCGGAGTTCCTGGGAGATTTGCTTTGCTGCCATTATCGATTGATTCACGCGGCAACGAGGAAACAGCCTTATTAAGTGAATTTTTCCAGTAGCTGGTGCCCTGGTTGAAATGCTTCATAATGACTTCTTGGTCTACGGAAAGATTGGCTAGGTGGAAGAATAACTGTCGCTTGCGTATAAGACAGTACATCAAGTTACTATTGCCTAGAGGAGATTTTTATTAAAAAACAAAATGGAACACTTTCCAATCTTATAGGAAGGTGACTTACCATCAAACTGGTATTGAATAATATTGTTGAAGACTTCAAGAAGGAAGAAAATTAACTGATTGTTGTGTGGACTACGGAAGAGGAACCAGGGCTGGCTGAACGCTTCCATGAGATGAATTAATTTCATAGATGATACCATGGAAAGAGACTTGGTGTAGGGCGAGACTGAAGAAGGTAATATTAGTCAGATGAATACTTAACAAAATAGAATAGCCTAGGGTAGGTAAAAAAAGACAAAAGTATAGTTAAGAAAAAGAATGTGGCACATTCCAGAAAAAAAGCTTTATTTTCGAGTGAGTAAATGCGCGATTAGTGGTGGATGCCAGCAACGAATCCATGTCCGTAGTATGGGGTATGAGCGGTCTTGACTGAGCTGACTGAGTGGTGGACAGCTGGGTAGGTGGAGGCGACAGTCTTTTGACTGACGACAGCGCCATGGTGGACACCGTGGTAGCCCAGACCAACATGGCCCAAGTGAGCTCCGTGGAGTGGGCCAACAACAACACCACTGGTCATACCGAGGAGGCAGACGAAAGCAAGGATGATTGAAATGATTGAATTCATTGTGGTTGTACGCTCTCTCTCGATTCAGCTGTCTTATTTATATGCTTCTCTCTGGAAACAGCTGTATTTCTACCGATGTTTAATTAGTATGGCTGAGGAACTTTAACCAACGTCGGCTTGTATGAAAATTCAGATGTAAGATACAAAGGACACATGCTTTTAAAGTACAGGGTCAAACCACTCGCTATCACTCTTAATGTGACTAGACCACAGAACGAAAGATTTCAACTAATAAAAAAATCTGTATAAATTACAGAGTTGGACTGGTAGAGAGCGTACAACCACAATGAATTCAATCATTTCAATCATCCTTGCTTTCGTCTGCCTCCTCGGTATGACCAGTGGTGTTGTTGTTGGCCCACTCCACGGAGCTCACTTGGGCCATGTTGGTCTGGGCTACCACGGTGTCCACCATGGCGCTGTCGTCAGTCAAAAGACTGTCGCCTCCACCTACCCAGCTGTCCACCACTCAGTCAGCTCAGTCAAGACCGCTCATACCCCATACTACGGACATGGATTCGTTGCTGGCATCCACCACTAATCGCGCATTTACTCACTCGAAAATAAAGCTTTTTTTCTGGAATTCTGTCGCTTTTTCCTTAATCATTTGATTAATACTGGTTTTCATCAATTTTCGCTCGTATTTCACAATTGATACGTTTTCTTTACATGTAAATAAAGTAGGAACTTATCCTGTTTTAGTAGGTGATTTACAATCGCTTCAAACTTTATAGCGTTACAATTCTTTTATAATAAAAAGATTCAGCTATATTTTTTCTCAAGATTCTCCTGCCTTTTATCAGGTCATTTCTTATTCCAGCTTGAAAAGATAAATAGGTCTTTTGTTATGAGTCAACATAGATAAATTTATTGATAGAATCGGAAATTTTCAATTAATATTTGTAAAAGTAGGTTTTATTTTGGTATTAAACCAACCTTTCTCCAAAGCCTTTTCCCGACGTTTCGGTACTGAGATAGTCAAGTACCTTCCACAGCGAATGGGACGCTTGTAATCTATTTGTCTGGAAGAGGCTTTTGAAGGAGGTTGTCATGTTTATATTCCAAAATTAAATCTACATTTACTAAAATGCATAAAAATTAAAAAACAACTCAAATAATTTTGGCATAGTTTATCAGAAGTATTTCGAAATCATTTAGTCCAAGCTAGAGGTCGTGTTAACTCAAGAATAGAGTTTAATATGAAGGGTCGATGTGGAATTTTTATAGGAAAATATTCGAAATTCTTCCATCACTGTGATAATAAGCCCTAATTCTATATAAAATCAAAACAGGTGTCATATTGTTTATTAATATAAAGAAGAATTTCATTCAATCATTGGAAGAGGAATTGAATGAAAGGCAACATGAGAAGAGGAAAATGTAGACGCTGGTAAATTTTAAATTGGTAAAAAAAGATGGATTTTTATATTTCGAAAATTTACGAATGTAAAAATGAGCACAAATCATTGCAAAAATGTACGTATTTGAGGTATTCTTAAAAAAAATATGAATTCCAGAAAAAAAGCTTTATTTTCGAGTGAGTAAATGCGCGATTAGTGGTGGATGCCAGCAACGAATCCATGTCCGTAGTATGGGGTATGAGCGGTCTTGACTGAGCTGACTGAGTGGTGGACAGCTGGGTAGGTGGAGGCGACAGTCTTTTGACTGACGACAGCGCCATGGTGGACACCGTGGTAGCCCAGACCAACATGGCCCAAGTGAGCTCCGTGGAGTGGGCCAACAACAACACCACTGGTCATACCGAGGAGGCAGACGAAAGCAAGGATGATTGAAATGATTGAATTCATTGTGGTTGTACGCTCTCTCTCGATTCAGCTGTCTTATTTATATGCTTCTCTCTGGAAACAGCTGTATTTCTACCGATGTTTAATTAGTATGGCTGAGGAACTTTAACCAACGTCGGCTTGTATGAAAATTCAGATGTAAGATACAAAGGACACATGCTTTTAAAGTACAGGGTCAAACCACTCGCTATCACTCTTAATGTGACTAGACCACAGAACGAAAGATTTCAACTAATAAAAAAATCTGTATAAATTACAGAGTTGGACTGGTAGAGAGCGTACAACCACAATGAATTCAATCATTTCAATCATCCTTGCTTTCGTCTGCCTCCTCGGTATGACCAGTGGTGTTGTTGTTGGCCCACTCCACGGAGCTCACTTGGGCCATGTTGGTCTGGGCTACCACGGTGTCCACCATGGCGCTGTCGTCAGTCAAAAGACTGTCGCCTCCACCTACCCAGCTGTCCACCACTCAGTCAGCTCAGTCAAGACCGCTCATACCCCATACTACGGACATGGATTCGTTGCTGGCATCCACCACTAAATCGCGCATTTACTCACTCGAAAATAAAGCTTTTTTTCTGGAATTTCATTCTCATTATAGACTTACCATTTACAATTATAGTTAAAAGACATTCGAATAGTGGCTGGAGCCGATTATGGCCTGTTGTTATCAGTTTATGGAAGACCTAGAAGAATAGATAGCCTTTATCAATTTTGATTACTTCACCTTCACTTACAATTATCAAAAGATCGGCGTGATTTCCGGTGAATACTGCAATATCCATTGGTACTCGACTCTGGTATGGCTTATTTAGGCGAACACCAAAGTTTCTTTCGCCACTCAACAATAAAAGGATAAAGACTCCAATATGGATAAGGCCAAGACGAGCTAAAGAAATGATACAGTTTAAATTCTTTTCTATCATTCTTCAATGATTCATATCTGGGTAAATTATTTCTCAGCATTATCCACTTTATAGGAGAAGCTTAGAAAATTTATTTAAAATCTAAAATTGGATAGGAACTTGCATTGGTCATCTCTGGCATCGTTTATATGATAGAGGATTGGTACCAGCATATCCAAGACATGACCTGACTTCAAAACGGAGTACATAAACTTTTTATTAACGTCACACATGCGCCAGAATAGAATCAACAATTCTTGGTGAAGTTGAACTTTTTTAGTGGAGCCAGGCAGGTAGGTTTGTATCAGGGGATTATTCAGTAACTTTGAAATGCCGCCGAGGATAAAGTTGAAGTCTTCATCCCGATGGATTCGTGACATGTAGTTGATGAAGAAATTTGGATTCGTCTGGCCACCTGAGATGGAGTTCTGGCGAATTGTCGAAGGAGATGCATTCGATTGACTTGGCGTATCAATCGATGATGAAGTTGACTTGCGATGATATTGCCCGGGTAACCTGTCAGTTTTTCCACTCTCCAAGAGAATACACAAAAGCTAATAAGAAATGAAATTAATACTAGAGACTCATAGACTAATATCTAAAAGGTATTTTACCAAAATATTCTTATGTAAACTACTTACAAGTAAACAAAATGAAAATGTCTCACAAATAATACATTTCAAGACCTTATAACTTTGAAAATTGATGTTATAATTAAAAACGTTTAGTAGAACAGATGGAATGGCTGGTTAAAATTGAGAAATAACCATTCGGTATTTGTGAAAAGTAGCCCATATATAATCTCGATCGATTCATTTCCCATACCATGATATGTACAGTGTACAGTTCGCTTAATGATTATAGTCATTATTGTGGAGAATTATTAAAATTGAAAAATGACAAAATAAAACTTTTGACGTGATCATTAAATGTGCACTCACTTGAGTACAGATCTCGACAAGAGGTTCTCGTTGATCATTGAAGACGAGGTGGTTATACGGTAGTCCAATACCAACTGGGTCATACGAACAAACAACATTTAGTAGCGATGTGAATAGGGGCAAAGCATGACGATTTTCGTTGCCAGCAAAATATGAAACCCAATGATTTGTTGACGTGTGGGCCTCTTTCTGACTTAGGTACATGGTTTCACTGAAACAGGTTAGAATTAGGCGCAATATTTCTGTACGATTTCTATCATACGTAGCGTTGTATGGAGGATTTTGAGCGAACCCAACACCGGCCTGCCAAATGTGCTCACAACTGTCGATTTTGGCATCATCTCCGAGATACATTTTGGCTGTTGAATGAATCGTAAAATCAGGACAGAATAATAAATCCTAAGAGAAATTATTAACTAATAAAAAATGCTTTAAAGCGAATGTTGAGTGACAAACCGAAAGTGAATTCATCAAGTTTTGAGCTAAAGAGACACTCTCAAAAGTTTCATCTTCTTCATTTGAGACAGTTGACCAAAAGAAGGCTCGCCATTCAGGATCTTCAAAGATGTACGGCATAATTCGTGTCAACAAGCGAATACAATTTAGAGCTGCCTGCTGATCCTTCTGGCTGGGCGAATTCATTTCAGATACTGTTACTAATTTTTCAACTAGCTTGAAACATAATGTAGCAAGATTATTAGGAGATTCTTGTCGCAAAACTCGAATATCTGATGCAGGGATAAGAACAAAAATATCTTGCACTGTTGCGACATAATCAGACCAGAATTGGCTCCAAAACTCATCATTATTTGCATCAATCGGCTTTAAAAATAAAATCTAAAATTTACCTTTGTAGTGGTAGTGAGTTGAATGATGGAGTTTCGAAAGCTCAATTTCGAGATTTCTCCTCCCATTTCATAATAGTTCCAAAAAGTATGCTTTCGGCTAAACAAATGTGATTTTTACTTACTTTCGTTCTTAATTATCAATTATTCGAAAAATTTTAACATTGATTTTATTATCTAATTTTCTTCAGTAAAATGGTTCGATTTATTCGACACAAGTCACCACGTATAATACACAATGCCTCTCCTCACATACAAAAGTTTTTTCCCTATCAAAAGCCTGAGATAGATCAAGTCTCTCCATCTAAAGCCCAACTCACTGGTAGAATAATCAAAGCTCCGTTTGATTTGGCAATTGGCCAGGTGAAGCATTTCAATCAGAATCTTCACGGCTCTCGACCAAATCTCATCAAGGTTGAAATTAGCAAATTGGTCTTGAATCGGTTCTTTCTAAAATACTTTTACCAAAAGGGGATTTTCTGGGTTCATGATCAAGGAATTGAGACGAATGTAGACGACTTTGTCCTGATTGAAAAGTGTGACCCGCCCATTGCCTTTAATACTGTCTACAAACTCAAGGAAGTAGTTTATTCCGTGGGAAATTTAATTGATCCAATTACAGGACTGCCTTGCGAAGGTGATAATTATTCTGAGGACATTTTAGAACGACTTGTTGATAAGAAAAACTGATCCATTTTTTATAGATAAATAAAATAATTCAAAAGATAGTATTTTCCATTTACTTATTCATATATAAAATTATATTCTTTACACAAATTACAGTTGACAAATTTAATTCTAGTCTTGAGATTTTTTCAAGCCCCCGAACACTTCGTCCGGGACCCGAGTCTCGAGAATTTTGCCAGAAGAACCCTTACTCTTCTTCTTGGAAATCTCATCTTCAATGTCATCATCATCCCATGCATCGTCAATGTTGATTTCTTCATCAGCAAAGCTGACAGTGGCCGGTGTTGAGGGGACCTGAGATCGTGAATCGGTAGCCGCCCTCTTCCTTGTAGAAGTTCCAGGGGTCTCACCCTTGAATCCTGCAGACTGGAATTTAATGAATGGCTGTCCATTGATGGACCCTGTGTTTGGTTGGTTGATGCGACTTGACTCTCCATCAGTCTGGTCCATATCCACTTGGTCACCTGGTTGTTCCGATTCCAATCTCTCCATTTCATTCATCTGTAAAAGTCAAAGTGGAATAATAAATGGATGAATAATTCAATCAAATTCAAGACTTACTGGTTCAGCTTGTTCATTGGAGCTGTTGAGATCTTGATGGTGCAATATTAAAGAGACTTTGGTGTTGTAGGTAGCTTGAACACTCCTGCGTATCCTAAGCATCTCCCTGAGGTTGTCTTCATCGCCATGAGCCACTTCAAACTCTTTCCAGGTTTGCCAAAATTTAAGCTCAACCCTCGGATCACACATTTGAGCACAGTACGCATAGATTGCTCGGGCTCGGTCTAATTCACCCAACTTCTTTTCGAGTTCAGCAAATCTTAGACACATTTGACGAGCATGATTTTCCGGCAGTTTCTCAATGGCCAATTCATAGGCTGAACGGGTATGCGTGACACCGTGGAGTTCTGCCACTCTCTGGATGTAAATATTGAACATTTCGTATTTCTCAGTGGGCAGGACTGCTTCTGTAGCTCTCTCGTAGATTTTGTTAGCCCGTCTGGCCAAACCGTGATTCTCCTCCAGCCTTGCATAGAGTAAATAGAGATCCTTGGCATATTTCTGGGGACAGTTCTCAAGGCACTGTTCGAACAAATCACGAGTACGTTCCAATTTTGACCCTCCATAGCGTTCAATGAATTTGGTCAGGTAAGTTATCCACAAATCGTAGACATGAGGCCATTTGAAGAGGGCCACACCTTTTTCGTACGCTTTGAAAGCTTCTTCAAAGTAATTGTGCTCCTCAAGGAACATTCCATAGTTGATGATCATTTGAGGAGTGGCGACACGCAGTTCAATAGCCTGATCATAGGCTGCTTTGGTGGTCTTGAGGTTGCCAAAACTCTCTTCCAAATCAATGTAGAGATTCCATAACTTGAGAGACTTGTGAAGACGAGCCTGGACTGTTTCAGATTTATCAAAGTAGTCAATCTTCCTGGCCGGGGCTATGGTTGCCTTTGAGAGTAAATTCAGGGCTTTTTGTGGATTCCTCGATCGTATTTCCATCTCTGCCCATTCACACCAAATCGAGGCAAGGTCGTCAACATGAAGGAAACTAACTCCAGTTGACTTTTCGAATACCATTCGGGCATCATTGAGTTGTTTATGCTTCTCGTAGAGTTTTGCTAGAGCGATCCAAAGAGCAGATGGTCGACCAGCTGTTGCTTTAGATGGTTCCACTGAGCTGATAGCATCCATCAAGACATTGATTTGTTTGGCAGCAATGACAGCTTTGGTCTCGTGTTCCGAGGCATGCTCCTGCATCAAGTCTACCCTACGTAGCCATTCAGAGACGTTATGTGGATTTTGTCGAAGCAGTACACTATTCAGAAGAATTGGCCTCTTTGATATCAAAGTCTCGAGGCGTGCCAGACTAAGTTCCAGGTCTAACTCAAAGTTCTCATCAATATTGACTCCAGATTCGATGGTCTTCATCTGAGCTTTAGCGATAGACTCTTCAAACTCGGCGAAAGCATCAAAGACCTGACTGAAATCTTTGACTGTAATGACAGTATTCAAAGCCTCGGAGTAAACATCTCTTGCTCTGGCCAAATTGTTATCACGAATGTAGTAATCAGCCAAGGAATTCCAAAGGACGCCAACTTGGTCAGAATATCTCGATATGCCTTGACGGATGATTGGATCAGCTTTGAGACTGGTTATTTTCCTAGGATTCTCAACTAGCAGTTTACACAGGTCTTGCCATAATTGGAATTTTGATTTGCCTTCTCGGCTGTAGTAATTTTCATCATTTATAATTTCCGCGAGTATCGAGGCTGCTTCATTAAAGTTTTTATGTGTAACTAAAAAGTTTACAAAACGTTCTTTGTCATCTGGGGCAAATTTTATGTATCTACGATAAATTCTACAACAAGTTTCATTGATTTCTCCCCCGTGTTTATCAGCAAATCTGAGATAGAGGCGCCAGACTCGCTGGTGTTGAGTAATGGGCATAGAACGAAGTGCACGATCCATGGTACGACGTGTACGTGTAATATAACCTTGATACATCAAGAACTGAAGGTAGTCATGCCAAATACGAGGCATTTTGTGCATTGTAACAAGCGCTCTTTCATGGGCATTGTTTGTTTCCTGATAGAGCTTAGTGCCAATGCAAACACGTCTGGCATGTATTCTGCGAAGTTTAAGATAACGATACCAGAGCTTATAACTACCTGGAAGTTGCTTCAAAGCTCTTTCGTATAACATGTAAATCTCAGTTGGGGGAGCATCTTTTTTGAACTCTATGTAGCGAAGCCAGGCTTTGACATTGAAAGCGTTGGCAATTAGGTTTTCTTCGTACGGTTGATCACTCTCATTCTAGCAAAAGGAAAATAGTTAAGCAAATAACATACAATAACAATCGCTTTTGTCATTTTCTACTTGCGTCGATTGTTTGAAAATTGTAACAAATATAACAACAAAATCTCTCTACAAAATTTCTTATAATTTTGATAAAAACACGATACTTTTTGTTTAGAATATTTTAAAACTAGTTTCAAATAAATTTCAAGTAGAAAGAGATAAAAAACGTTTTAAATTATCTATCGAATTTGAAGTGGTTTGACTGACAAGTGATACTCAAAAATATCAAACACAAAAACTAAATTTCAATTACCACCCTTCAAGTTGAAATTATCTCCCAATAATCATTCAAGATAATAATTCTCCTTCTCAGAGGGAAAAGTATTATTCTTGAGATTTTTCCATTTTTTCAAATTTTTTTTTACCCAATGAATTTTTTATTTCAAAGTTTTTTCTCCCTTTACCAGAAATAACTATACAGTATTTAAACATTTTCAAAGGGAATAATATCCCAATTTTAATGTACCTCACATTTTACGAGCTGTAATGGCATTACATATTTTAAGTGTAGCATATCCCACATAACTATAGGACTCCTTTAGTGGATATTGGTAAGTCTTGGGGTAAATTGAACTAAAATCGCAGAGATCATAGATGAAAAGATACTCTATAGATAGATAATAGCAATAATAATCAAGGAAATTAAGGGGTGGTGGATAATATCTGTTTCACATCGAATTTGTATAAATAGATTGAAGATTTATTAAGACAGACAATATTGAGTAAATTCGAATCAACGTAAAGTCGTTGTGAACAGCTCTTGGTGAAAGAAAGTGAAACCTGTGCGTATGACTCTGAACGTCAGCGTATCGAAATTAGAGAAAAGTGAAGCGTAATTCCATTGTTCAATGTCTAAGGGGACCAATGAAAAAATGGCCAATCAGAGGGAAGCAAATCTAACCTCATCCCAAACATCTCTAACTGAGATCTTCATTTCAGCAGCATTACCCCAGATAACTTCCCATACAAAGGATTACATTCGTAGAACAGGAAAGAGAAATCTTACGACAGGTCTACTCTTGACAGCGCCATCTGCACATGGACTACGTTCGTCAATGACAAATCTTAAAATGGGTAAAAGACGTGTTAATATTAACGAAACCGTCTCAACTATGCAAAATGATACACCTGGGAAATTAGTTAGCATGGCCACAGGTCGTTTCAAGAAGGAAACCATTGCCGGCATCAAGTTGAGCAAACAACAAGGCCTAGTCTTCAAAACTAGCCTCAATGATAAGGAATATGTCTACTTGAATGCAGCGGAATTCGGAGAGGCTGAAATCGTCAGGGATCTCATGGAAGACGAAGGTCTCAATCAGAATTGCGTAGATTACATGGGACGTAATGCCCTACTGTTGGCGATGAAAACTGAAAATGTCGAATTACTGGACTGTTTGCTGGCCAAACTGGACTATAGTGCCGTGGAGGATGCCCTGCTTCAGGCTATTTCTCAAGAGCGTATTCACCTTGTCAAGAGGATAGTTGATCATCCACAGTTCATTCGGTTGGAGAGAAACTTTGCCAACAGAAGGTTATCTACGTTGGAAGCAAAGGCCGACCGGAAAATTGAACGTTCACAATTTTCCCAGGATATTACACCGCTAATGTTGGCAGCGCATACAAATAACCATGAAATAATTCAGTTGTTACTCGACCGTGGCCATACACTGGAGATGCCTCATGATCGGTGTTGTAACTGCTTTGACTGTGAACAAATTCGAAATGAAGTGAGTTTTTTTTAAAAATCGAGAAAAAACCCATGCAGTATGTTGATACGATTTCGATCGCTGTATTTAATGCTATGGAATGCTTTATAGGGTTCATAAGAAATAATCAGGATAGTTTATTTTTATCGTATGGGAAAAAATCCTTGAATGTGTCTTTGGAAAATCAAGATTGATCTGATGTTGATAAGTGATCTCTTGTCTCCTTGGAATTCTGTCTGTTTACATAAACGCTTGATAAATCTCTGGGCATAGTCGATGAATAATTTGAATAAAATGAGCTTGCCAACTGATGCTCAAGTAAGGGGCCTGACCAAAGTAGGAGTAAATCAAAGCTTACCGTGAAATTTCCACATACAATATAATAAATGAAAATTCGTTTGAACAATCCCATGCATAGTGGTGCATTGCCCATTTTCCCTAAATTCTCATATAGTAGGCATAGTGGAATAACAAAAATCAGGAATCAATTTTAAGCTCAAACATTAGAGTTCTTTGAGCATTTTTACGACTGCAGTAAATAAAAAGAATGTAAAATTTATTAAAGTACAAAGGGGAAATTATTAAAAATTATTAGACAATAAAATAAACATTAAAGAATTGAGTAATATATGCCCCCCGTTTTTTTGTGTTGAAAGAAAATGAGTGTGAATTAATAATTGAAGACATTCTATATGAATGTGTATACAGAAGGAATGTGTGTCCAGATAGTTGAGATAACTCTGATTTTTTTTATTGAAAAATACCGTATTCTACATCAAATTTGCATTATTTTTTAAGAAAGTAAAAGCGTACTTTAACTTTCCCATTTTCATTTGTAAGAAATCTGGCTTTTCTGAGTAAATATTGGCTAAATAATACATTCCTAGACGCAACTCCAATCTTCAACAGAAGTGAAAAAATACAACTTGTATTTTGTGTGTAAATACAAAATTTCTATCAATAACGTTACCAGTTCTCTTGATAACTCAAAACGGATTTTCTGCATTCCTTTCTTTTTTATGAATCCTTTTTCGACTTATGAGTTTGAGATCATCAAAGCTTCTGAATCTAATAATATTCATTCCTTAATAGGCTGAAATTTTTAACCTCATATTAGGACCAACTTTTCTGATAGAACCATCAATTCTAAGCATTATTGTGTTTTGAAGAATGTGTCGAAGAGGATTCTACATTATGTCATTCGGTTTTAAAAATCCAAAATCTTTTAAATCGCCGCTCAATTTTCAATGAATTTTTACTACGCAATCACTAAAATCAGGAATATCTTAATTTTTATCTTCAAAAATAGTAATCTTGTGATCAAAAGGGGCTTCATGGTTAATTTCGTTATTTTATCATTGTGGGAAAAATGGGCAATGACATAATGGAGAATGACTTTCACGGAGTACTGACATTTATCAGAAAACTAAGTCCTCTCGTGAGTTGTTCGGAGAAAAACAAATCTCACCCTAGCCTATTCCTCAATTTGGTAGTAACAGTTGAGAGTAGATCTGTTTTGAAAATGTCCAGACTCGTTTTGAGGAAAAGACCCCATAGGAATCTTGATAAGGGAAGCCAATTCAAAGTGACCTTTCAACAAACCTGATAATAAATCCTGAATTAAGATCTTTTAATGGCTTCAGAATTGTAATTAAATTGGTTTAATTCAAAGTGTACTTTTAATGCCAGTATAATTTTGATTGTTGTACTATATGATATTACCGCCTAGAGTATAGGATGAAGAAAGTTTGACTTGCAATATGGAAATCTCTTGACGAAAGAACAGGGGAATATGAAAAGATTGGCCTTTCTTTCTGGTCCAATGGTCTATATTGAGATGTATACATCAAATCCATATATTTTTGATTCTAAAGGCATCAAGGTTAATTCGGAATCTAAAGGGTGAAGAGTAGTGTGAGAACCGGTGAATTGAGGCTATTATTGTGGATTAAACAGAGCTACTGAGGAGGTAGTTCTTCAAAGTACGCACATAAGAATTGAAACTAGAGTCGTTCGGTTTTCCTTAACAGTACCTGCAAAAGGAAGTCAACATATTATTTGCGTAAAAAATACGTTTTGACACTTAACTTATCCATATCTTCATATCAACTGGCTCTATAATTAATAGGGTAAGAGAGAATTTTTCGATACGAAAACGGTGATTACTAGGGTTGAACCATCAATTCTAAGCATTATTTTGTATTGAAGCATGTGTGGAAAATGCTTCAACATTATCCAGAATTTTTCAAATCGCCACTCAATTATCAATGAATATTTACTATGCAATCACTAAAATCCGAAATATCTTGGCCATTTAATGAATTTTAGGCACTATCACTTCATAATAGTTTAAATTGCTATTTAAATAGATAAAATGAAACATATTTCATTGGGAAAGTTCGTAAATGCTTGTTGCTTGACACCTATTTTAATGATTGACTCTGAGAGCCGATTCAATAACTTTAAATTGAACCATTGAGAGACAAGTATGAAAATTAAAATTTGATCTCATTCTAACTAAAAAATACAGTGTAAAATTATGCCTTCAGAATAAAAATGTGATAAGCTTTAAAATATGCAGTCTAAAAAGGGTATATGACGGTTTTAAAAATATATGCAAAACATATTTTTCATCGCCCTAGCAATGAAATAATGGGGAATGACTTTCACGCTTTAAGCATATACAAAATATGATCTGAGTACTGAATTTTATCAGAAAAGTAAGTACTCTTGTGAACTGCTTCTTTTGAAGATTAAAAAATTAAACCCTTTAGCCTAGTGATTACGGATCCTTTACTTATACTATCAAGAATAACCCTTCATGTCCCAAATCATTTTTTTTCATCACACAAATGAGAAATTTTGCAATCTTAAAAAAATAATTACTCTGATTCTAAATCTGAATTCCTTTTTGTAAGCCGACTTATCATTTCAAAGATAATATAGGTTAAAATTGGCTCTAAAACCAGTTATCTTCTAAACTATGAGAGATATCGAGCAGGCGATTGTATATTTGAAATCTTCGCCTATTGATTTACGAAAGTGTTTTCATTTTTTTTCTAAGATCTCAGCAAATAGGTTTTCAAAAAAAACGTTCTAAATATTTGACAAAATTTTCAAAAAGTAACTATGGTGCATCAGTGAAAAGCTATCTTTTTCAATTATACACAATTTTGTAGCTTTTCTTTCTAATGAGGGGTGGAAAAAGTATTTCAAGTTTCTTTCAGTTAAAATTATCGCTCGAGAAAGAGTTGTGTTCCACTGGTGGAACAATGGGACATGAAGGGTTAAGATAGTTACAAATTTCTGCCTTACAAATGAAAACCTTACATCTTTTTAATGTTCCTCATGGCGTTAGTTTAGTTCCTCATCTAGACAATCTTGCCATTAATAATTTATAAGAACAGATTATTTATGCACAGATCTGCACTATTTGGAGTGAGCGTAAGAGTCTTGCATCTCATATAACTTAACTTTGCACTTTAAAATACTTTTATTATTCTATACAGGAAAAGAAAAAGTTACCTGGAGAAATTGAGAAGCAATATAAACTCATACACTTTGGAGGGAGAATAGTGATGTTGTTCCTTTAATTTTTGTCTCAGTTAATTAGTTAATTAATTGATATTAATGTGGTGTTATACTCTTTTCGATTACAATCAACATCAAAGTTTCTTGGTTTCAAAATTCTTCAAATCAAAAAAATAGGCAATCTTTGAAGCTTTAGCAGATAGGGTTCAGATGATTGCATATATTGAATTCTACAGGTATTTGATTACTATAGATAGATGAAAATTTATTTTTAACCAAGGGAATAATTCTTCAAAAAAAAACGCTTGAAAAAAACCTTGTTAACTCTCTTTGAGTTTGGACAAGATTAATAAGGTCTATATTAGAGTAGGCCAAAATCTCGATTAAATATGACAATTTTTAAACAAGCGCCAAGATTTTTTCAATGAATTTCACTACGAGAAAGGACAAAATTATGATTTTTGAATAGTTTTAGGGTTTTTAGTAAAAATTGAGTTTTGTTTCACACGTTGAAAGAAAGTCCTAGGAAGTTAGGTAAATTTTGATGATTTTAGAGAAAAATTTTCTGTACCAACAGAAAGAAATTAGAGCATTGATTTAATTTTCTTAGAGAAAATTCTCCTTTAAGTTTCCAATTATTAGTAATGATTAACAATTAAAATGCCCTGAAAAAGAGGGAAGACTAATAAATCTCGTGGAAAAACATTCTCAACAGTTGTATTCTTCGAGTTAGATCCCAAGGGATCTTATGTTGAAATACAATTTAGAGACAATGAATCAGAATTTCTGGACATTTCGTTGCCTTAATCCTCTCAAGAAATTTGCATATATCCCCAGAATTCGGAAAACAGGAAAATATTTATTTTCGTTATGACGAAAACAATCCAACCGAACCCAGCTCAACTCCAGGTCTTTACTTTGCTGTCTCCTGAAGTATTTCCGATAAATTTTACGACACAAACTATGACAGTTATGATACTACAGAGTAGGCAATTAATCATTATCGATAAAAAAACAGCCTTGATGTCACAGCGGATAAAACTCTTGATTCAAAAATTTAGTTGAATAACTAATGGACCTCAGTACTACGCTTTTCCTCAGTTAAGACTCAATTCGTGTATCATATAGATCCAAATACTACTAATTTCTTGGAGTAAAATGTCATCTACTAGCCTGTGATAAGCCAGTTTGGCTTGTCAGTCAGTAAAAGAAATGACAAGTGTTTTGACAAGCAGATAAAATCAGATAAAATCATAAACAACGAGAAAATGTCATGGAAATACAGTAGGTGAGAGTAATTCCTTCTACAGTTTCAAGAGAATCCCTCTATGGACTATTGTTAACAATTCTAGATGAATCTTGTGGATTACAAGCCTTATAACTGACTACTGTATTAACGACGTCTTTAACGCGAGTAAAGATTAACCATTACGGGATGATACATGTGATCGAAACAAAGGATACAAGTCGCAAAAGACTAAATTAGAAGAGATCTGAGATCGTTTACATTATCAATTATATTAAATGGGAAAATGAAAGGGAATAAAAGAAATTCATCTTTGTATTTCTTTGAAGAAAAATTCGATCATACCCACATCAAGACTATCCCCATTGAGAGTTTGTTTATCCAAAGTTGACAATCTACTATTAGTTCTTACATCTGAGAAAGCTCAAGCTCAAAGTTTTCCGAAAGGCTAACAACGACCGATTAATTAAAGTTAACAAGGTTGATTTCTTGTCAAGCTCTTTTCAGAGAAATGTAACATTTTCCTGACAAGTCTATTCAGTGATCAGTGCCAATCCGCGAACCATCCAGGCATGAAATAACCTTTCTTCTCAATCATTCACTGGACGGGGGGAGGGCGCGAATGAATTCCAAAGTTTGATCGATAAAAATTTAAACTATTCGATATATCAAATAACGGAAGTTGTTATTTGAATAGGTACAGAAAATACGAATCAAACTGTATAAACAATAGATAAGTAGGCCTCTACTCAACCACCCCTAAAAAAGATATATTTTGTCATATTTTCACATTAATTAGTAACTCTGTCTCACTTTCACTCCAACATTTGGTCTCTTTTATCTCTGTTATCGGTTAATTATTCTATGAAAATGATTCTTTTTATTGAAAAATAATTTTATTTTTAACTAGAATGTTGATTATTACCCTAACGCATTGCCTTAATGAACAGAGGATGAGTAAGACATTTTAGGTGGGTTCTTTTTTAATTTTTATTATTGTAGTTTTTGAAACACCGAGAATCTTTTTGGATGTAGAATTGGTTGAGATCTATCATTAAAAATGACTCTTCTTTTAACGATACGTTTGGGAGTAATTAGTATCATGATTTAGTAAAATTTCTGTCACATTTTATATCACACACAATAAGATAACTGTATCTCGAAAGAGTGCACTTTGTTCCTGTCAGAAATAACACTTGCTCGACAACTTGATCAGTGTTACTTTCTACAATACAACGTTAATTTTATTCAATACTCACTAGTTGGTATGTTGATTATTTTTATTATTTGAATTTGCGCGCTATTTATTCTAAGGAAATTAAAACAAAAAATAATTTTTGCTATGAGAAATACAAATATAGTACTGATATTCAGTAGAGATTTTTTTCATGAAACCAAAAAATAAAATTTCTGTAATACGAATATTTTTTCCCAAATTCATTCACTGAATGGCGCCAAAATACGCTAGGCTCCATGCATTTACATACATTATATATTCTTAATGGCCTGAGTTGTATATATTCATTTGTAGAATGATCTCTGTTATGAGATATCATTTTAGAATTGATATTTTCATTGAGTTTGAATCTGATTTGTAATGCGAATATCATCAGTTTAGAATTGAATCTATTGAAAATTGAAGAAGAGCCTTATAAGAAGAATAGCCTCTGTATTGATATTGATGTGCCATCTTCAAGACTCGAGTCACTTGGTTTAAGGATTTGTGTAAACTTTTTGAAATAAAATCATTATTTAAGATTGCTTCGCCAAGACATAATCAAAGACTAGCATGATTTAAGGTAATAACAAATTTAGAAAGTATCATTAAGTATAGTTACACCATGGTTCATAAAGGAAAACTTTGCAAAACTAATGGATACACACAGTAAGAAAGAATTAGTAAATGTAGTATATGGCAATATATATAACTCCAATAGACATGATCAGTGATCATTGATCAGGGCTTTCCCCTCCCACTATTTGACAGGTGTAATTGATGATCTTGGATGTGAGAGATGAATTCTGTGATATCTCACTACTATATCTGTAGTAAGGGGGAAGGATTGGTAGTCTACAAAAGAACTCTCAGGTGACATTACTAGCTGAAAGTCAAGGGAAGACAAATCTAATGTTTTCCTTATCCCTATTCGATCAGATTATTCGTGATTTTTTTTTGAAGGGAAGAAAAATAATACAGTTTTCACTCTGCAATGCTTCCTCCTATTTTTGTTATTTTCAAAGTTTTAACTTTTTTCATTCATATTTCTTTGGCACCAGAATGAGGTCTATGGGCTCAAGGAGATAACCGAAAAAAGAGTTCATTTCAGGGTTCCAGCTAAACCTAGACTTGACACTATTATCACGAACGAGGATGACCCAAAACTAAAACCCTCTTCTTCAAATTCGACTTCTTCGTCGAATTTTGCTTCAAATCCTTCCTATTCATCTATTACTATTTTGATGATCTAGGAATCGATTGTTTTCTATTCTCAAAAACATAGGTCTAAATTGAAATTGAACAGAAAAGGTTTGTTGAGAAAGATAGATATGAAACAACTCCTAATGATGGGAATTTTTGGCACTCAAAAAATAGTATAAAATGAAGGAATAAATCTGGATTCTTTTTCATCTTTCAATGAAGCAGTAGTCTGATGAGATTTGTTTTAATTAATCTAATGTAAGTGATCTAATGAATATTTAATCTATACAATTCACTCAATAAATTGAGGGAAAAACTTTCTTTTCATACAAACAATTCAGTTCAAGTTGATTCAGGGGAGTAGACTCCATTTGACAAGAACTATTATCAACATTTTCTGACAGGGGTGGAAAGAGGTCAATTTGGGAAAGGATAGCTGTTGACCAGATTGTTTTGATAAGAATGGAATGGGAACAACATTCTCATCTGAATGTCTGAAAACAATTCCAGTTAGTTATCCGAATAGTAGACGGAATAAATAGATTCTTTTAATGTAGTCCCCCTATATTACACTTACTAACAGTACTAATTTGTCTAGAACGAATTAAATCTGGTCATTGAAAAACTATATACAGATGTGAAACACCAATCATAATTTACTCCATTCATACCTGTAATTATATAGAATATGAAAATGCGTAGTTATGACTCAATGTGTGACACTCGTCCCTGATTGGTTCGATAATGTAAACAAAAGGGTGTTGAAGCTTCTTGAAATTATTAATCCTACAACATGACCTGTTTGCATTGTCAACGCCTATACAAGGGTGAGATAGTCTTATTGATATTCCTCAACCTCATCATGTTCTGTATGGCTATTGGTAATGTTTGTAAGATATCGGAAATTTTTGCCCATCACTCATCACTCATGGTTGTAATAAGAAGTGGCTTTCCTTTTGTATTTTTCAACCTCTCAAGCTCCTTCCTGGTCATGAGTTTAACCCTGAACTTGTTCACAAATATCTTGTGTTATAAATTCTACAGTTTCTTTCGAATCTATACAAGCTCATCGGTCTTGTCCGGCCTATTTATTTTCATTGGTATGATTGTGACTGGCGTCTATTCTGTGCACCAAGACGAAGCTGTCCATTTGAGGGCAATGACAAAGACGAGCACTTCCATGTTGGCAATCATTCTAGTTTTGTTGATAACAAGTGCCATTGTATGCTACTCCAACTACAAAAGAAGTCATAAGGCATTTCTCGAGAGGAGAAAAGGCAATAAAAACTAAGCTCTGATGATTCAAATAAATAAGAGTTACTTTTGTAAAACCAAGACGTTTATTTCTTCCAAAAACTCAGAATAGCCCGAATATTTTGCCTGGTGGTTTCTCGATATTTTGAATGATGATTTGAGGAGGTAATGGTGCCTGAGGTAGATACTGGACTGGTTGAGGAACATAGAAAGCTGGTTGTTGATAGAGAATCGGGGCAGGCTGTACAAGAGTGGTTTGATAGGGTGGAGGGGCCATTGTTATATTGACCTGGTCTTGAAGCTTAACTGTTTCCTCTTCACTTGAGTTGTCCTGTTCCCTGCGCCTTTTAGCAGCAGCAGCGGCAGCTTCAGCCTTTTGAGTTCTCTTCTTTTCACGGTACAATTCGCAGGTTCTCACTAAGCTCCCAATGACAGAAATCAAACCCAACGTATAAAGACAAATGTACAGATTCAAGAAAAATTTTAGCATTTTTGTGTTCTCATCAAGGGAGTCTTTGGAGCCGAGAATGTTTCTGATTTTTGACTTCATTGTAAGCCTGGTACTTAGAATTGTGGTAAAGAATGAAAGCAATGCAAGGATAAGAAAGGGGAATATAGCGGCGAAGGCCAAGTAGAAGTAGGGGCTCTTGACACAATTTTGGAATGCCGACAAGAGGAAAATGATGACCATAAAGTTGCCCAAAAGAATTGACGTTGAACCGGTAACATCAGAGACATGTTTAAGGTAGTCATCATACTCGGCATTTTGTGTAGACTCAGCGTGGGCCTCCAGATGAACAAAGGAACTGCCGAGATATGTCAGAAACATACCTATAGCACCAATGAGAGTATTATTAAAAGATAACCAAATCTTTAGGGCTAAAGTTTTTGATATTCGAACCATTGGTGTGTATTATTTTTCAAAATAATGTGTAATTTCTATCATTGAAATGACTCACTACAATGATTCGACCAATAAGATGAAAGCTCACTTTTAATTGGTCCAAATGATTAATCAACTCTAATCTGTTATAGGATACACTCATTCTTGAAATTCAACGCCTACACAACTATCAAGCCCTCTCAAGTCCAGCCTATCTGGCATTGACAACATCAGATCCTGTCTCATCAGCTTTTACACTTCGCAATGAACTCTACCAGCTGGCCTCACAGGAAAAACAATTCAAGGTTAGAATTTATTTACATTTGATTTGTATTTGAAGGATATCTCAGTGACCATTAAACAAGAAATCAATTTTGATTTCTAAAATGTCAATTAGCTTGTTGGAAAACTAATTTTCATGTTATTTTTTCCCCATTTCATTCATTCTAGCTTGAATATACAGAACTAGCAAAGCAGTGCATTAACTTTACCGTGGACTGTCTGGATTTGTGTCGAACATCGAATGAGGTCTATTCCCTTCTTGGTGGACGTCTCAAGCGGATTAATACGGAAAAACAAAACTCAATGAACACATTGAAGACGGCTATTCAGTATCGTGAGAAAAAAGTAATTTAGAAACAAAAACATAAAATTTACCATCAATTTCTCAAATTAAGTTACCGATAACTCTTTGTACTTTTGAACCCGAATTCAAGAAAACATTGAATATCCCATGATAGACCTGATTAATTAGAATTAATCGGAATATCAATTAACTATACTGAGACGTCTGGAAAAGGCTTCCTTGTACACACACTCTTGTGCCCCTCTGAGCGTCTTATTATTCATTGATCTATCTGAGAATATCCCTATTTTACACGGGAATAAATAACAGTCAGAATTTCTTTGCCAGTTTTGACTCCCTTTCGTTATTGCTAATGTTTGCATAACCTTAGGGTCACGGAATTTTTATTTATTAAAATTCTCATCGTGTTTATTACTGTTACCAAGGTCGTAAAAGAGAGCTTTGTTTACTTTTACTTAGCTGGATGAGAATGTTTTTTTGAATTAGTCATTGAATCACAACTAAAATTATATTATCTCTATTCCAGTTTGTATCGCATTCAAATTGCCAGCACCAGTTGGAAAACCGATTCTACGGCCAAATGTTCTGCATTCGAGATGTTGAGGGTCGAGAAAAGTTTGAATTTTTCATTGTCTTCATACCGTTATTGCCAGTTCTTTATATTTTATACTTATTTTTCCCAGATTTAAAAGTAAGTTAATCACTACAAAAAGCCCTTGTTGATTTATGGTAATGTAAGAAATTTGATAGGGTTAAGATTTGAACTCTGTTTATCTATCTTGAGCACGATTCTGTGAAGAAAACCAGTGCTCAAAAGAAATAATTTTCTACTCTCCTTATAAAATTCGAATTATACAACTTTTCAAGATTTATTGAATAATTAGAATATAAATTAATTCCTTGTTACTATAGGTGCCTATTCCAACTGGTGTCAGTTTTTCAGATCGAAATATCAAGGCAAAGGTAAGTTCCCATCCCCATAAAAGAGAAATAAAAATGAAAAAAGGTTCATTAAGTGAAGCAAGCAAGCAAGCCACATGAGACCGAGATTTGATTCACCCTACTCTGCTTCTCTATCATTCCGACACATCTCTAAATTCCAAGATAAGATTCTTTCATTCAAGCTTATCATACTTAACCATTGAATCCTTATTTTCATTGAGCCATTGATTTATTCTGAAATAATTAAATGCCCCATACCGGGTGTACCGCTAGATTTCCATCTTTTTGAGGCCTACCCCTTAGTGTTGACGAAAAATGTCTCAAATATCAGCTCCAAGACATGAGATACTTTTTATTTATAGATTCTTTTTGTCCTTTTCAGATTGTTGAAGTATTAGATTGTCCTGTAGTGAAATTTATCGGGCACATGTTGTGCTATTTCACACTGCTTCTATTAATTACAGTGGCCACATTTCAACTAGACGCCGACCAAGATGATGACCAAGAGGATGATTTTACTAAGCGAAGTTCCGAGCGCATCATCAAGTATGACTTCAGAGACTCCAAGAGCATCATGACCAATATCCAGATTGCCATCCTCTTTTGGATTATGGGTACGTTCATGTTCATTGATAGTTTTGGATTCTCATTGGTTAGTTAGAGAAGAAGAGCATTTTTGATTGGTTCAAAAAAATACTCATACATTTCAATGAAATTTTTTTCAATGACTTCTTCTACAAGCCTTTGCTTATGAAATGAAAAGATTAAAATTGAAAATTGTCTTGATCATATTTTTACCTTTCATCCTCTCTCTGTAAAGCAACATGGATTAACTAATTCTATCACTGGTAACAATAATGATGCCACACCAAATATAAGAAATTTTAATCCCATTCTGTCTGGTTCCCTTTTCTGTTTACTAGATCGATACATTTTCTTCAACTTTTCCATCGGGAACTCGAATATGAGAATGAGACCCATTTTTCCTCGTTGAAGGAAAATATTCCCTGAAAGAGAACGATTTTATTCTGAACATTTTTCAAACTTTAATTTAGCGCCAAAAATATTTTTTCAAAACCTCTTTTAGTTTGAATGGGTGAAAACGGACTTGATAATCTAGATTCGTGTACTTGATAAAAGAATTGAGAGCTATTGATTCAGCCAACTTTTGATTGGCCATTTCCCGAACCTTGGGATGATCCGACATCTGTTCATTTTTTAAGTTTCCATCAATGAATTTCTTAGGGATTATCTATTTCCTGAAAAATAACTTTCTATCACACAAATTTGGAAATTTACAAAAAATGGAATCTTTCTTGAGTCGGAATTGCTAGAAAATCTTGAGACTTTGATAAGAGAATTGAGATTTGTGATATAGAATCAATTACTTCTGTGTAATAATATAATGGTTATTTAAGCTAGATACGATGGGAATTATCTTACCGGGAAATCTCATAAAACTCTACAACTTCCTATCAACCTTTCCTTTACTAAATGGAATATATAGAAAATTTGCTTATTATATAACTCCAAGTTCTCAAGACAGCAGAAGCTCTATTCATTGAAAAAGTAAAGCCAAACCTCTGTGTACAAAAATCAGCCGTCAAACCATTAACCCTCCCCAGAGCAACAATAAAAAGAACGCAAAAGAATGAAGAAAAGAAAGATAGCACAATCAATTCCCAACCCCAAACCAGAAACACACCGAGAAAAAGAAATCTGGCCGAAGGTAATCAGGATCAAAAGTAGATAACGGAATATTTCACCCAAAACTAACTCCACGAATATGTAGGACCCCAGGAATCTATTCAAATATACAAGTATACTGTGAGATCCCAATACAATACCCACGCACGGTGTCACTCATCCCTTATCACATGTACACAAAGATGAACACATAATATCAGAAACGAGTAATACAGAGTAATGTCCACTGCCGCACACACACTCACCTCAGAGGAAGTGAACAAGAAGAAGGGCCAATCAGATTCATTCTTTCTTAATTGGAAAATTTTTTGTATATAAATCTGGCATGTAAAAGCTGATGAGTATGCCACGAAATAAAGCGCTATTCTTTAATAAACTTGGCATCGCCTTTCTTCATGGAACTCCAAGTTCATTAGAATAAAAAAAAGGTCTAACATTGCTTTTTACTTCCACTTGCTTTTGCCGAATCAGAATAATTATTTTTGTCGACAAATTCATGAATGTATTTATGGATAAGAAATGAGGTTGTCGAAACAGATGAATCGGAGAAAACAACTATTTTTATGAAGCTCAACTTAAGAAATTATCTACACGAGCAGAGGATCATCTGAAGAAGGATACTGTGGGTACAAGGCATCTTAGACAAGAAGATCATACAGCTTCAATTTCGATTTTTTCCGTTTTATACAAAATGACGACAGCATAGATGTATAGGTGAAAGAAAAACCCATAAACCTAATCTATGTGTTCAAAAAAACTATTCCTATAATCTTCAACTTCCTTGGCCAATCTTTTTCCAATTTTCTGAATCAGAATACTTTGAACACAGCTTAAACTAAAATTAAAAACCGGGGATTGGTATTTTCATCATCATATTTCAATTTATTATTATTTCTTTGATTCTTGTGACTCTATTACAATTACCCGAAGATCATGGGTTAGGCTAGTTTGTCGGAATAAAATTAAACTTTCTCAGACATTAACATTGTTAATTCACGAGAAGAGGCACGATAATAAAATGTTTAAAGGTGAAATAATCCCCTCTCTTGACTTTAACTTGAAATTTAAACATGATAAAATATTATTACAAGAATTCCATATTTATACTTGATCAAAAATAGTAAAATTCATTGAAATAAGTCTTTTCGAGAACATTCTATTTCTCAATGGTCGTTTGGTTCATACTACGAACTTTGTAGTAAACTTCATTGATAGAATAGAATATTCTAGAACATCTCTCGTTGTCAATATATTTGAAATAATCAGGCCTATTTCAAGTTCCTCTGGGTCGGGACACTATTCCCTCTTCTAATGTAGGTACTTTATTAATTATTCTAGCAGTAAACTAAATGTATGGACTGGCTTGAAATGGTATGAGATGTTTTATAAATATACATCTATCACTGGTCTTTATTTTGTTAATAAAGCGTTTTAAACTCTGACCCACCTCTCTTATGAGAGATTTCTTTGTACATCTTGATAAATTTCTCATAGAAATAGTAAAAATTGAAGAAAATTGGAATAAAATGTAAACTGAAAAAACACCAAAAACTCTCTAATAAATAGTGGGGCATCGCATTCAAACGGCTCAAAATTTAGATTTTAATCGACCGTAGTAGAAAAATTCATTGAAAATACTTGGCGCTAATTCAAAAATTAGCATTTTCAATTGCGATTTGGGGTATTTAAACAAAATTCAAAATACATGGCTTAATAGAAACTTCTTTACGTTGAAAAATAGTAATGATCGAAAGTAGGGGTTGCTATCAGGTTTTGAGTAAATTACAACAAGCCAACAATTGGTGTTTATATAATACAAATCAAATTTTAATTATTTTTTCTTTTAATTTATTTTTATTTAGGTCAATTCTTTATGGAGTGTAAGCAGGTCTACACGTATGGACTACGCGACTACTTTAGAAGTTATTACAATTTTATGGACTGGGGTGCTTTAGCCCTTTACTTGGCCAGTTATACACTACGGATAATTGTCGATTTCAAGGTTAAAGATGCCGAAAGAGTGTTCAGCCATGAACTAGATCATATCAAGATATTTCTCATGCGACCAGCAAATCTGTCACAAGAGACATATTTTCAAAAGAGAAATGAATTCCTCCAACACGAGGGAACCTATTGGCTACGAGGTTGTAAGTTGAGACACAAATGTTTTTTATAACTTTGAGTTCTTTATTTTCTGTTTCAGGTTAAGGTAATGTTCTTGATGAATAAATTATTAACCATTTTAACTAGGTAGTTTTTCACATCTTTTAGTAGTAAATGAAGAAAATAATTTTACTGAATATTTAAAATTTCATCTGAGCTCATTTTTTTGCATTTAAACAGTATTCTTTGTTGACTATAACGTTGTTCGCTTGCTACCTGACTATGTTGTCTTCTGGCTTGTCTATTGGTCTATCTGTAGAAAAAGAAAGGTGTAGTATTTCTTAAAAAGCAAGGATTTTTATGGTAATCAGAATTATTAGGGTAATATAACTCTGATAATTTGTAATTCATCACTTGAAAAAAAATTAAAATCAAGATTAGAATAATAAATATTTAGATTACCCTGATTAAAATAGTTTGGACTCACACAATATTTCGAATACATGTCGTAATCTACTTCTGGGGTGAGATTTTGCAAAAAAACCCAATCAAAACATTAAACCAATCAGATTTCTTCTCAACTTTAATCAATCAGTTCTAATCAACAATTTACTTTTATTGAAAGGTCGTCTATGGTGGTCGAAGGATGACCCAGAATATGTTTCGGATTGCCTGTTCGCCTTGGCCAATGTGCTCTCTTTTGCCAGAATCAGTTATCTCATGCCAGCATGGGAACTTCTCGGACCGTTACAAATCTCCCTAGCTAGAATGATCACTGATATTATCCGATTTATGGCCCTTTTCACTGTGGTAAGTTTAATATACGCGTACATAAACACGCAACAATTGAATAATTATTTATTTATTAAAAAAAACATGAAAATAATCATTATTGATCATGTTTCCCCCCAGTAAGGAAAACAATCTATTACCAGAGTTGGGAAAAAGATTCCAAAAATTTTGATTGATTGCCTCATTTCATACAATTATGTTGTATATATTATATCTTAATAGACTAGTTTCTTTCTGAATCGTTCTTCTCATGGCAGAATAATTCCAAGAACTTTCTACCTTCTTCCATGGATTAGAGAACTAGCCTTGAGCTGATTAGAATTTCTTGAGCAAATCTGAATTTTGTATTTCATGTCCAATTTAGCTGGTCGTAGCCTTTGTGGTTGGGTTGACAAATCTCTATTGGTACTTTGGCAAATTGATGGTTCGTAAGAATGGCCGCTTCAGCTTTGCCAGTACAATACCCGCCTTTGATGGGTAAGTTGAAATCTTAAATTCATCTATTATTGTCAATTTGAAATTTTTTACAATATTAACGGAGATATATTACAACACCGAGTGTATACATCAGAGGTAGATTTTTTTAATTTCCCATTTTTAACTTGGGAGGATAGAACATTATGACTAATGGTCAATATTTCCAATCACCCAAAGGTCCTTGTATAAATTATTTAACAATTTATGAAATAAAAGTATGATCATGAACCAAAAAATCCAAAGAATAACAAGTCCCCTTGTGAGTAGTCAGATGGCTTTTGCTGTTAAATGCGTAAAAACGAAATTACGATTCACCATTCAAAAAATTTAAGCACAACTCTAAATATCTTACACCGTTGAATAACTTTTCTCTCCATTTCTGTTTCTTCTTTGGAGAGTTTAGGTGCTTTTTTCAGCTTTTTTCTTCATCTACAGAATTTCTTTCGTTAAATTGTTAGAACAATCAATTTTTAAGGAAATTTCAAATGTAAAAGTAGTGAAAATTTTTGTTGATTTCAATGTGAGAGAGTTTAATTTTCCGGATCATGATCTAGATTCCAGACAAATCTCGATCAAATTCGATTTCTCGATGAAAAAATGATATAATATTACTATATACTATTGGCTCATTTTGAATAAATATTTAGATTTCTCATCTCCTTTTATCAACTGTGTAACTCTTGCTTCTCTCGAGTTGGCACAACATTCACTTGACAAAACATTCTTGTCTCTAATTTTCTATCGCTTGTAGTTTTATGATTTCTTCAAAACTAATTTTTATTCAAAAATAATTATTGCATAGGAATAAAATACACACTAATTCACACTTAAGCAGGATAAAGTACAAAAGTTTTGTTCACATTAAAAATTTTATATTCTCTAGTCCAAAAATCTTTTGAGACATTGCTTGACAAATTCGTTTGATTTTAGTTTGATAAACCGGTATGAATTCTACATCTACAATCAATTTTTACACCTTACAACATTTTTTTCAATGAAATTTATTAAAAATTATTACAGATTTAAGTCTTCTGGCTATAATCAATACTTTATTATCTCAAGAAAATAGTCTTTTTTAAATCTGAGATCATGAAATAAGCGATGTGTAATAACTGAGAATTATCAATCTAACCCCTCTGATTTTGGCTTTTATCTTTAACAGGACTACAGCCACTTTTCATACTCTCTACTGGGCCTTATTCGGACAGTCGTCTAACAATGTGACTACAATTGCTGAGGACACTGTCTACGATTACCCCGGTCATTCTCTACTCTCGGTCAAGGACAGTCCATCAATGATCACCAACATGGGTTCAATCCTCTATGGGGCCTATAATGCCTGTATGATCATAATTCTGCTAAACATGCTTATCGCTATGATGAGTAAATCCTTTGATGAAATCCAGGTAAATTTCCAATCTTGGTTTTTCTGTAAACTGTTCAGAAGTTGACCACAAAATTTATCTACAATAATTTACTTTTAGGTAATTTATAACACGACCCAAATTCGCTCCGAATATACCTTTTATACTTTTGTAATGGAATTAAAAAATTATAAAAGATTTTAGATAAAAACGTTAGATAAAATCTCATTCTTAATGAGTATAAAAACAAATAAATAATGTTAATTCGAATAGAAATTATGCCTATTCTAAAGTACAGCAATGAGAAATTCCTTCTCAAATGAATAAAGATCCTCTTCTCGTGTAATTAAAGAATTCATAACTATTTTTCTTTCTCTTCTGCTGACATTGTATAAACTATACATCTATGATTTTAGGGTGATCGCCTTGAAGAGTGGAAATTCGCTCGTGCCGCATTATGGATGGTCTACATTGAACAGGAGGGCATACTGCCAGCTCCCTTCAACCTGCTACCATCCAAAGATATGCTAGTCAGAATAATGGTTTCAATTAAGGAATCTTGTACATCATCTTCCAATTGTTGCCGGAGTAGGAATAGGAAGAAAACGATCGAGGACGGTAACAAACCTCCCCCGGAAGATGACCAGAATCCGAATAGACTCAATGTCAAACCCAAAGTAAAATTTCTCACGCCTAGCGTTTCCCTTACCTCAGATGAAGACGAAGAGGGTGAATTGGCTGTGATTCAGGTAACAATGTCCTTTCACTTTTTTCTCTTCATTCAGAGATTGAATTTGCTCAATTTTAGCGTCAAATGGATCATACTAGGAGCAATGTCATCCGACGGTATCTGTTCAAACTGCAGAAAGAAAAGGAAGAAGCCAACAAGTCCGGCGGTGAGTTTTTCCGATGCCTCCCCCATCAAATCAACATGATTAACCTATTTTCTAGATGTTTCTATGATGAACATGCTACGCCAGAGCCAACAACAACAGGTCCTATCAGAACTACGCTACAACGATAGTGAACGACACTCGAGTAGACGCAGTGAAGACCTCCATTCTGGTACAGAAAACTTTTCTGAACTCAGAGCAAGTCGTGAATCAGTCTTTAGTGAAACAAAGTCATCAAAGCCTAAATGGTCGCATACTCTCAGTAGTAGAGGTCTTAGCAGTCTATTGATGCCACCGTCGGTTAGAAGGAAACTTGAAGCAGCTGCCGAATCAAAGACTGGAACTATAGAGGAAAATACTTTTGATGCAGAAGATTCAATGCTTGCAGCAAATCTTTTCCTTATGGACACAACGAAAAAGAGTAATCCAGTAGCTGAGGCTAATCCGTTCTATCCGAACGCTCGGCCATTATACCCTGAAAGTATTTGGAATGAAACAGACTACTTTACTAGCAGGTCAGTCTCTATTCTTTAAATCTATTTGATTATCAATGAAATGTCTAAGGTGATAAAGAATAAAATGATTCCCATTGGTTAATGAGGAATCCTCTTCTCTCATTGGCCGATGGTGATCGTGAATGAAATCTCGTATTTTTCAGAAATGAAAAACCAATTCATGGAAGTCATCTCCGGGAAATCTACAAGGTGGAACAAGAAATGAATGACATGTGTGAAACTTTTTCAATTTATTCTGTTGCGGAAGCTTCCATATCTGAGGCCTACCTGGACGACGAGATGAACTCAAACAAGGCCGATTATCCAAGGGAACCGACGAGTCGACGTCTTTCCTCCACAAAGGTTAAAAATAAGAAGAGACCTCCGCTTGTTAGATCAGAATGATATCCCATCTTTTCTCATCCTATCAATCTCTGTTTGATTGTTTTTTTCCTTGTAATCAACCTAATCAACATATTAGTCTCTTCATTTAAAACCTTCATGACTGTATCTCTTGCACTTTTCAAATTAGATCATATTAAAAAACAAACACTTCTTAATTTATTTCCCATCGCTTTCGTACTCTGACTTGGAGAGTTGTTTTACCATCTTCTTTTCATTCTATCGACCCCTGAACAGATATGATACATTCAACCCCATGATAACCCACAAAAAGTATCCCCATATAAGAGACCCATGAGAATGGGCATCTTAGATTCAATCAAAGTGATCCTATCATATATACAATGTATAAGTTTTGAAGAATTATGTATTTGATAATTGTCATTATTACAAAGAGTAAAGTTTCTTTTCTTTCTTGTAGGTCACTTTAAATTATTCTAGATCTTAAATAAATTTGACTTTATTTCAGAAAACTACTCTAAAGTAGATGCACAAACTAAACAATTATTTTTTATTTGCATATAAAATTAGCTTTGGCAAGTTCAACCTCTAGAGAACAGTATTGATTTTTTGAATTGAATGGGCGTTGAAATATAAAATTAATCTTTTTCTTCAATATATCTTTATTTATTTCTACTGTACAGTGAATAAGATAGATCTCAGTAATTGTAATATAATAAACTATATCGATTATATATAAGATCAAATTTGAAATAAAATCTGGCTTCGAAAGAGAACTTAATTTCTCGGGCCAAATGAATCAACATTCTCTTCACGTTCATAAACAGTTTAAAATTGATAACAGCGATCATCAGGCACCTTTATTTAACGAAAGATGATCGGATCGGAGTTGGTTAAAAAAATATCTTTTTTTCATATTCTACAAAACTGAAGTAGTTCCCGACAACCCAGAGTACTAGATTCATGTGTTGGTCACCTTGATAGACACTGAGATTTTGAGGAGATGCAGGTGCAAAAGTTTCGTATGCTCGATCTCATTGTTTTTGACTTTATCTTCGTCTTTTTCACCTTGGAAATCTTTGCGTTGGACTTTTTGGGTGTCTGCCTTTGGCGTAGGCTATTGCTCATCGAGGTATTAGTCAGACGACTGAATAGGGTTTGTATAATATTCGACTTTTGACTAGGGTGGACTTCATGGCTGATTGAGTCATTTAATGAGGCTAACGTCTCACATGACATCCGTAGGGTCTCTAACGAATTTAACAAAAAAAATTAGTTTTATAATGCTATGTTTTTACGAGAAAAGTAATCTGTTATTCATTAATTCATCCAGAAAAGTCTCAGATAAAATAATGATCAAAGAAAATATAATTTTAACCCTTCAAGTCACAAATTATATTAATATATTTTTTCGTCAAACAAATCAGAAAATTTGCCTTTTTTGGGTCGAAAACCAGTCAAATACCTAGCCCCGCACGAGGTTTCGAAACAGATATATATTGAGATTCTTTTAGACCAATTTTCTACAAATACATCTGAGACAAAAAAAAGTAATTCAAGATGAAACTTTTGTTACATCAACAGTTTTTTCGTCATACAACAGATCAATATATATGTTACAGTATAACCTTTGAATCAGTATGTTTATAAATAAACTAGTAAACTAAGTTTTGAGCCAGTAAGAAATCAGTATATCCTTTGGATAAATACTTTCTCAAGGCTTATACTGATTTCGTACTGGTTAATCGCAGTATAACCTTTGAATCAGTATGTTTATAAATAAACTAGTATAAGTTTTGAGCCAGTACGAAATTAGTTTATCCTTTGAATTCTTTCTCAAGAGTTTTAATGAATTTACTCTCAAGATACAATTTTATATCTAGAGTTATTTTGTATTTCATTATTGTCTAGAATTGATATTCAGAGAGGAATTGTAAATTTATTGCAAATTTTTGGATTAATTAATTTTTCTATCTTTAATTATTTTCGAGTTTTTAAAAATTATAAATGATCAGTTTTAGAATGAATTTTTGCTGTTGGAAGTTTTTTAGTTGTTTCAGCCAACCATGTAGATCAGATATTCTCTTGAATCAATTGAAAATGCTATCGATTCCCTTAGAGAATGGTCAAACTTCTTAAAAGTAGTAGTGGGGGACTTATTTTCGTGAAAAAATGCAATTATGTATCAAAACTTTGTTGTATTGACATCAGCCCATCAGGAAAAGGTTTCATGTAAGAGAAATTTCACACTTTAAATACTAAAGCATCTGAGAATTTTCGAAAAATTGTCCTTTAAAAGTAATCCCTAATATAAAATTGAAAAATCCCTACTGCATACCGGGAACTAGTCATAAATATGACTGATCAATATTATTACATTCTCATCTTACCTACACATTGTACAAGGGTATGATCTAGTTTTTTGTTACCACGGTGAAATTATTGCAAGTGACATAGAGACACTGCCTAAAAACTGTAATTATATTATTATGTATTAATGAATATGAACCACCCACCCTTCCCACAATTGATAAAGATCTATGAAAAAAAAGAAGAAGCTTTAAAATAAACTGCATTCAACAGATTACACAGCCATACTCTAAGGCTTCTGTTATGCATATGGAATTATCAACTTTCAGTTGTTACGCCGAATTTTTTGAATTTTGAGTTGATAATTTTTCGTAGTGAGTGATCGATCAAAAGTTGATTTTCAGGGTCACGATTAGTTGGAAGAACTTCAATTCAATGTCCAAAGTCAGTTATGCTAACTATAGATATAAATACTTTTGAGTAGAAAAGCTTAGAAATTATTTTTTCCTATGAAGAAAATATGAAAAAGACAATCTGTCAGAAGCAGGTTGTCTAAAATGACACCCAATTTGCACAGAGACAAAATCTAGCGACAACGAAGAAGCCTAACAAACAGGGTTAGCAGTTTTATAAAGTATCAGAAAAGAATCTTCAAAATACTGTTTTTTATTCGTACAATTGGGCGTAACCACAAACATTAAGAATTCAACATTGAACAAAAAATCTTTCATTGTGAGAAAGTGTATTTCTTTCTTTCTTTGAAGTAGGATAGAGTTCAGGCGATTGCATAAAGAAAACGTTTTTAAAATTAAATCAACATTTGTCCTGTCGAACGCATTGTGCCCATAAAGGGATTCTCTCAATTGGCCCTTTTTACGTTAGGTAAGTTATATTATTAGTGGATTGAGTATCTATCGATGTACAGTTGTATAAAATCAATGAAACATCCTCTTTTTTCGATTATGCAGTTCACTTTGTATGAGGTATATGACTCACCCGAGTAAATTGGAAAAGATTTCCCCATCATGAAATAAAGGGAAATGTAACAAATCTATCCATGTACACAAGAATGAAGTAGAATTAGGTTACACTTCTTCTATGAGAATGAAAGCAGAAACGAAGCCACCCCCCACCCTCCACTGCTGCTGCATTACATAATAATTTGTACGTGAAATGAAAGGGAGTTATATAGAATCTTCACATGAGGTGAATTTTATTCTTTTTTTCGGATCGATACGTTCACTTATTTATTAGACGAATCAATCAATATTTCTGACTATTCAATACCTTGAGTAGTACGAGATAAGTGACATCTCGAGAACAAGAATTTCAGTGGGAGTTATGCCACTTGAAGAAAAAATGTCATTTCAGCTACTCAAAATTTCTTCGTTTTGTATTATTGTATCCAAATATCCGATAATGATTCATCAATACAATTGACTCATTTGAATTAATAGCAAATTTGTAACACAACATTCATTCAACATTTTTCTATGAACTTTTATATTTTTACTGTAATATAATAAATCTGTGAATGAATACAGTAAAAAGAGTGTGTTTCATGTATGTCCCTAATTGACCAATCAGAAATGATTTCATCAATCTGAAATGGTTTATTCATCATCAAGTTAATCTTTACTGGAGACCAGTAGGAGATGATGGCATCATAGTCCTTATTTCCCTTGCACAGGAAACAATAAAAGTCTCCGGGGGTGGTGTATAGATTATGGATTTATTATATGTAGTAATTGAAAAGAATACAGGAATAAAGGAAATGAAGATTAGAGAATACAGATTAGGGAATGCGAATATACATTTCTCGTGAGAAAGCATGTTTCTCCTCCTATCCGATAGATGAGAGTTCTATCTATCCCTAACTCTACTGACTTTGTTCAAGACAAGATGAACAACGAAAATATGAAGATTTTTCTCTTATTTTTTCTGTTCATTTGTATTCTTGAGGGAGAGAGAGAGAGGAAGGATAGATTTAAAAAAATAAATCACAGAGACAAAGATTTTACTCTACACAAAAGGAAATCAATATATTTTTCTGTCCTGTTTTATTACTAATACAACAACAACATTGGAATGAAATTTATAGGCGACAAGAGATGGATGATGAACGAGGCAAGCAGTTTCCGATTGGTTTGAAGATTATGATTCATTGAAAATACTTCAATGAACTCTCCTTTTTACTATTGTATGTGAATTTTTGAATGAATAACCTGTAGTAAGTGAATAACGCTTCAACCTTTTGGAAAATATTTCTACCTTTCTCTATAGAGTAGAAAGATGGCCAAATATTTGGTTATCAAAAGAAATCTCTGAATTTGTTAAGTTAATATTTATATCTTGGTATGAGTTACTTTTGGAGATCTTTAAGCTGGGTGTAATAAAAGAAACAAGATTGAATTCCAATTAGGTATCTTGACAAGCGGTATATTAATCAAGAGCAAATCTGTAGATCTTCACAAAATTAGAAATTGATCAAATTTGATTAACTATACAATT
This sequence comes from Gyrodactylus bullatarudis, assembly GCA_012064415.1. Taxonomy (NCBI): domain Eukaryota; kingdom Metazoa; phylum Platyhelminthes; class Monogenea; order Gyrodactylidea; family Gyrodactylidae; genus Gyrodactylus; species Gyrodactylus bullatarudis. The sequence continues at coordinate 403,584 of SSNU01000042.1, forward strand.
CTTCCCATTGGCCTATGGCGGCTACATATATAAATGCAATTTTCTCCACACACACACACACAATCCCAGCTACTCTTTAGTAGAGAGAATTTCTCCTGAGCATAAATATGCGCAGTTCTTTCCTATCTATAAAAAAATCTATAATCTTGATTTCTCGATAAAAAAGGGGGAAAATTTCCCAGTTGACCTTTGCATTCACACACACACAGAGTGTATCTGACCTTTCTCTAGACTTTACTTTTTTTACAAAATGTTTATGGATCATCATAACATACAATGGCATTTGTTATGATTAATTAAGAAAATCTCTAGGGAGTTCAATCAACTCTGAAAGGAACTAAACTATAGACAAGTAGAATGTGGAGCTGCAGAAATGCCATAATTTCTCCTTGTGCTGGGATTGAAATCAAGTTAGTTTTCCGATAAAAAATCAACGATGAGAGTTCTAAACAACCTCCTAGCCCTGTCTCTGTTTCTAAAAGAAAATTCAACTAAGTAGAATCGATAACAGAAATTCTCAATGCTTCCTTAGTAAATGGTAATAAAACAGGAAAGAAAGAAAAAAAGGATCCAGTAGCTAGATCTCTTTGGAAGAAATCTTAATGATGGAAACCAATCTGACTCAACAGTCTCTGCATATACAGGACAAGGTGTTATTATAGTAACTAATTAGCTTACTCTGTTTCAAATTCTCATCAAATCAATACAAATAAATTAATTATTTTTGAAAAAATATCAGCTTTATATCTTAATTTATAACATTGCAGAAGTGAGTGATGAACTCTTCCAAGTTACTTTACTCATAAAAATTAACCAATAGAAATTGAAATAGAAATAAAAATTTCAAGTTTAGAGAAACAATATGTTTTGCATTTTCTTAAAATATTTTATTTTCATTCGACTAAACTTGAACCAAGCTTTAATTTGCAAAAAAATCAGCTTTCTAACTCAATATTCAACAAAGATATGCTCATTGGAAATTTCGTGAAGTTTAGTTTTCATTGAAAGGAAAGTTCAAGAAAGGATTCATAAGAGGCTCGAGTCAGAATTACTCATTGATTTTTATAAAAATCTGTGGATATGAAGCAGTAATTATCTAATTATGGTACATGTGAGTGAAGCTATGAGCAATAATTATAATTGAAGGTTGCAATTTTCAAGTTCAAGAATTTAGAGGGTTACGCATTCTTTTCCATGAAAACCTCATTTTAATTTGGAATCTTATTCGAGTTTAATGAATAATTTACTAGCTTGCGGGGATACTGATCTGACCAGAAAAAATATTCCCTACAAATTGAGATCAAAATCAGAAAAAATGAAAATTTTGACCAAAATATTATTTTATTCGTATACTTGTCCTACTTCTTAGTAGGTTGATTTTTAGTTTTGAAAGACATGAAAAATGGGGTGTGCACATTCTCAAGCACGAAAACTGGTGCACAAGTGTAAATCATTGTTGATATGAAAAACCTCTTTTGGAATCAATAGAAGAATCCGATATAATTTTTATTCTCAACAAGGCTGGGCCTTTACTTTACCATGATCGAGTTATCTTGAGTGCCAGAGAATCATGAATCAAGTTGTGCAGTGTATGTAATGAAATTTTAAATTGACACAAGCTTAATATACGATTAACATCTCAGAAGTATAGAATTATGAGAAGAAATAATACACACTTGATCCTATATTTTTGTATGTTGATAAGGACTTTTTTACTTGATCTTTTCGTTGGAGAACAAAAAAATAAGACTTAATATATATATATATGAGAATTAAAATAAAATATTTGAGAGAAATATTCACAAGAGATCCCCTTTTGAAGTATGTTGTTGGCTTTGGGAAAAAATATTTAATCAATAAAAATATACAATATATTACCTTGATTATTAACTACATAGAGATCCTGAAATGTATTGTTTCCTTTCTTTACGATATATTGAGTCTTATCGACAAAAGACACAAAAGAAATCTGTTAAAGTTTCGATTTCTTGATTATTTTCCTTACTTGAAAATCAAATTGAAATTCCAATAATTCGAAAAAACCTTTGAAAACGGTTGATCTCTCGAATATTGATTGGTAATGATGATCTGTTTCCCTTTAATAATAATTTCTAATTTGCACGCTCATTCTTTTTGGAAATAAAAAAGGGAATTTCCTATGAAAGAAGTTGGTTCTTTACAAGACTCAATGCTACTCCAAAAGTAAGTATTACTAATACGATAAGAGCATTTCTACTCAGAGAAAAAACAAATCAATGGAAATTCAATGACCTACAAGAAGAATTGAAATGAAAGTTAATCCTGAGAGTTTTTACTTTGGGCAAGGTTTCCTAACTAGCTAAGTAGGTGAAAAAGTTTAGATCTTGGGCAGTAACCTTAACCCAATGTGTGGATTCTCTTTCTAATTCTACAGATTTTATTTTATTTTTTTGATTTCTAAAATTCTGATAGAAAGAACATGTTAGTTTTCTTTTGGATCTATAACAAAAAGTAATAAGTTCTGTGATTGTGTGTAGTTACATGGTGTTATTTTCCTACATGAAAAGAAAGAAGAAAATGACTGACATTTCCCTGCTTGCTCGCCCTCTTTCACACTGTCGAAATTTATGGGATTTTTCCCAAATATCTGTTTTTATTCTGTATCAATATTTTTAACCTTTACATGAAATGTTTTCTCCAATAAACCTTCCTGTGGGACTGGCAATCATTCAGATTCGCAAATTTGCATGTCTATTCTTAAATTTACTCAGTTTTAATTAAAGAAAAGTCTGTAGTCAAGTTTCTTCGCTACTGAGATACATATTTATACGATAATGGTTATGCCAGTTTTATTGGGTCTCACCCAACAAAGTTGAAGATGAGAACTGGTTTTACAAATTTCTCAACGTTTCACCCTCTGAATTCCAAGAAAAATTCAATTAGACGTTTGTTGATTTCAAATATTTGAAGTCATGGATATCTAGATGAGAAAAGGGTTGAGTTTTTCAATAAACTTTTCCCCTTAAATTTGATTCCTAATTATATCTTCGAATGATCATTTATAATCGTTTTATACTCTATTGATTTTGAGGCTCTTGTTAGTTTTTTGCTAAAGGATTCAAATTATTATTAGGAATGAACTTATTCTTGTCATTTTTCTCTTTGATTAAAAATCAATGAGCCCCAACTATCACTAGACACATTGAGTGAGAAGGAGATGGGAAAAAACTGTGATAGCTAAAGGCTCATCTCGTTAAATAATTTACTCATTGTCACACCTAGCCTACTACACATATCTGGGAGGCAATAGAGACGTTCTCATTCTTCTATAGAGTCTGATATTTAAAATCTATATATATATTTTACAATGTGTATATTAGGGTAATGTACAATGCTCAATTGTTTATAACCGAGAAAAACACATTTTTGAAAATCGAAATGAAAGTTTTCATGCTCCCATCATCAAAATTCATCTAATTTGCTTTCAACTTGTGAAAAAAGATATTCAAAAATCTTAATTTTCTCGTAGTGGCGCGTGTTCAAAATTTTTTGTTTTCAATCAAGATTTTGTTGATTAGAACAAACTCGAAAACGTATTATTATACATGGGAAAAAAACGTTTAGTTTTCAATTTTCTTTCAAAATGAGATTAAGGCTGAGAAAAGTTGAGAAATTAAGCTTACTCTAGTGTATATAAAGAGAAATACTCATTTAATTATAATTAAAGTTTGAACAAATCAATCAACCTAGAAGTGGACGATATTTGATAGTAAGATTGAGATTTCAATTTGAAATTACAGGATAAAACTCACCATTTGAGCTAAGGGTTATTTCATCGATATCTGCCTTGTTGGCAACCTGAAACCAGGTAATTCTTTGGTTTGTCTCCTGGTTGTGGAGCCAGTCTTCACCGTAAAAGTCCTCTGAATCAATGTAGGGTAAATCAAGGCTCTCATGTGGATGCTCATGTCGACAGCCATCAAACCAGGTCTCTTGTTCTGATGTGAAGTAACTCTGTTGCGATAACTCCTGAATCATTCTCAAAGTATCATCGGGAAGGTCTTCAAAGCGTAAGAAAGCCTCTTCTTGACGGTTTGCTTGCATCAGAAGAGAATTGTTATCCGAGTAACTTGAAGAGCTCTCCTCGTCACTATCGGCCAAGGAACAATTTGAGGGAATGGACAACGAATTGGTTGTGGAATCCGTTGTGGTTTCAGAGGAAAACTGGAAATTCCTTCGATGACGAGGGGTCCAGGATGGACTTATATCGTACGGCAGGTTGGATCCGTAATCCTGTGTCGAACTAATCGAATTCTCATGGCAATCTTTGGCCAGGATACCTTCTAGTTCATTGTCGGTCTTTTGCAAGAGCTCAGAGACTCCGACGACCCCCGGGGACCTTTTGATCTGGGTGTTGTTCTGGGGGTTGGGATCTTCGTCGAAACCACTCTCACCATGAGAACTGGAGTAATGAAGGGATTTCACCTCTTGGTTTCCTCCAAAGGGAATTGGCGTGTTCATAGCAATCATACTTGACCTCGGTAGAGAAGAATGGCTCCAGTTATTTGTACTAATTGATGATTCATCTCGTTCTGATAGTCCAGCAGGAGAGCTCGTACGTATGTAGAATTCATCAAGTGTGGATTTTCCCAAGTTATTCGTTTCATCTAAATTATCTCGACCAATCAGATTCGTTTCAGCTATTGAATTGGATAATACAGCAGTTCTATTCGAGATTATGCTATGCAAATCGGAGGAGTCATTACTACTGCTACTGGCTGATGGTGAGTCAGATGATTTACTCGATGAGTTAGTCGGAGAGGACTCTGATGATGTAAATGCATTGGTTAGTTCAATAACAGAGCTACAGGTTCTCTCAGACTCGTCTGTCTCCAAGATTGTCTCAAGATATGTATTTTTTATGGTACATTCATTTATAGAGCGATAAGCCATGCATCTAATAAAGTTCTTATCATCTGGTCTAAATAAAAAGAGAATTTCAATCTATCTAACCAAATATTATGGAATTCTGTTTGTTGCGGAAAAAAGCCAAAATTTAGCATTATTTTTCAATGATAACTTTAACCATTGTCTGCTAGAAAACTGTTTTTAAATATAGACTCAACCTCAAAAAATACATTTATTTGAAAGGTTTTTCATGCATATTTTCATGGCCCTATTTATTACACACTCTTTTCTCCCTAGGATATGAACCTTTCAGTCGGAGAATCAATCGCTTATCTCGATCAAGATTAATCACAATTCTACTCAAAAAGATAAAAAAGTGTGCTTCAAAAGGAATTTAAATAATTATTTGCATTAATTTACAAGTGACAAGAACCTTTAGATTCAATTAAACCTATGTTGCTTGTCGTGTCAGGTTGAGTTCATTTTTAATCTTTTTAAATTCAAATTTGTTCTTTGTTTCTCAAATTTATTTTTACAGTGCAATAAAAATACTCTCGAATCAGTATTAGTCATGAGTAGAGCCTCAAGTAATACTATAGATCTTAAAAGTTTGAATAATTTTCGATTTTAAGGTATCAATTTTTAATACTTGCATGAACTACTTATAAGTAAACCGAATAATAAATCGAAAAACTAATTAATGTTGAAGTTAAACTAAAACATCGAGATGCTCTCAAAATCATTACTTTCGGAGTTATTTTTGAGCTTAACAAATTGTTAGAAAATGAAAATCATCTCTCGAAAATTGCGGATTGAGTTCATTGATATGAATAAAGTATCATTTTTAAAATAATACATTTTAAAAGGTAATACATTCTTGTAACGTTGAATCCTGATGTGATAAATTATCACTGATAATAGAAAATTCATTGTTTTAAATTGTTTTCATATCAGAGGGTTTAAATAAGCAAGTTACAATGGAAAAAAGTAGCACCAAATACTTGAAATAATAAAAAAGTACAGCTTTATCGATAACAAAACTTACTGGATCATTCATAACTGAGGTATTTTTGGAATTTTTCTGGCTTCTTTTCGGATGAGAACAATAATTCCTACCAGGCGTTGTGTAATAATCAGGGTCAACTCTAAGTTAAGACCACTCTATTCCCGTGTGTGTATTCTTTCTCTTGGGGTAACTCAGTTTAATTGACTTTTACAAAACTCATACATTTGTACATATATATATATAGACAAAAAGTATAGGTGAACACTAAAGACTGGTTGTACAGTGTACACCACCATAGTCGATATATATGTATATGAGAACTATAGAACCAATATTACCCATGACAACAATATTGTTTATTTTAAAATAAAATATACAGTAGCAAGCATATACATATTGTATGTCGCTCTCAAAAATGTACAATATCAGAGAGAAACGTTGGAAAGAAAATAATTCTCGATTAAGAGAAAATAAATGAGTGGAGAGGGGCGTGTATTTCTTTCGAGAGAGGGAAGTTCATGTTTTTTGTGTGCTAAATATGCCAATCTCTCAAGTTGCCTAATCTCTTTTCCACCAGTACTTTAGACTCTAAAGTTTTTAGTAGTTAATGAGTTGATTCAAATCTAAAATTTGAAGGTTGGAATAGGGTACCACTTTTAAAATGTCACATAAAGTTAATAATAAAATAAATATGATAATAATACTTGGAAGTAGATTGGTGAATTTTAAATATATAAAACATTTGTTTTATTACTCAAGTATTTTAGATACTTAATTTATTTGTTATAGTGAGTTTGCCTAATATATAGGACATTTACCCCCTCTTATTTTGCAGTTATTTTTCTGAATGACAAAGAGACTAAGGGCTTTTTTACATCATGTCATCGATAATACAAAAAAAACCAACACAATTCAAAGTAAATTTTGAGAGAAATAAGAGGGGGCAACTGTTCTCTAATTTAAACGTGAGTTTTTGGTGACGAGGGATAAGTGCTTAAGTCTTGTAGTATCTCTAATCAATTAAATTTTACTTGTATTATCGATAATATGCTATCTTTTCATATATGCTCACATTTTCTTCGGAATTAAAATAAATCATTTTTGTCTAAAAACAGTAATTGATTGCTTGGAATTGTGGATTCAAGTTTTCCATTCTTTTCGAAATAAATATTCAATTTATTCGTGAATTTTAAACGAATCACTATTTCGATCACTTTTTTGAGAGTTTCTGAAGAATCAAAATCTCATTCGTAATGTTTTTTAGTTTAGAGTCGTGAAATCAACGAATTTTTTATCTCTTTCAGATTCATTTTGATTTCCCGCCTTAACAAATGATGAATGGTTAAATCTGATTCAATTTTTGAAATCCTGAATTTCGACTCTTGATACGTCTTATTTCCCAGATATTCATGAGCTATATAGATACAACACTCAAGGGTATCCTCAACATTTTAATAACCAAAAAAGTGAAAAGATATTAATTGTCAAGATTAGTAATATTTTGTTCTGTCCCCTTGCTCAAAAGTCTTTTCAGTGTTTACTACGGGATAAAAGTAATGTAATAATGTTCCATAAACATTGTTCATTCAATCTGAAGGACGGATTATTATTATTATTCCTAATAAGGAATGCTTTCAATACCCAAAAAATAATGGGGAAAGTCTAACCAACCATGGAGAGAGTTACCCTTCCCATTCATCCAGAGTATAAATCCCCATCGTCTTTTAATAACTCCTAATACTACTGCTAGCCAGGATAATTAGTTATAAATTTCAACTAAAAACAAAACACAGAGGTGTGAATTATCATTAAAAGGTTATTTCTTTGTTGAGTTTTATATTTACAATAAACTCTTTATTTGAAGCAAACAATCATTATTATTTTTTTGAAATAAAAACATTTATTTAAAAAATAGAGTTTGCCAACAATAGCCATTTTCCCTCTGGACAACAGGGCTTCTCTTGCCTGAAACCCACCGCAAGGGATCGTTTTCATTTCATCGATGTTAAAAAAAACCAACACGATTCAAAGTAAACCTGGCGAGAAATAAGAGGAGGCAACTGTTCTCTAATGCCAATTTTCAGATACTTAAATACAAGATTTAAATATATATATATTATTATTATTCATCTTCAATAACCAGACGATTTTCGAATTTCTTGCAGAACATGGTCTTCACCTTTTACTTACTTTATTTATATTTTTTTTTAGAAATTTTTATTAAGTATAAGTATATAATAAACAAAAATGGTTTAATCTGGACAATCATTATAAAATATAAGTTCCATATCTAACAAAGCAATTACTCTAAAGTTTAAGCTGTTTAGTGTCAACTGGTGCTATAAACCCCACCTTGATAAATACTCAAATATTTATAAATCCGTGTGTCAATATAGATAATCTTTTCATGAAAATTTGGTTTTCTTTGACTTTATTGTATTGCAAATGAAATACAGGAGAATGTATTTGTATTAAATACCTAAACTGAACTTGGTACAAAGATAGCGATCCTTCTCAGCCAGGGACCGAGATGTCAAAGAGAATGGTACATAATGATACATATTTTGGGTAAATTAAAAATCTTGTCTCCATGAGACATACCAGAAATCATTTTTCTTTACACTTTACAGTTATGACAAGGTGTTATTTACACCTTTTTTGAGTCCACATTTACGGATTTTTTTCATGTTTCTTTCCGGTCCATACGTCAACACCCTTAGGATATTTTTATTCATAATAATTTTTGACTTTTTCTCCCAGATATGCTTCTGGTAGAGACGGAGTCTTTTTTTGTTAAATTCCGTATTCCAAATAATCCACGTATTGTAGTTAACCCTTTCGGTGCCTATGGACACATATGTCCATTTTCCAATGAACCTTCATAACTCTACCAGTTTGATAGGTTTCTGGGTCCCAGGTTCAAACCCTCCCACACTGGGCACATTAAACACTCTTTCTCTGTTCTCTTATTTGAACAATCATTAATCTTTATAATTCTGTATATAAATAAAAAATGTTCGATTTCAAAAAAAAAATATATATATATTAGTATCATATATCATGAAATATATTAGTATTTAATTCAAAATCTATAGAGGCGAATAGAACTAAGAGAACTCAAGAATTAAAGATAGGGGACTCTGACATGTGTGTAATGAAAGAAGAACTGTGTCCATGATTTTTACCAACTAACCAATGGTTAGTAACCATGGCCTATTTTCCTTTATCTATGCTCAAAGTATTCAAGAATAGAGTGGTCTTCTTCAATAAAATAATTTGGTGATCTAATGTATTTATTGGAGAGTTGAAAAATTCATTCAATTTTTTAATTGAATAATTTTCATTGTACAAATTATAGATTAAATAATCAAGACGGGGGTGGACCTTGTAGAATTTTTGGACCGTGAGAAAAATTTGTTTTGGACTGGGGATCAATTTCATGTCTGTATGCCCAACTATCGAAAAGATGAAAAGTAAAATCGTTTGGGGGGAGATGGGGGGGGGACTTGTTTAGATAACTGTAGCAAGAAACATTTTCTCGGCATGTTTATTTTTACTGCCATGTTCCTTACTGGACAGACAAGCCATCTGGTTCTCACGCATGAATTCACTGATCAATTTCATCAGCTTGCTTATGTATCTAATGTAATGATAATTCCTCAGCCTTTGATTGTGTCAAGGGATTCGTTTTTTTAATCATTTCAATTGGAAATCATCATAGAAGACGTTTGTAGAATTAATGAAATTTGAGATATTTTATTGAGTCTTGGCGAGAGATTTTTGGTTTAAATTTAAGGAATATAGTTAATAGCCTCACCTCTCTCTTATTCCACTTCAAAATCAGTTGGAATTGTGTTGGTATCTGTTATTGAATATGCAAGGGATTCATTTTCTTGTCAAAATATTCCAAGATCGAATATATATTTATAAACTATAAATAAACTATTACATTGAAATTCACTCTTTCGCTGCCGATGGACATTTATGTCCATTTTCCAATGTTTTTGAACCTTCATAACTCTACCCAGTTTGATAGGTTTCTGGATCAATTAAAGTTTAAATTGAAGTCCACAATGTGAACTTGCATTAGTAATATTTTTGGCCAAATAACTTGGTATCTTTATACCTGAATTTTGGTTTTTATAAAAATTGTGAAATAGTCTCGGCACCGAAAGAGTTTAGGACTTGTTTACTGAACAGATAGATCAAGATTGGAGTAAAACTTAAATGACACATGATCGACATCAAATAAAAAATCACAATCCTTTGTTCATTTTCTTGTTTATCCCTTAAAGATAGATACCAAGGTAGATTGATATTAATAGAGATAAATGCAAAATTATGCTCCCATGCAGTCTCCCTGCAACCCTCTTGGAATCGCTTCTACTTCCTGGAGAAATTGTCTCCTTTACTTCAGATCTAGGTTTCAGTATTTCTGATGGACTTAATTTGACTTAATTGACCCACTCTCTAATTTACCTAAGATTAATACCATAACTTTTTCTATTTTAAAATTCTCCAAGTCAATTAATTTAAAACTTAAAGCTTATAAAGCCTTTGTTTTGAATAATCTTGATTACATCTCTCCACTTGTTCCCTCTTTATCCATAGAAAAATCTTTGGAGATCGAGCATGTCCAATCCAGGTTTTTGTATTTTCTTTATCCAGATTTAGACTCGTATAATGCACGAATTTTGATATCTGGACTTAACCCTCTATGGGTTAGAAGATACGCAATAATTACAAAAACTTTTGTAAAATCAGCCAAAATTTTTGAAAATTCATATAATCTTAGATCTTCCTCCTTCTCCAATCATTATTTGTTATCTACATATAACATGATTGAAAACAAATTTAAAATATCAGAATGCAATGATTTGACTAATATTAAGGCAATCATGTTGCATATTAGATCTAAATTAGATTATACAAAAAGTCTACTTTATCTTCAATAATTCCAGAATGATTTAATGAAATTTCTTGAAGGGCTTATTTAGTCATTATGTTATTTTTTAAATTTCTTTTATGAAACCTTTTTTCGGAAATTGAACTTATTTATTGCCAACTTATCCAGATAACATTGAATTTATTTTGTATATCCTTGTACAGAACCTCTTTATTTTTATTTATTTTGTATATAATTAGTTTTAAATAAATATTGTCTAACAAAAAAAAATTTAATAGGGTTTTAGAATATGCAATTTTTTTCAAAAAAAACCAACCTCTAGTTTAGAAGATAATGTCCCAAAAAATGACAATTTTGAGACCTTGCAAATGGCCAGCTTTTTAATTTCAAGACATGACATAAAGGTGTCTTCAAACGCTGTAAGTGGTTTTTCAAAAAACCGTTCTTTATATTTTTCAGGAAATTTTAATATTTTTTCAAGAACAAGTCATTTTAAAATTGTCATAACTTCTCAATAAACTATTTTAATTTGATAATTCATATTTCATTCGAAAAAATATTAGTTCTTCTTTCAGAGAAGTGGTCAATAAACTATTTTTAGTTTCTTTAAAACATAATTATAGCTTGAGAAAGAAACCTATCCCCTATATGACCCGCTCGGGGCTTAAAATAGTTAAGAAGTGATTGGAATAAGAGGGGTTTCCTAAAATCTTGCAAGGAGAGGGAAGGAAAAGATTTTACAATTAAACCTGTGTTAAATAAAAAGACCGGCTAAACTTAAGTTGGACCGAACACCCTAAAATCGTTAATATATCCCTTATAAGTAGTTATGTAATATAAAAATATTATATAATTAAATAATATTATCAATAAAAAGCATTAAATACTCACAAAATTAATTTATTGACAACATGAATTTATATCAAACTTTTTAGAACTTGTTCAGCAATAATTCCTGGATCAAGGTAAACGTTCATCTGAATACATGAAAACTGGCCAGTTTTAATCCAACACAAGTATAATCGATCCTCAGTTATCAATACAATTATATTTAATACTCTGAAATATGATTAGGTTCTGTCATTGGCTTGAGTACCAACCTTTTTTAAAATTACTTCATGTCTAAACAAAACATATTTTTCAAAGGTACACTTCTTATTTAAATTAACTTATTTGTATGTTTTATTTTATTATTTATTTAAAAAATTGAAATCGCATGATTCTGTTCAACATGATAAGCCTTTTTTACGCTGAGAAATCTGAACTAAATTATGTATTTTTAATTCATTTCTAGTTAACTTGAAATTTGATCTCATTAAAAATTAAGACTTTAGTTCATTAAGGATATAAAGGATATTATATGGAGAAATATAAATTTATTCGAGAGGATATAGTTCATACATAATTTTAAGAAACTCATGCATTCTATTTTCTTTATAGTAATGCTTAAATAGATATTCTGAAATATAAGATTCTATTAAATCTCCCTTCTTATTTCTAATGTTCTTGAACATCCGTTTGAAAGCTCCCCAAATGGCTTTAATTCTGTTCGTATGCAACCCCTCTTTATTAACAAATTCATTCTTATGACAAACAGTAGATCTTGAATAACCGTTTATTACTATATCCTTGTGAATCTAACTTGATAGTTATTGTCTTCTCACACCTAGATGTTAGAGTTCGGATAAGCAAGTGTCAATTCCATAAGAGAGTCAAATAATATTCAACTCACTGTGGCGTTTCGTCCTTATTAGGACTTGTCAGTACACCATAGCCTGGATTCGAACCAGGGTCTTCAACGTTGTGAGGCAACGCTTCTAACCACAAGGCCAGAACCCCCGTTCGTCTCCTATCACTCAACACTCCGATAGTATAAGGACGAAACGCGTATACATCTGCCACCGTGAGTTGAATATTATTTGACTCTCTTATGGAAGTGACACTTGCTTATCCGAACACTAACATCTAGGTGTGAGAAGACAATATCCATCAAGTTAGATTCACATGGATATAGTAATAACCAGTGACCACACTTAGCTAGTAGGTTTAATGTCTAAAAACAATGTAATTTCTACTTTGTGCTTATTGAATAACCGTACTTCTCTAAGCCAGCATATCCTTTCCATTCATCACTGACAATATGTGATCCAGGAGCTATGTGCTTTCGTACTAGAGAGTGAAGAGTCGATTTGTCTCGCTCTTCAACGATTTTCATGAAGATATTTCCATCTTCATCAACACCTCCGAAAATCCATACTTGAGTGGCTAGTTCTCGGCCTTTATGGAATTTTCTTCTTACAAGACCTATTTTATACCTACAGTATTACTTCTCACCTCTTTGATGGTTAGCCCAAGCTCAAGAGTTGGCGTAGGGGTATTTCTCTCACCTCTCATTCGGACCCTCTTTCTCTCGGTCTTAGGTTCAAACCCTCCCACACCGGGCATATGGAACACTCTTTCCTTGTTCCCTTATTTGTACAAATCATTTCTATAAATAAATATAAATGTTTCAATTTCAAAAAAAAGTATCTTGAAACTATTATTGATTAACCCTTTGGGTGCCGAGGCTATTTCACAATTTTTATAAAAACCAAAATTTACCTATGAAGATACCAAGTTATTTGGCCAAAAATATTACTACTAATGCAAGTTCACATTGTGGGCTTCAATTCAAACTTTGAGGGCTCGTTTCGAAATCACTGGGTTTTTAATTCTCTCAGTGATACAGAGAATTTTGAAAACCAGCAATTTTTTATTTACGTCATAGTAACCTAGTTGAATAAATTAATGCACCCAGTTCAAGTATTATATTTCTATAAACTACACGTATGAAAAGTGATCCAACGTATGCCTTCTAGGCTGTTTACTTACTCAATCCCTACCCTCAAGTTAAACGAAAATTCGTTCAATACTGTATAAGGATCGTTGTACAAACAATCTCCGTTTCATGATCTCCCTAAAATTACCAGTTTATTCCTTTAGAATAATAAGATTTCGAAAAAAGAATGCGCTATAAAATAGGGAACGGATAATCTAATAACCCAGCCAATCATAACAGAAGTACATGTATAAAATCGAGGAATATATAAAACGATAGATGGTATATATTCCAAGTGTGAAGGAATCCCATTGGCTGAGACGAGAAATCTTCCCCTCACCCCATGAACTAAGCAAATGAGGCAATATTCCACACTTTGTCGGTAAGTATAAATAGGTGATGTAACCACAAGGTGTGAATTTCAAAACATGTGGACTAACATAGTTAATAGTGAGTTGAATGGTCTTTTATTAGATGACTCCATTGGGTCTGTTTTATTCTCAAAAGATGCTGGCATCTAGAGAGTAGCCCCTATTCTGTTCATCCTTTTATTTATCGTAATTAGAGGTGTCAATTTTCATTACATAATTACCTATAGAAGGCCAGTCAAATTCCCATATTTGAAGATAAAAATCTCTTGAGTCTTATCAGATTTTTTGGCCTGAAAAGAAAAAGGGGACTGCTCAATGGTCTGATGCTGGTTGCCAGGATGTTTTTTTTATTTTTTCTAATCAATTTCATCTAATAATCCCTTCTCTTTGTCCATAGTTCACAACAACATTGAGGATTACCTCCAGAGATCGATGTCACTGAATCAGACAGAGACCAGCTTGACCACAGACAGTGGCTTCTGCTCAAATTACAGTCTCAACCAACAGACAATAAGCTCAGTTTATGATACTTCCTCAAACCTGAGTAATTTCAAGCAAGAAAGTCCCTCGAGTAGTAGTTACCTGAGTAAAAGTCCGATTAATCTATCGAAACAAAAGAGAAGAGGATTCCTTATTCGTGATATCATTAGCGATGATGAGTCCGATGGAAATGCATCAAAAGATCGAAACTTTTCTGTAAATTCAGAAGAGACCCTTGAACGTTTCGGCCTACTCTATAAGAAATTCATCGAGAATATGAAGGAAGAGGAACCCTGGACTAGTTCTGATGTATATGAAGCTAGTGACTTGACAGATACCACTTCAATACAGACTTCTAACGAATTCCCCCAAGAGACTAACCAGTCAAGTTTGGACCCATGCAAGACTGCAGAGATTCTGGTAGGTTACATGGTTGGCCTATTATATTTTTCCAATGAATCTATAATCTGATTACTTTTATCTATAGACTCTAATCGGCACTGATGATCCAAGACTAGTTTACGTCAATGATGGTATGGCCATAAAGAACCCATTTGCTTTGGAACGTCGAACTCAGGTGGAAGTTTTAGCCAAGCGTTATTGTGAGTCAAATTTCGGTGATTAATCAGGCAATATAAGATTTTATTTTGAAATACATTGACAAGACGTGTAATTATCACGAGAGTGAATTATTTGTTAATCTTTTTTTCCTATGATAACTGGCATCTATCTTAATCCGTGTAATTATTATACGTAATCAAGATGTATATAAATTTATAGTTGAGTAAACTTTATCACCATAACCTCGACTTTTTTCAAATTGCAGGCGAAAAAATCGAAATTGGATATTTATGTAAGGCCTGTCTGAGGATCACCGAATCGATGAGACAAATGAATCAACATTTACTAGCACATTCAGATCAAAAGTTCTACCTGTGCGTAACATGTCTAAAGGGCTTCAACGACAAGTACGATATGAAACGTCATACTAGGAAGCATACTTGTGAGTAACACATTATTCAAGAATAATAAATAAAAAGACGATGAGTTGATTATGTATTTGCAGCAGTTAAGCCATTCAAATGTCACGTGTGCAACAAGGGATTCAGCCAACGATGTTCCCTAGAAGGCCATCAGAGAAAGATACACAAACTTGAATTGAATTATGCCAAGAATGAACGAAGAAAGAGTCTAAAGGTCTGCGAGAAATGCGGCTATACTGCTGATAACTTGAGTTCCCTAAATTACCACATAAGTCAGTCTCATCAGATGACACTTGAATTTTGAAGAAAGATATTTGTAAATTTTTAAAAAGAGAATATAACCTATCTATTTTATACATGCATTTGTTTTCAATAAAGGGCCTGTCTGCCATGAATTAAGTAGGCCCCTTATTCATTCATTTCCTAGGGACAGGCCCATTGTTTACAGCATATATAG
This sequence comes from Gyrodactylus bullatarudis, assembly GCA_012064415.1. Taxonomy (NCBI): domain Eukaryota; kingdom Metazoa; phylum Platyhelminthes; class Monogenea; order Gyrodactylidea; family Gyrodactylidae; genus Gyrodactylus; species Gyrodactylus bullatarudis. The sequence goes on from SSNU01000042.1 coordinate 419,492, forward strand.
GCCCAATTTGATGTAAAAATTAAAAAATGTCTCATTCAAGATTTATTTATTTATCACAGCCACAAAAGTTACAAGTACATTATAAGAGATAAAAATATCAAATCAACTCTTTCTTTTGGAGATAATCTCCCGGAATGGTTTCAAGTCCAAGATTGATGAGGTGTTTGAAGAACTGCCGAATGGATTACTCAGTAGGTTGGTCCTCTTCATTGTGTCAGGGGACGATTTTGAGTGGTCCTCTTGCTTGGATTCATTTTCATTTGGCTTCTGATGCGGAGGTCGGTCTACCTTCTTCTGGAAGCAGTCGAGAACAACACTCTGCTCAGACTTTTTAACACCTTTGATGTCTAGGATTTTCTGTAGTTGACTTAAAGTACTATCGGGAATCATTTCAAGGTAACTAGAGAGGAATCGTTTGGCTGCCTCTTCGTCTATCGGGCCAGTAACAAAGCCAGTGGTACTTTTGAAGCGTGTACTTTCGTCTGGATTGCCATTCGAGGTTGTAATGGTATTGGTATGATGGTTTCCTATGTAAAATTAATGTATGCATGGTTAAATCGATAGATGAAGCCAAAATAAATGTATTTTTCGATAAATGACTCGAGAAATTTTCAAGAGAAAATACTAGCTTTTGATTTTATTTGGTCTTCTACATAATTTTCGGGAAAAAATCAAAACCTGTTAGCTACAACCCACAAATGCTTAAATAGAAGTAAAGCCTTTCAAAAGTCTTTGGGGTCACGAGTAAATAAAAGGGGAAGGGGAGTCAATTGTCAGAACAACTTACCAATTGGTAACATGATACTCTTAATGATTCGTTCAACCTTGCCCATACCTTCTTGGACAATCATTGAGTAAGATTTAGGCGGAGCCTGCATAACTTTTGTACCCATGGTGGGTATTTTCATCAGAATAGTCTTGAGACTCTGAGTATCGAGGAGCAATTGTTCAGCACCAAAAGTACTGATGGGTGGTTTACACTTGAGGAGAATGCTCTCGAAGCGTTGAATGAAGTAGGAGCTAAACTTGATGCAGAACTGGGTGAAATGGGCCTTGACACTGTGCAAATTGTCCCTTAGTTCCGGGATATATTCAGAGAGGCCCTTTTGAATGCCTGAGATGTACCTAAGATGTAAAATATGGGATATAGAATAATCTTGATCAACCACATATTATTATTAGCAACTCAAGGCTTAGAAAATACTTGGTTTACTACTACCCGTACGATAGGAAATCTATTAACCTGTAAAAAGCTTGAAAGATTGCCTATTTTCGGATCAAATTTCAATCGATAACTTTTCAATTAAAAAATTATTGCGTTGAAATAACTCTAGGTTCATAATCAATCTACAAACCATATGATAGACGAATGAATTTTTAGCTCAAAAACATTGAGTTGACTTCGGAATTACCTTGATTGATCTCCAACCTGTGTTATAGTGGACCAGTTAATTTTATTCATCATGATCAGGTACTGTTCAATTTGACTATCCAAATCGAGGACCAACCTATTGACGAGGGTATTACGACAAGAGGACAGTGCCTCGAGAGATTCAATAAAGGATACTTTATCTGCCAATTCCTTTGGTTTAACTTCATCCCGGAGTCGTTTCTCGAATTCCGACATTGACTTTGAGCAATAGGAGGCTGTTACAATGCAAATACTGACCTTGTAGCGATGTTCCTTTGATAATTCACCCAAATTCTGTAATAGAAGAAAGAAATCAAGGTTATTTCAAGTTTTATGAAATTAACATTCTCAAGTATCAAGGATATTACCTCACTTAAGAAGATAATTTTACTTATTTTTCTGGGCTAAAACCCTTGTCAGATGAATGGTAATATGAAAACAAAACTTATTCGCAGAATTCAATGAGAAACTCATTGTGAGGATTCAGAAATCGAGTGAATATTTAGTAATAAAGCTTATATTTCGCCGGATCTCTTCAGACGATTATACCGGCTTAATCTTATTCGGTATAAGGCCTTGTTTGTGAGCTTACAATTAAAAAATTTAACCAAATGTCTAATCAATTAATTTTTTGACCGCCCTACTAGTAAATGTATCCAAAAGAGAGGCGGAATTAGAAACTTACATGATCATCTTTAACTATATTCATAAAGATATGAGTTGAAATGTTCCCGGTGGTCGTGAGGGCAGATGAGACAATCCTGTTGTCATCGTGTGTAGAGTTGGCTCCATTTTCCGATGACATTGATGCGAGGACCAGATTGAGTCCAGGGACATCGGCCAAAAGAATCTTTTCCACATATATTTTCATATAACGGTTGAAGAGATTGGCCAAGCCCAAAAGACCCCTGCCGGTATTAAGGGCCAGCGTGTTCTTCAACAGCTTCTTGCAGATGAGGAAAAAGTCTGTGGCACTATTCAAGATGTTCTCCTTGGATGTTGATGTGTAATCTCCGATAAACTTTGAATGCAATGGTTCGCTAAGAGACTTCTCAACGTAATTCAGGTAGATCTCGAAATGATTGACAAATACACAAGAGATGAAATTCTCAAAATAACTCAAAGTTGGAGGAGATTCTTCATCGAAAGGATTCAAGTTCTTTACCTCATCAAATGGGGTTTTGGCCGGGTTAGGCTTCTGTAGGAAGTCAAGTTGAAATATTGTAATTAAATCGGTTCCCTTCAAAAACTAACCTTTTGTGGTTTCTCCTTGGCATTGGCCTGATTGAATAGGCGATAGTTTGGATATTTGGCAGACAACTTATCAATTACGTCATTTGGACAAATTTGACCGAGGCTACTCTCAAATGCGAGAGTCTTTTGCAAGGCATTGATGAACATGTTCTGATCAATCTCTGCAATCCGGGTCTTGATGAGTTTCTCAAAGTGGTCTTTGGTCAGACGGCAAAAGTCAATGAGTATTTTCTCCATCATGAACCAATCAATGGGGAAGAAAACGGAACACTTTGCCTGGAATAGACGATAATTGCCCTGAAGCCATTGGAAGCGATGATCAAGATTATCGAACCAACTCAGGGTCTGAGATGGATCGTAAATCTCCACGTATTCACTCAGCTGGTTGTTGATGAACCAGGTCTGAAAGTTTTGGGCAATCTTTTGGTTTGGCAAAATCATCATCAGCTTACACCCTATGGATTAGAGAGTAGATATTTTTTTATGGTCAAAAGGAAGTACCATAAAACGTACCAGAGATGATTTGAGAAGTAGCCTGCTTATTGTGCGGATCCACAGTATTGATGGCCACCTTCATTTCAGATTCAATTGAATTTGATAGAGATGTCTGAATGGATTCTAACTCGTAGCGAAGATTCTGCACAGAGGAAACATCGGGAAAGGAACTTATAATTGGGTCAAGGAGTCGTTGGGCCGTACCCAGTTTACTCTCAATCTCGGGATAGTTTTGTGTCCTTGGACTGCCGAATGGATTCCTTTCTGTACTCAGCGGAGTTTCGGGAGGATTGATTATCTCACGCAGACGATCCAATGTCTCGACAATAAAAAGTAAATTATTCAACGTGGTTATTGACAGTGTCAAGTTGCGTTTGGCTCGGTCCAGTCTTTGGATGTCACTGGTTATTTCACGGACTGTCTCCTCTGACTTGGTAGCCTGTTCTTGCACTTGCCTAACCCTGAGAAGATTTAGATCAATTTTGGTCATAAAAACTCATGTTTTTGAGAAATTATTTACTTTTTAAAAAGATTATCTATCATGTCTGCCGCGTTTTTAATAACCTCTTGACCATCCTCTTCTGCTTGTAACTGATTTCTAATGACATTCTTAGTCTGAATATCAAGATCCTTAATCTTTTCGTCGATTTCATTAATTACAGAGTCAATTTTAGTTAAACTTTGATCATTGCAAAAAACCTGAGGAATAAATTTTGTAACTAACTGTGTTAATATAATTGTAAATGTCAAATTTTTCATTATCAAGTAGTTCGAGACGCAGATCAATTAACTTTGAATTGTCGGATAGATCTAATCCGTCAGCATCTAATTCACACATTTGAGAAAAATTACAGCTAAAACAAAATTTTCATACGATTCACTTCTCGCAACGATTAAACAAAATCTCACAATTTTGAATTTCAATAACTAAAGAAGCCAATTCGTCCAATTATTGGCGCAGAAAGTATCTCAATTAAGGTTTTCTCAGTTTCTTTAAGAAACTTTCTTCATTTGTGCTCACTATATCAATTCTCATAATGGTCATTCTTCGTAGGATCAAATCAGAAGCCATGCTATGAAAAATTCAAAGAAATATTTTTGAAATAATCCTGGAAATGTCCTGTATAAACTTGTTGGTTATAAATTTTAGTTACTAATGTGATTTTCAAGTTTGTCTTTAACTGCAAGACGAAAAATCAATAGCTCAAGATCTACATATGCCCTATTAACTAGAGTAACACAAAGCTTGTGTTTCACAAACACCATTCCTGAATCAGGAGTCACGAAGGAGTCAAGCGAGAAATAATAGCAAGTCAATATAAAGTTTTATTGAACAAAACACTGACTGCTTCAGAACTAAAATTTGTTGGTTTGATTGCCAATTTTGAAAAATTTATTCAATCAATTTATTTATTGAATCAATACTGCCTTTCCCATCTTGTTTTTTTCAACTTAGTGACTAGAAATCTTGTTGCTGCTATCATAATGTCTATCTTTAAAAGAGTAGAACCAATCAAGATTATTAAAAGTCCGATTTTTATATGCTCAGTTTTAATTGGAGTAGCTTATGGAGGAGGATATTACTATGGACTCCATTTCTATCCAAATCATGAAAATATACACAACAATGCAATGAAGAAACTGGAGAAAAAGACTTGAATTCCTTATTTTTAGTAACTTTAGATTGTAATTTCTAATGTTCATATTACTAAAGTAAAAATTTTATTTCTCAATAACTTTGCATTTTATTCTAAAATTTAGAACACACAATACGGAGTCCATATAAATCAATTTATCAATAAAATGCTAGTTGCATGATGCTAAAATATGGTGCATTGAAGCAAAGTTTCAAATTTGTGCTACTTTCTTTATTAAAACTGACGCTTAATCTTTTCATAAATTTGTTTAACTAAAAACTTTTTTCGGACGGATGATTTTGGGAAAATGTCTAAAACCTTTGATTAGTTCATTTCCGAAGAGATCTCTTAATAAAAAAGTGTTAAAATCATTCAATTTGAATAATGATCCTACAGGAAAAGAATCATTGGCATACTATCTAGGTGCTGCTGGCGTTTTTATGCTAGGAGTAGGCTACATTGGTGTTCCCCTCTATAGAGCTTACTGTGTTGTGAGATATTTGTAATTAATTATTTTCTTCTAGTCTACTGGTACCTCTTACAAAGGAGTTGATGCCAAATCAAAGGTAAATTTCTCCAGTCTGGAGCAAGTCAAGGATCGTAAGATTCAAGTCAGATTTGAGGCCGATACCTACAGCAATATGGCCTGGAATTTCACACCAGAACAAAAGTCAATAAATGTATGCCCTGGAGAGACAGCCCTCTGCTTTTACTCTGCTAAGAATCCATCAGATAAACCTATCATTGGCATAGCGACATATTCTATTGTCCCATTGGAAGCGGCTCCTTATTTCAACAAAATCCAGTGCTTTTGCTTTGAGGAGCAAAGATTGAATCCGGGGGAATACGTAGAGCTACCAGTTTTCTTCTACATTGATCCAGAATTTGATAACGACCCAAAGTTGGAGTTTTGCAAGACCATCATTTTGAATTACACCTTCTTTGAGTCCAAAAAAGCAAGACTCTTGATACCAGGATTGTCAGAAAAACTCGAAGATATTCCAGATTTGGCTAAGAAGGAAAAATAGAAATTATTTTCATTTTAAAATTGTTGCTCATTTTACAATTTTCACCAATTTGAGAAATAGTTTTTTTGATTATTCGATATTTCACTTTTTCATATTAGATAGATTCGAAAGACTAAAATTTTGGACTTGACTCCAAACAGAATTAAAACTTTCTTATCTACAGGGGTCCCTTACCTCTCGTGTATATCCCATTTTTATGTGTCAACGGAATTTGTTCCATATTTAATAGTCTAGTTACTTTCAAGTACATATATAATTATATAGTAAAAATTATTTACTATTTTTATCAACAACAGCTACTAATAAGTAACATTATTGAAATTTTGAACATGTAAATTACATGATGTAAGAGGGGTCAGACCTTTATTAACCCTGAGGATTTTTTTTCGTTTTTTTTTTCTATTCATCGCCTAATGATTAATATTTGGAAAATATGCTGATTTTTCATTTGAATTCGATCCTGAATGTCGATGTTTGAAATCTCCTCTTCTATGGGCACTAAAGATCTGAAATCCATCTATAAATCTTTTCACTGAATTTTATCCTGATTAATTCCAGAAATTTCTCCTAAGGAAAATTTTTTTCAAAAGAAAAAAAATAACAAGAAAAAATTTTATTTATCACTAATTTTTTTCAGCTCTTGATTTTTTTCCGGCTTGTGCATCATGTGAGTTGTCTACCGCGTTTTTTATTTATTCTGTAAAACGTTCAAGTTCCGACTCCTTGCGATTTTCGACGTCATGATAGTCTCCGGGTAAGCTGCCTTCAACGAGATCACTTCATGAGTCACTGTACAGTGTACAGAGATTTTTACATTGCAAACTTTACAAGCTTGATGTCCATTAATTTTTACAAGACTACAAGAACATTGTAGAAATTAACAACTCTTTTTATTTCACCATGTCGATCTTGAGAAGCATAAAATAAATATTTCTTTTATTGCAGTATTTTAAATTTCACAATCTGAAATTCAGATGTTCCTTTTGCTGCTGCTACTAACTTGTTTTTTTTTCTGAAATTCAGAGTCGAGACCAAAAGAATCAATCCCTCTTTAGATATCTTCTTTTGTTAGTGGAGACGTGTTGAGGATTAAATCAAAGTAACAAAATGGAAAGAGATACCAATTTTCTTTAGATTCTTTTTGTATTTCATGAAAAAAAACTGAAATCTGTATTACTAGTAGTAAGTTATTACTACTGGTATCTTGGTCCGTCGACTGTTAATAAATTATAGTTTGCTTTTGAGAATTGCAAGCATATTTTACTACTCTTCGTTTAGCCAGACACTATCGGACAGGTCTATAACTATACTCATAACTCGAATATTTATGGGTTCAACCCTTAAAGACCCAGAGAAAATTTTTTCAAGATGAGATGAAAAATTTTGTATGGTTTCAGAATACGCTGATAACGAATATGCAACCAACCTTTAGTTTTGAGTTGGTTATTGGCCCAAAAAATGACGAATTTTAGACTCTGAAAGAGGCTAAACTTTTTATTTCAAGAGATAAATTCAAGGTGATAACATTTTCGAATACTAAGGGTATGGTATCTCGATAAAAATATCTTTTGTCTTCGATCTCTGTAAGGGGTTTTTCAAAAACGAGTCGTTTTTAAATTGTCATACATAACTTTTCAATTAAATATTGTAGCTTGATAAGTCATAGTTAATTAATTCGAAAGAATATTAGTTCTTCTCTCAGAGAAGTGGTCGATAAATTACTTTTTCTATAGTTTCATTTAAACACTGGGACTTGAGGGGCTATACAAAAAATAAGGAAGGTGATTTTTTAACAAATCAACTGAGAATTTATTTTAAAAGAAAAATATATCGTGAGTAAAAATAAATGGTGTGAGTAAAAAGACTGATCCCTGAAAACTTACTGTTGCAACATGATATCTTGTAGGCAAGATCACTGGACAATATTGCGAGTATTGTTAGGACCGGACATGTAACAAACGCTCTAAAGGATAAGAGACACAAAAATCTTACAAACGTCAATTTAAAGACAAATGTCTCTGACAAGTTTCTTATCGCCGACCCGATACAGTCCTGGGTTATTTTTGGGTAGGCAAAGTAGAATATACTGCCCAGCTGTATCTGCTCAATGGATATTAATCTTGTGGGACACAGTGTAATTGGGGTGAGATCCACAGGTTAAATAATAGCTTGTGAATTCGATAGAAAGAGCTATTCGGTTAGAGATAGTTGCATTTCAGGTTTGAAATTTTTGAACAAAAAATTAATGAAACATGACAAGTTGTTGATTCTGTTTTAATCAATGCTGATATGTACTATGTTAGTAGTTTATATTTGATAAATTAATTAGGTATTTACTCCAAAGTAGATGTCAAAAGAAAAAACTAGAATGCTGGTTGGTAAATTTTATCTTTCATAGAAAATAGACGAATTTAGTAATGAATATTTATTGACAAATACTTTCTTGGACTGTCATAAACTCGAGGGCTGAATTCAACCTTTCTGATCTGCGTAAAAGAAAGAAAAGTTTAGTAAATACCTTTGGATTGAACAAGGTAAAAATCTCTTACGGTTCAACAAGTTTGCTCTTGATCGCTCGAATGGAAGAGGACAACTTGATGAGACTGGCGGTGATCTGATCAGTATCATGGGAATTGTTTTTATCACTCTCCGATGTCACTTCAAGATGTTGGCTAATTCTTTTTTCATTGTGATAACTGCGCAGGCTGATTGCATTCTTCGTCAAAAAGGCATAGATTAGATCAGTGTAGAGACCGAGGTGAACGTTGAGTTGGTCCCCGGTGAATTTCGTCTTGGTGGAAATGCTGGACACTTCCTCTGCAATGAATGGAAGGAGACAGTTGACCAGCATCTTGAACGGAATGCTACTGCATAGGTGAATGTCTGCATAGGAAGTAAGGATGAATGTAATGGGCACTTATTCTCAAGAATAGGTCAGAATGGACTTACATTTGTCCTGTGGAGTGGACTCGACTACTTTTCGTATGAGTTTATGGTCGTTTAGGGCAAGACTCATGACGAGAGCATGAGTGTATTTTTCTTCCCGGAGAAGTTTAAGACAATTCGAAGGGGTATCGTCAAGGCTGAGACCTCCGCCTGTGGTGATATCGAAAAATTTGGTATTTTGGTTTAGAACTGAGAAGGAATTTCTCCGGGAAAAGAGAACTATGGAATCTGTGGTGGAAGCCAGGAATTCATAACCACAGGGCGAGAATGAGATGCAGGTTGTCTTGGCAGTTGGACGCCACCAACGCTTACTGAACCTATCACCGTCGCCAACACCAGGCAGTGCCATTGAGTTCCTAACATCAGAGTTGGCTGACAATGGAATTGTGGGAATGAAACGTTTACGATCAAACACCTCTTGGACTCCACTGAGGGAGAAGTTTATTGTCACAGGGAATCGTTTGAGTAATATTCCGTCTTCTGCACTATAAAGACAAATGTACTTTCCATGGCCACCAGCCAATAAAAGGTTACCGTTACAGGAATATTCGAGGCTAAGGAAATGTTGTGCTGTATTGGCAATACGCTTGGCTGAGATGACATCAGTTTCATTGGCTTTGGCACTGACGCCAAGATCAAAACGACCGTCAATAAAGTTGATTTCCTTACCAGTATCAAGGTCGAATATTGATATTTGACAGTTGATAAGGCCTAGAGCAGCCTTGTTACTCGTGGGACAAATTGAAGTGCAGATAACTAAAAAGAGAGATTAATCATCATTTTTATGTTAAAGAGGATAGCAAACTAACTGTCCTGTTGGCAGTTGATGCAATCGGTCATGGTGAGCATATCTGAGGAAGATTCACTCTTCTCGGCCGAGTCGCCGAGACTCCATAGTCTCAAATTACCGTCCCAGGAGCAGGTGTAGAGAGCCAAGTTTCCATCGCTTTTCTTGGCCAATGGCAGAAAGCCAAGGCTGCTAATGGGACCAGTGTGATTTGTAATTGTGGCGAGGAGAAGGGCCGAGTCAAGTGACCAGATAAACCCTTCAAAGAGGCCGGAGAACTCGCTTGCACTGGCCATGACAAGAGAGCCAGACTGGTCCACAGCCAGTCGGGAGAGTTGAACTTGACGTGAGGGCACTGACATGGTGCGAAAGTTTCGATATCTACAAGGGTAAAGGATGAGAATTACTTTTTCAAGTCATACGCCCTGACGGTGCCATCGAGACTGGCGCTAAGCAAGACATTTGGCTTATTTGGCACAAAGATTATTGATTTTACGCCTGCAGTATGGCCAGTGAGCTGGGCCACTGCCTTGCCTGAATGCGCAAGCCAATAGCGAATGTTGAAAGAGGCCTCTGAGCATGTGGCCAGGAATAGACCGTCAGGGCTAAACACCACCTGTGAGCAGCCAGCTGAGTTTTCATCGTCACACTTGATTTCCAAAAGATAACTTCCGAGACGCCAGTTGAAAACGGTTACATCTCCAGTATGTTCATTGCCGACGCTGAGAATTTCAGAGCTGTTGCCAGTAACAGCAAAAGATGTAATGGCCCTCTCCGATTTATCAAGGGAATAGCTTTTGAGTAAATTCATGTCCGGTACGAGGAAGACAAGAACCTGCCCGTTGGTACATCCTAGGAATAGGAGATCTGACTTTTTCTGCATACAACAGGCGGACACTTTGATATTATCAATTGGCATAATGTTTCCGTGATTACCGCCCAAGGTGACAAATTTTTTCTTGTTAACATATGCAAGTGGAGTGTCGTTGTCAGCAGAGAAGGTCTCCAGGCTTATGGAAGCATAGTTAATATAGACCACCCCATCTTCGTCTATACTGACCACGTTCAGGGAGTTGTAAAGGAAGAAGCAGGCCTTGATAGCTGAACGATGGAGAGAGATTGTAAAGACATATTGATCTTTACGCTTCAAGACGGGAAAGACACGACAATTGGCGTCTAGATAACCGACGACAAAGGCACTTTAAAGGTACGTGAATAAATTCAGAGATTTACTTGGAATTTTCCGACCAGGAAAGATGAGTGACCTGGGAACTTGAGGCTGAATAGGACCTGAGAATGGAGATTGGAGCGTACTCCGCATGTAGTGAGGGTGAAGTATAAATTTTTACAAGATTACCAAGGCCCACAGCAATGAAGCTAGAAATTAAATGTAAATAACAAACTCTCCATCTGGGCTAAACTCGAGAAAGTTAACCTTGGTAGGAAACTGGAATGTTGAGAGGACAGATCCGTTGTAAATTGAAATAAATTTGAGAATACCGTCTGTGGAAAATAGAGGAATAGCAACTTACGCTCATTTACAGCAGCTAAAATGTTACTGTTTGGCGAAATTGCAAGAAAAGACAAGTCGTAATTTGAGTTGGCATCAATTGTAAAAGTTTCATCACTATTAATAATTGGGGTTAAAAAAGGACTATTCACTTACTTGGTCAAATTAAAGACATTGAGGAAGTTACAAGAGGGTACAATGAGGTATTTTGAGCAATTTGAGAAGATTAAATTTCCTTTGCGGTACTTACTCCCAAATACTCTACTGAACTGGCAAGATTAAGAATTTTATCAAACCTTGTAATCCAACTTCATGCTTTTTGGAATTGTAACATTAACAGATTAAAACAAATCAGATGACTAATTCACTAATTTAATTTGTTATCTTGTGGTGCACTTACGAGAGATGGATCCGGGTCCGACGAAGGTAAATTAGTTGTAAACTCTTTCATGGTGGTTTAGATTGAAAATGTCATCTATCTGGACTATTTTGAGGGTGACTCTCAAATACTAGGAACTCTGCATCTCTCGGTAGACTATATTCTCTTCATTTCCGATACGCCAAACGCTAAAAAGCATGAATACTGGCTGAAAAAATGTCTAATTAGTAGTGTTGTCAAGGTGAAAAATACTCTAAAGGGCCTATCTAAATTGGTGATCAAGTCGAAAAACTTTAAAGTTTTCTCTTTTGTGATAGAAAAAGAAAAGGAATTAGATGACATTTACCAATCATTACTGCAACACACTCTGCCTAGTTTGTTATTCCCTTTTTACTAAATTTTTCTTTAGAGTCTTTCAATAATCTTCCCTGTTTTAAAACTAAAAGAACCTCGCATGATAACGAGAGCCTTGAGGAAATTTCCCTTGCTGAAGAATACCGGTCCATGGGATTGCCTTCTGACAAGTGGAAATTGTGCGAATTAAACACCAACTACAAATTGTGTGACAGTTATCCAGAGCAACTATATGTTCCTGAATGTTCACTCGATTCAACCATTATGGGAAGTGCAAACTTTCGGTCCAAAAGAAGATTTCCCGTCTTGACATATCTCCATCCCAATATGAGTGTAAGTCAATTTTCAAAATTTTCCCTGTTGATTAATCGTCTACATTGGACAGGAAACCCAAACTTTACGCCATTAAGATGAGTTACATGTGTTCTTAATCTATTTGCTTATTCGATGGAGAAAAAATCCTCTTGAATTATTATTGTATGTTCTGATAGTTATTTAGTTGGGTTAATTCCAAAGCCAGCCCCATTCTAGAAATTTTTTCTCAGATGTAGCCCCAAATTTTTCCAAAATTAACCCCATACTAATTTAGTTCATCGAATTCTGAAATTTTCAATTTTTTTGAAATGTTAATATTATTTGTTCATCATCTCAATTAACAATTAAAAACAGGTTGCTCATATTTCTTCATTAAACTTTTTGAAAATTTTTCTTCGATCTTCATCTTCTTTTCACATCCCTAAGTCTTATTCTTAATTTACGTGGTCGGCCTATTTTCTTCTTTGCTTCAAGGTCTAGCAAACATTACTATCTTTATAAACGATGCATTCAGTTGAGAATAATTTGAGACAAATATTTGAAAAAAGTTGAAAATTTCAGAATTCGAATTAACTCTATTTAGTTAACGCTTCTCTTAATTCATAACCTGAGGATTTTAATTCGTTTTAAACAATTTTAAGGAACAACAGTGAAATTTTTGAGTTTTTATTTTTTTTCTAGAGTTCCCTCTGTCGATGTAGCCAGCCAAATGTTGGTCTAAACGGCAAAAGTATTGACGATCAAGTACTTTTTGAACAGATCAACTCAGTGAATACTGAGAAATGCCTCAACGGGAAATTGTCAGTAGTTGATTCTCGCCCACAAATTAATGCCATCACAAATAGAGCTTTGGGCAAGGGCCATGAAGATGAGACCATCTACAAGAATATTCATTTTCAATTTTTCAACATTGAAAATATCCACGTTGTCAGGAAGGACTTTGAGAGGTTCCTCGAGACCATCCAAAATGAAAACATCTCCCTCGCCGACTATGGCCAGAGTGTTGACAAGTCGAATTGGTTCAAGCATCTTCGGCTTATCCTTGACGCCTCGTATTATGTTGCCCACACTTTGGAATCGGGCAATTCTGTCATTGTTCATTGCTCGGATGGTTGGGATCGTACTTCTCAAGTTGTCTCCTTAGCCCAGGTCATCCTGGATCCAAGGTATCGTACACTAACCGGATTTCTAAGTCTAATCGAAAAGGATTGGGTCTCGTTTGGCTACAAGTTCCTCGATAGATCTGGTCTTGTCTCCTCCACTGACCCAAAGGATACAAGTCCCATTTTTATGCAATGGCTTGAATGTGTCCACCATCTACTCACCCATTGTCCAGATAAGTTTCAGTTCAATGATGACCTACTAATCGCCATTAACGATGCATACTACTCGGCCTCCTTTGGCAACTTTATCTACAATTCGGAAAAGGCTAGAAAGGATCTTAAGTGAGTTCTTGCCTACCACTATTCATCTCCTATTCAGAATCAAATGTAATTCTAATTGCATTTTTATTGCAGTTTAAAAGACAAGACAGCATGTTTGTGGTCGAAAATCCTCAAGAATCGTGAATCATACCTGAATCCGTATTATGATTGCGTTGTAAAGTACAAGATTCTGCCAGACAGCAAGATTACACGTCCCTTTACAGACCTCCTGCAAAAGAATGTCCTTAGACCGCAGTTCTTCCAATTGTGGAAAAGTCTCTACCTGAGACAGGCCTGGAGACTAACGCCCTCCTCGAAAGTTCTCGAGAATAACATGAGAAATTGGCTGTCGGCCATAAATTATTCTCATGATTACATTAATCATCTTTTGGTTAAAATCTACCGGGAATGTCAGAGAAAGGGCCTGCCCTTTGAGCAGTATGTTAATCTCGATCAGATCATTGCCCAGTGTTCACCGCCAGAGCCAAAGCTTACCTCAAAAAGTTCTGATAGCTTATCTCTTTGCGAATTAGTTGGTTTCTCTTACATAACTCTTTTCAACATGTATCAAATAGAAAATTTTGGTTGAGCCAATGTAGAATTTGAGAACTATTGCAATCTTGAAATTGCTTTGTATATACATGCTGGCTTTCACATTAAATCCCCATGGAACCACTTCAATTTTAATGCATTTCCCATATTATATTATTATTGTTATTATTATTACAGACAACTGGAATCAAATTGGTGTCTTCTACCCTGTTGTCGGACGGTGAGAACCTCGACGAGTCCAAGAATGAATCGGACACTGAGGATGATGATGATGAAGAGGACTTTGTCATGGAACTTTTGGAGAATGTCTCCAAGAGACTGTTTGACGTTGACTTTGAAAGGAGGGAGACCAATCTTGAATTTAAAAAGATTTACCTCCTCAAGGATATTGAGAGAAGGGCTCAACTGACTCCTGACTCAGGGGAAATGGTGAATACCTATCCAAAGGATTGGCAAATGACTGTTGTATCCACAAGTGTTTGTCCAGGCTTTAGTTGTGGAGTGATGCTCGGTCTGAGTTATCGTAAAGTAAGTTTATGCCTGACCAATCAAATCTTACCACTGATTTTTTTCCATTTCCCACACACAATCAAAGATTTATTTTTTATAGGGTTATTGTCATGCTTGTGGAAAGGTGTTTTGTAAGAGATGTCTTAAGCTTGTTAATGATTACAAGTATTGTTATACTTGCCGGGATAATATGTCACCCGCCCATCAGTACAGAGAGAATGATTCAAGCCTGATTAATCTGTGATTACCTCACTTCCAACCGACCTCATTTTTACATATTTTGATATTTCCTTTAATAAAATTGATTTTGATTCAAACTTACTGCATTAGCTAACTACTATTTCATGCCGAAAATGAGACAAAATCAGAACAAACCAGTTTATAAATTCAACTACTTTCTAGCAACCAATACTGTAGTATAAGCAAATGTTGAAGAATTGAATTGAAATGATTTTATTAATAGTATCAAATGTACATTTGCTCTAACCTCTTACTGTTATTGCCAACCAGACATTCTATCAATGAAGAGTCTTGTGAGTAGCAATTCTGCTTCTTAGGTGAGAACAAACCAACAAGACTATCATCAAATTTACCCAGAGCTTCCCGAATGATTTCAAAAAACCTCTGAATAGTTGAATCTAGGTAGTAGGGATAATTGTTTGTCGTGTAAAAGAGAGTGCCTATTTCACAGGAGACATTAGCGAAGACGCACTGAATCTTCAAGGCGGCAGACAAACCAGTTATGCACTCAGAGTTGGGCAAAGGATCTTGTTTTTTACAGAGATACTTCAGAGTGGGTTCTATTATCTGATCTTGGTCACATTTGATGCTCTTTTCATTAAGAATCAAGACAGACTTGCAAACTCTTAGGATGGGAAGCAGTGTTTTTGCAATAACTGCACTTTCTGGGTTATTTCCCTCAAAGCGTCGATTTGATGATGAGCAGACTAAATTATCTCCATTAAACTGATAAAATTCTAGCACGGATTCATGAAAATTGACTGTGAAAAGGGGAGTATTGAGAGGTTCAATGTGGTTCTTGAAAAATGCCTTGGCAATGTTCCCGAGGAAGAAGAAAATATTATGAAATATTTTCTCTAAAGGAAGGCTTGGAATTATTTCTACTTGGATTTCAGTGGCACTCTCATCATCAGACGATTCACATTCATAGTTAAGGGGCACAAGCATACCGAATGTGAATTATTTAATATTTTTTTCAAAAAATACAATAGTTTTAAGAAATTTTCAAATAAAATTCTGATTTTGTGTAAATTATTTGAACGTGACTTCTTGAATTCACAGTCTGAATTTCAGACTGAATTATTCAGGTCACCTGAATCAGGTGAATCGAGTCGAGTAACTTATATGGGTCTTAATAAGGGAAGATTCAAAATTAAAAATATACTTTTACTCTAAATGAAATAATACAATCTCTATACAGATTTAGTTTGATTTGAAGTGGCTCTGTAAAACAACATTTTCTTTTGGTTCTCAGTCACACACACACAAACTTCCTCCATTGCTCGAGAAAAAATTATTGTTCCTTGAGTAAAATCCCTAAAAATCTTTATAATGTGATTTACATTTTGATATCTTCCGATTCATTTTCAAAGGTTCCAGCTCCCTCGAGTACAATGATGAAGCTGGCACTTCCAATAGGATTCAATCGAAACGATCCAACAAAGTCAGTTGTCTAAATGAATGAACTAAGAATTCCTTACTTCAAAGCTTTCAACGACAAACTCTTCCAAGCCGACGTTATATCGCCGTTGAATGATGCATTTATCAGCTGACGCTGTCTTCAAATTGTCCATTTCCACTATAACTCTGTATGATTCAACATTTTCGTAGCCAAAATCCATAACCTTGAGCAGAGTTTCACAATCCTTGAACTTTGTAGTGAGCCCAGCTCTGATGACATTATCAGAACAAGCCATACACTCTACACAGTCCCCTGACAAGTAGGCATGGATCGTTTTAGCTTTGAGAAAGACTCCTTCATGCGGATCCAAGAGTATGTAATTCAAGAATAATCCGACAATGCAGCCAACATCACTCTCCCCATGGTTCAAGATGAGAACATTGAAGACATGGAAAATTTCCTGAACTGAGACATCTGTTGGTTTATTCACTTCAATTGTATGGTCGTAGGTTTTAATGAACTCTTTGAGACCTTTGGTTACACTTTTAATCTGAAAAAGGTTAACTTGAAATTATCCGACCTGATCTGGAGACATTTGGAAGAAGCCTGCAAAAAGCTTTTTGATAAGCTCCATTGAGTTTTCGTCCTCTGCAAAGCAATCGTAGTTCAATCTCCTAAACAGATCCGTATCAATACACGATTGAAGAGGATGTAAATCTTGAAAGAGAGGATAACTAGCAAACAAAAAAATTACGCGTTAAAATGAATGAAATTGCTTTGTAATTGCGAAGACCGATAAGAGCTTCGAACTTGGTGAGAGCTACTGCCATTTCTGGCTTGTGATTAGCATCTCTGTATATTTTTGGTTGTGCTTGGTTGAGCTGTTCAGCTTCAGTCTCAAAATTAATATAAATAAAACTTTACCTTGTTGGGATGAACTTGAATCGAAAGAGGCTTCGATATCGAGAGAATTTTAAATAAGAACGGCAATGGAGCTGTCTCAAAATCCTTAGCACAGCCAAGAAAACTAGGGTTTGCTTGAAGAAATTCGTTAATATTAATTTTTTTGTCCTTTTCAAGGATATCACAAGAGCCTGATGTATGCGTGCCCATCCAGAGCTATGAGAATTAGAGGAATATTAATCACTTCAGCATAGGGAACATTTGAATAGGGACTATCGACTAGTTTGTAGATGAAAGAGTCACTTCCTTTCTTTCCCCAATCATAATTTTTTATCGAACCAAAGGCTTGCTTCATCAGTTTTTTTTAATAAAAATTAATCAATTTAATTTATAAAATTGTTCTTACCAAAGAAGTAGTGAATTGATTAATATAAACAAAGAAATTTCTCAAAATGTCTTTCCTGATTTGTTTGAAAAATAGCTAGTTTTACCGTTTTGAGTTTGAAATTAATTATAGCTTATATAGTTTTAACTTAGTTTATATAACATCTACTTATAAGTATAATGAAATAAAAATTGTCTTTGAAAACAGTCATTACATCTACATTGGCCTTTTCAGTCAGGTTTTTGCTAAAAATCAAGGTTCTGATTAAGTTCATGAATTCAAACTCAGTCAGTTGCGAACATTAATGGCCACCGTACGATAATGTAATATGATTGGACTACAAATTGGAGGCTACGACTTGAGTTACATTACAAGATTTAAGAATGTTTAACTCGGATCAGAAAAAATAAGAAATGTATTCAAAAATTACAATGTACAATACGTGTGATTATTACAATTTATGCAATTCAAATATAAAAATAAAATGCCTAGCTCTAATATATGATAGAAATCATTCCCTGGAAATCTGACTGAAAACTTACTTTTAATTTTACAACATTCAATAGTTTGGCCTTCTCCAGTTATGGTGGCAATTACTGCACTAGCTTTTATTGACTGAGTAAAGCACCTGTTTTGCTGGAACAAGAATGATCATTAAAAATAGTAAAATTACTGCTGTAAAAATAAACCGGATGCAACCACGTTGTTTGCATAAGTTTGAGCATTCCTCCATACTAGCAGCTGGATCGTTATTGTTGTGAGGAAAATGACCGCTAACTCTATCGTATAGAACGCCGTGATAGAGATTGCTTGGACACCAAGTGTCCACTCTAAAGGACCTCTTGTGGCATTCGTTTGCTGATTTCTCGATCAAAGTCAAAACCTGAGGAACTATGATGGTAGAAGATTTTATAATCTATCAAATATTCACTCATGATATTTCAAGCTTACCACAACAGGTGTATGCATACATGGTTTTACCCTGAAGAGCAGGAATCGACGGACTGAGACTTGTTACAATAGAACAGTTACTGCTACCCGATTTGAATTGATAGCAGTGATACTGATCACATTTCCTGACACAATCTTCATACTCGGTATTTGGAAATACATAATCGGCATATTCGATAAGAATAGATTGTGATTGAATCCTAAAGAGATTGGTTTTACAATTTGTAAAGAAGTTGAATTCTTTGGCTGCGCATCCAGCTCGGGGCCATGAGAATTCAGGCAGATTGATTATCTGAGCAATTGACAACTCAAATAACATCAACAAGAGACACCAACGCATTTTAGTCTTAGAAGAAGTCAAGATTTCTTGAGATATTTATGGAACATTTCAGCAATTTGATTGGACGAAGAAATTTTCCACTCGTTATTATTATTAAATTAAATTATTGGACGTAACGAAGGATTAATTTCTGTAAATCAACCCCCTCCCCCGAATTGCATTGAAGGAAGTCGAAAAAAATATTTCTTGATTTACTTTTTGATAAACTGATTCTTGTGTAAAGTTATTTTTTGCAATTCACAAAGAACCAAAGCAGCACAAATGCCACGAACGGGACTTGAATAAACTTATGTTCTTTGACCTGATATTTCAGGGTCAAATTTGGCATCATTCGAAAGAGCGTAAAAGTTCTAAAATTTTTGCAATTCAGCATCTTTTATACGTCGTTGTAACTTATCAATTTATCTGTATTATTTTAGTCCTTCATTGAGCATCTGAAGATATATAATACAAGAAACGCATATCCTGCAACTCTCTTGTGTAGCACAGAAACTACGATAGATTAATTTTGCGTTTCCTCCAACAAAGTTGCAACCTTTTTTTTGAAATTAAAACATGTTTAAAATACACAAAGAGTGTTCATTGCAATCTCTTCTAATGGATCTAATGATCAAGTCTTTGGTCTGATTTAGCATAGAGACAAATTTCTTCACAATCTCAGACCTAATCTCAAATTTTTTATACGTGAATACCTCCATAGAAGAAATGCAAAAGGGTCTTGTACCAATCCGATTGAAATAAATACGATAAAGACTTGCTATCTAAACTAAAGGTAAATTTTTGCTACTTAAGTAAGTAAAAGACAAAATTACAAAAAAAAATTTTTTAATTCATTTACAAAGGCATCCTAAGCTTATGCAAATTATAATTAGTTAAGAAAGAAAAACATTCCTAGAAAGCCGGAAACTCGGAAACTTACGCTCAAATTTACAGCATTGTATCTCATGTCCAGTTCCGTTTACAACAGTTGAACTTGCATTGGCTATTATTGACTGGGTATAACAGTTATTCTAACAGAACAAAAGAATCACAATTAGGAATTTAAACAAAATTACCGTTGCAAGGAGGAATTTAGTGCAACCTCGCTGTTTACACAGGTTTGAGCATTCCTCCAAGTCAGCGGCTGAATCAAGATGGTTCCAGGAAAAGGAAGCATTATTTCTCTTGAAGTCTTTTCCAAAATACCGATTAGTAGGACACTGGACGCCAATTCTGAAGGATCTCTCGTGACATTCATTGGCTGGCTTCTCGATCAACTGCAGCACTAGTGGAACTAATGAAATAAGTTTGATCAATCAGTTATTTCTTCAAATAGAGTCAAATAGAGCTTTTACCACAGCAAGAATATCCGTGTACATCTGGACCTAATAATGAAGGAATTGATGATGTCAGACTTGTCACAATAGAACAGTTGCTATCACTTGATCTGAATCGGTAGCATTTATTCTGATCACAGATTCGTGCACAGCTACTGTAGCCATTGTTGGGGAATACCTTATCAGCAAATTCAATACGATAAGTCTGTCTCGTCAATCTGTAACCGTTAGAGGAACAATTTGTAGGATTATTGAATTTTTTTTTCAAGCATTCCGATAATGGCCATATAAAACCTGGGACACTAATGATCTGAGTACAAATCAGTTTAAATGAAAACAGTATTAGTAAGAGAGGCGAATTCATTTCTTGAATTATTGTGGAACGATGGAAAAGTCCCCAGAAAATGTATCAAAATTCTCTGTAACGTGATTGGTATGCTGAATTATTCTCATTTCTGATAGGCTTCATCAATGTAATCAATGGTCAATACAGGACGGAGGAGGAGGAGGAAGGGGCAGAAGTCTACGCTCGCTTGAACTCATCAGGATGCCATAATAATCTCGGATTTGGACCTAGGTCGAAATACTCAATCAATTTGTCCTACTTTTTTAGAATGATTCCAAATTTTTTCTTACTCCCAAAATTATTATTCTAAAAAGTATTTTATTAGGAAAGATTTGATAATTGAAAGAAAGAGCCAGGTTATCATATCCCATTTTAAAGATGGCTGGTCTAAATTATCTGTGCTAAATTGTTGCAATAATACATTTTTTTAGAACTTTTAAAATTAAATACATATTATAGGGCGAGTCAAATATTTTTTTCCGAACTATGTTTCGACAGCAATGCGAACTTAGAAAACGCCATTTATGAAATTTAAATTCGAAATTTCTAATTCTCTCATACCCCAAAATCCCATTTCCCCGAACATCTTCAACATATCCCAAATTAATCGGAATTATTTACTAAAATATGCAGTTCTTATCAGAAGTACCTTACGAGACTATGTCTATTTAAAATTGCATTCGAACGGCTCAAAATTTAGATTTTAATCGATTGTAGTAGAAAAATTCATTGAAAGTAGTTGGCGCATATTCAAAAGAGAAAAGAAAAAAGTGATACCAAGGTTTTCACAAATAAGGACCTTTATTTCGGGCATACTCATCAGTGTGTGTCTAAAACCTTATTTATTTGGCGCGTATCAAACTGATCGCTTTCTTCTTCCCTTTACAAAAATAATTGTAATAGTGCGCTATAACAGTTGTTCAATAATAAGTTATCACAACTGATTCTTGATAATAAATTCTGACTTTCACCTTACTACTAATACCCTGTCTCTTATCACGCTACTGTTTGTATTTAGTTTTATTCAAGAATTCTTACTTTAGAATATTTCAATAAATTAGTACACAATTAATTGCACAAGATGACTCTTGACTCGAGAGTCTTGAGTTATGGTCTCATAGTAACTATTCTCCTGAATTTCAATTATTTAAATTGTTTTCATTGTTATTCTGGGAAATTTATTGAACAATAAAATGTTTAATGAACACTTTAATTAATACCGTTTAAAATAACATTATTTTGTCTAACTACTTGTAAGTAATAATCACAAAATATGTATCAAAAGGTAGAAAGAATAACACATCTTAAATCAGTTTTGACACTTCTTATATCAATATACCCGATGTATTTACAAAACTTGTATGCAGAAAATTAGGTATGCGAGCAGTTAAACCATTTTCTCTATCCGAAATTATGAAAATATTTGGATTGATAAAACACTGGAAACTGTCATTTAGGCATTGACGTAAAACTAACATTTTGAGTAAGCTATTTGTATTGGAAATTGTATCTCGTAGTTAGTATCAATTCCAGTTGCAGTCAGTAAAACATAAGGAATGATGCTTTTAAAATGACAACCATCTAGTTCAATTAAAGGAAGGCTTCTCTTGAAGGCGTAATATTGCTTAAATAAGATTTGTCAATGGGCTGTCACGAGTTTTTTACAGAGTTGAAAGATGAATTCGAATGTATTTATTTAAAATTTCATCCCTTATGGTTGTAAGAGCTCATAATTGATTCATGTGACATGACAACTATTTTGGTGATTAAACTGAACCCCTTATTAGAATAATAGAGATTGTCAGAGTAAATACAGTAAACCATGTGAAGTATTTTTAATTCTACAATTGGCCGCGCCAGCGATGGCTCAAGAATTTAAGCGTAAATGTAACCAAAGAAAGTTTTTCACCTTTACAAACTGTTCTACGAGGGCTATTTCACATCAACTTTTGTGTTTCCTTTCTACATGCATACACAGAAGTGTTTGGACACCATTGATAATTGCATCGAAGTCCTGTAATCTTTCAAATGGGTCTCTTTTCAACGCGTAGATGTCTGCTCAAAACCTTTAGGTTAATTCGAACCTATATTTTAATATTTTAAAAGTATGTAGGCTCAGATTGCAACGAGATGAAGATTATTTTGATAGATTCTAGTCAAAGTTATTCAAGATTATCGAATCCTTTTCGTTATAATCAACTTTCTCATTTCTAAGGAATCTGTAGAAAATTTAGATTATTCTCATTTGAAAAGGATCAAAAAATATTTCTTGCTTCATTCCATTAACATTTAAACATTTTTGCGGTAAAATATAAAGTTAATTAATTGAAAAATTTTCTTAGTTTCAGAAGGCTCTTGAGATTACATGGTTACGAATTAACATTTTGAGAAACCATTATCCCTCAAAATCCCTGAGAATTTTTTTTCATTTAATCTTTCGTCTGTCCTTGGTTTGTTGTTCATTTTTTGATCCAAAAACAAGCTATCTTTGTAGCCTAAGTAGATAGAGTTCAGGCGATTGCGTTAAAAAGAAAGAATATCAACAAAGAATAGAATACAGTATATTTTGAAAAATAGAAAAAAATTATGCTTAAAAGGTTACTCAAAAGAAAGCATCATAGTGGAAAAATCATTGGCGAGAAACTTACGCTCAAATTCACAGCATCGAATCTCATGTCCTTCCCCTGTTATCGTAACAGCAGTTGTATTCACCGTTATCGATTGGCTAAAGCAGAAATTCTAAAAGATCCCCAATATAAATTTACAGATACGAATTACCGTGGCAAAAATAAACCGGATGCAACTGCGTTGATTACACCAGCTTGAGCATTCCTCAAAGTTCTCTGCTGGATCACGATGGTTGTATAGAAATTTTTGGTTCTCAATGTAAATTTTAACTCCAAAATACAGATTGCTCGGGCAGATAATCGACAGTTTAAACGATCTCTTATAACATTGTCTGGCCGGTATTGTAATTAGTGGCAAAAACAGTGAGACTTTTAAGAAATTAAAAAATAAAGAACCTTACCACAACAAGAGTATCCGTGGACGTCACCAGCTACGATTAAAGAAATGCTTGGTGAAGAACTAGTAACGAGACCGCAATAACTGTTAGTCAACTTTAGGCGATAGCATTTATTCTCTAGTTTATTTATCCATGCAATCAGTGAGTCCTACATTATTCGATAAGGTATTGACTTTATCAACCCCCAAGGACAGGCCCATAAACATGTATAGGTTAGAGGTACAATTTGTCGGACTGTTAAAATTTCTTGTGACACATTCAGATTGCAGCCATAAATATTCTGGTACATTGATTGTTTGAGCAATTGGGGAATGTACCAACTCAGAAAGAATTATAGCCACGAAGAGAGTATTCATTTGTTGAGTTTTGGGCAAGTCATTCTCTTCATATCAGTTACAGTCACGTTTTTCTATTAGGCTATCAAAATTTCTCTCCCTTCATTGGCTACTTGAATCAAGATGTAAGTCCGGAATTTCGTACTTTTCATTTTGAATCTGTGAACAGTTTCTCAAAAGCCGTGAAAGAAATATCATTGATTACATAATACAGCTCTACAAGAAACTTTTAGAGGTCCAAATCTTCAAGCAAGATATCATTCTCATTCAAGCAGTTTGAGTACCATGAAGAAATAGTTTATGGTTATTTAGATGAATTTTTCCGTAATTGATTGTTGAAGTAAATGAATATTTCAACAAATAAAAACTGTATGAAACAATGAATCTGTTACGACCAACGTGATCATATTTATTTAAGTCTTGAGGTTTTTTGGAATTCTACTCATGTAGCCCATTATTTCCATGAAAAATATGGTGAGTCATCACTAATGACTCTGTTGATTTATTCGTTTTTCATTTTGATTTTTGTGTATTTTTCCAATTTTTGTATTACAAAATAAATTAATTTTGAATTTTCTTACTTGATATTCTATTCATTCAACCTAAAGAATTAAGATTAATCTGTCAGTTTAAGCAACCAGGCTAGGATAATACAAAATGTTCCATGACATAATCAAAAATTGATGTTTTAACCGAGAAAAACACATCAAAATCTACATAATTCCTTTGAAATTTCTTCCAGCATGTTAAAAAAATAAATAATTTTTCCTTTACAGCTCTTTTGAATGGATGGTGATAGGAGAAAATTTTCAATTTTTGTTTAAAAAAGTTTAGCATGAAACCCCTACTCATAAGTACGCTGATGATTTCGTAAACTAAATTAAAAAGGGGCAGAGGGAAGAGGGTAATTTTTGGTTCATAAGTCACAGGTCTAATTGTGAGCTCAACTTTTATTCAAAATGATGCAATAATCTAAATTGTTTTGTTCAAAAATTGTCATTTCCAAACAAACTCGAAATCTTTTCATAAGAAAAATTACTTAGCATTTGATTATCTTCAAAATGAGGTTGAGGCTAGGAAAAATTGAAAAAAGGTCTCGTGATTACTTAGGCTACAGCACTATTTCCCTTCTTGAGAGTTATTTTATTGAGTTAGTCTGATAAAGTTTTCTTAAATGAATAAATAAATATTTTTCATCGTATTTTTACAGCTGGTAGTATCATTTCTTAGAAACACAATGCATTACACATAGAGTAGTTCTGTTCAATTCTTAAATTGATGAATTTAAAGCATTTTCTTACCAAAGACCGGACCTCTTTATGGTTAAACATATATAACTCGCAGCCTCAGGGGTTACTGTTTGGAATCATTCTCATTTTATAGAAGCCATTGAAATGATATCCAAATCTTATAATACCAACATTAAATTCATATATTAAATCAATAAGGAAATTGAAAATATTTGCAATTAATTCAAAACATTTTATTTTATAACTAAAAGTACATGTATATGAAATAATGTATGTACTTGAAAGTAACTAGACATTTAGATATTTTAAAACTGCTATCCAGTCCAAGTGAGATAAATGGAATCTTTCGAAAGAAACTTACGCTTACAGCATTGAACTTTTTTGCCATGTCCTGTTAGTAATATGCTCGATGCATTGCCTATCATTGACTGAGTATAGCAAGTATCCTACAGAAGCAGTTGAATATGATAAGAAAGTTACCGTTCTCAGAATAAATGAAATGCAACCACGCTGTCTGCACAAAGTTGAGCATTCTCCAAAGTCAACATTCGGGTCAACGTTATTGTAGAGAAATAATCCGTTTCTTCTGTTGTAGTCTTGTTCAAAATAATGATTACTCCGACAGATAATGTCCATTCGGAAAGTCCTCATGTGACAGACCTCAGATGGTTTAGCAATTACAGGTAACTCGAAGGGAACTTGTGTTTTAAAAAATTATCACGCGAAAGGTTTTGAATAGATTCGAGAACTTACCACAACAAGAGTATCCGTAAACATGCCCAGACGAAGCTGAATAAATCTCTGGTGTCAGACTCTTGGCTATAACACAAAATTCCGTAGACAACTTGAACCGATAGCAATTATGTTGATCACACTTTTGGAGGCAATCATCATATCCCGTATTCTGAAATATGTGATCACGATATTCAAGGAGAATGAATTGTCTCGTTAGCATGTAAAAGTTCGTTGAACAATTTGTCGTATGGCTGAATTGCTTTGCGACGCATTCAGAACGAGGCCAGACATATTTTGGGACGCTGATGTTTATAGAATTTGTCAAACAGAAGAAAATTATCAACAAGACTGAAGGATTCATCCTTTTTTGTCTTGTACCTTGCAGAATAGTCAAGATGTTATATACACTTCCTTTTAAGCAAGAATATTTAGCTCCCTTTGCGTGATAGAGCTTGGCTATTATGCCCAAAATGTGTCAGTCAAGAAGTTGCTTTCATAGAATCTATTTTCAACATTACACGCAAAAGTGTTTTTTTCATCCACATAATCAGAAATTTGTGAAAGTATATACAGTAAATACGAAATAATTAGTAACAATATAATTTTACAGCTGTGGTTGCTCATCATTAGGGTACGCAGAACATAGCCAAAATTCATTAGAGTTTAGAATTTACACAAACTATTCTTCTAAAATACTTTTCAAAGATTTTTATAATTCATCTGAATCAAAGTGACCGTATCTCGTGTTAAACCCAGGCTGGCCCCTAAAGCTATCGATTCTTACAGAGATGAGATGATGTTCTCATTGATAAAACTTCTGGTCGAAGAATAGAATGACAGAATATAGTTGAAAATTACAATCATTTATTCTGAGTAAGAAAAACAATAAAACCTAGTCCAATGAACTAAACTTACTACTCATAGAAGCTGAGAAGTCATATGAACAGCATTGGAAATATTCCCCGACACCAGTTAGTTGTCCAACTGTAGAATCATCCATATTATCCAGAATGTAACAGTCCAACTTGATGAAAAAACATTAGAAAAAACCTTACTGTGACATCAACAAAGAGGTATCTAAAACAGCCATAGTTGAGACATTGGCTTTGGCATTCCTCAAGGCTGATTGTTGAATGGATGAAATTGTATTTTAAAGGTTCGTTAACCAGACTGAAATTAATGCCAAAATATTTCTGACTCTGACAGTTTGTCTGGATTGAATAGTCTCGAGGCGAACATTCGTCTAGTGGCTTCCAGATAATTGGAAAATTTTTGTTACCTGAATAAAAATAATTTAATTTCTTCCAAAAAAAACCAATCATGGGTTGCGTTAAACTCACGATTAACGTTCAAAAGGCAACACTTGAAAACAGCAAGATTTCCAGAACCAATGATATCAAAGACTTGATTCTTATTCGTCCTTATATAACACATTGCCTAGACGATTTCATCAAAAAAATGTTAAATTCTAGATAAAAATAAGTTCTACGCTTACTCCCGTAAACAAAATTTCCAAGCATTTATAGTCAAGGCAGTATCTTGAGCAAGCCAAAGATTGGGTTGTAGTCAAACTACGATCATAATAGAATGACTGGCTATTAATATTGCGCGTATCGGGGTAAAATCGATTTGAAGGACAGTCTGTGAGCAGGTAGAAGGTGTATGGATAACACGAGCCTATTGGTTTGTTTACCGTTAGCATAGGTAGTTTACCTGAAGAAAAATGATTCAGTTAAATTTTCAAGATTCAAAGAGGTAAATTCAACTTTGGATTTTACTTACTGCAACAAGAATAGCCGAATACTGTACCAGGCTGTGTATTAGTAATTTGAGGTGAAGAGTCAATTTGTAGGGCACAATTCTGGCCAATTACTTTGTAACGGTAGCAGTTCCTCAAAGTACAGGTTGCATTACAATCACTTGATGCAACCACTTCAGTCGCAAGGCTAAAAGTAGAAGTTTGCTGGGCGTAATAGTAGAGACCCGTTGAACAATTGGTTGATTCAAGAAATGTTTTCCTCTCACACTGGCTAGGGTTCACGTATACACTTGGCAAGCTAATTTGGCCACCGTCTACAATACTATATCCTAGTATTGCCACCAGTATTGGAAATAAATTCATTTCTCTGTGGGAATTTCTACGTAAATTTCTACATTTTATATATGCCTCAACGAGACAATGTTATTTATTATTACTCAATGCATGTAATTTGAGTAGTGATGACTATTTTCATTGTATTGTACTCAAATGTACACAAATGTCAGTATAAATTATTCTTTTACACAATTGAATTTCCCTCCTCCCCCTTCTTGTTTTTGGTATTGAAACAGTTCATTGTTTTTTCAACATTCATATGTTTCTTGAACCCTTTAGCATGAATAAAATTCATCTAGACTGTTTTGATTGCAGGACAAAGTCAAGATTCTTGAATTATTCCGCATCATTTGAGCTATTTACGACACCTTTAACATGAGGTTATCTGGTAGAAAATTTGTAGAGAATTCTATCCTGTATCACATGGTATGTTTTTCAAACTTGTAACTTTTCTATTCGAATCTCTATGCCGTCGAAAATCCTTTCTTTCTTGAAAATCTCGTAAATATTTTGGATTTAAGATTAGATTTAATATTTTCTATCATTTTTGAAATTTTCCCGTTGGTTGTTAAAAATTTTTTATGCTGTAAATAGGAGTACATTGCTTTGTTTCATGATGGAAGGCAAAATTAGTAAAACCTTTTACTAAAGCCTCTTCCAGACGTTCCGGTACTGAGGTAAAATTCCTAGGAATACACTAAAGAAGGTACTCGACAATTTCAGTATCGAAGAAACGTCTGGAAGAGGCTTTGGAAAAAGGTTGGTTATGTATTCTTTTTGGTTTCAAGTATTTTAGATATGTATGTTTATAAATAAACTAGTAAACTAAGTTTTGAGCCAGTACGAAATCAGTATATCCTTTGGATAAATACTTTCTCAAGGCTTATACTGATTTCGTACTGGTTAATCGCAGTATAACCTTTGAATCAGTATGTTTACAAATAAACTAGTATAAGTTTTGAGCCAGTACGAAATTAGTTTATCCTTTGAATTCTTTCTCAAGAGTTTTAATGAATTTACTCTCAAGTTACAATCTGTCTTATGTTCCATTCTCTCTAATACATTTTAAATTATACTTATGTTTCTAATTTAAAAAAATAAAATCTTTTTGTATCAAAATTTAAAAATATTTTCTATTTGTTCGAACATGGCATGGAATGATGACATTTCGAGTTATACAGCACACCTTTTTTTACACAAACATTGGTTGGTCTGACACGATATTGTACAGTTGCATTGTTGATACCCTTGACCTGAAGTAAGGGAAGAATCGATTGCTGCACCTCGAACAGAAATATCTTTTCTCGGTACTTCTTTTGGATTAATGAAATTTTCATTCAATACTTCAAATTGTCCTAAATGATTTCGTACTGGCTCAAAACTTATACTAGTTTATTTGTAAACATACTGATTCAAAGGTTATACTGTAACAGATACACGCCAAGGCCTATCTCTAAGACAAGATTTGTATGACTTCTCCGCATCCAGATACTAAAAGACTTGAGTCATTAAAATATTGGTTATATTCCAATTAAATCTATCTTTACTAATTTTTATTGTGATACAAAAATTAAATTCCTGAAATCTACTCTTCATCTCCACACAAAATTTTTATGAAATATTAATTTGATGATCCTTTTCATTGTATTATACTCAAATGTACAAAAATGTCAGTTACACAATTGAATTTCCCTTCTCCCCCTTCTGGTTTGGGATTGTTAGTTTTTGTTTCATATTAAGGATCATTACCGGAGTTATTGAAGGGATGGTCTGAAATTTTGAATCCCTTCACCAACCGTGTTATTTTGTTAAGGATAGTTTTCAATAAACCTGTATATTTTTACGTTATTAATTGCATGTAACTAGACGATACATGGCTAAATCAATAGGATATTTAAAAAAAAAATGTTTAAGACGATTTAAAAGCTATATTTGAAAAATGTCATCACGAGGATTTTTCTTGAAGCCATCGACATATCCTCGCTATATTAGTTTATGTCATTGTAAACGTGAAAAGGACGTTGTTGTGGACCACTAAATGGGTATTAGGCAAGTATGAAGAGTAGACCTATAGGGCTGTGAATTTATTTAGTTGGGCGAACCATGATACTGGGCCAGTCTGTGAATTGGTGATAGGTGTATTTTTTAAAATTATATATAAGGCTTACTACTTAAGAATAAACATGAATTTTTTATGAAAAAATTAATAAAATACTTTTACAAAAACTTTTTCAATTCAAAATTCCTATCAATTTCAAAGATAGGAGGTTGGATGAGGTCTAAATTCTAATATTTGTCTCATTTTCAAATACTATCAGTCTAATCTAACTTTTAGAGAATTTCTTATTGCATTTCTAATCGCCATTAAAATACACTAATAAGGTGTTCCCTTGAATATGCCCACATTTGAGCATGATCCAATTGCTTTTCCCTCTACTGGAGAGTGTAAGAAAATGTGCGATCAGAAACGGTGTTATCGGACTCTGTTATTTCCTGATTAGACCTGTTCCATCAACAAATAATCTGAGGGTTGGACCAGTCAATGGTTATGCCTGTTGCAGTACGTTTATAACCATTATCTGACTTGTCATTTTTCTATATTCTCATACTAGAAAAAGAACTGTGAGCATAAGAGATGGGTTTGTGCAAGTTATCAATTCCTAGCCTGGGTTAGAAACTGAATTCGAATGGTATTTGTGAAACCTATTTATTCACTGGCTTATACAATAGAAACAATGAACTTATATCAAATTATTAAACAATTTACTCAATTTAATTTTAGCTAGTTTTTATTACGAATAAGTTATTAATATTCACGTAGTTTTTCAAACACGTCCGAAAATCCACTTGAATTTATAATTTAGAAAATTGGAAGAAGATATATTAAAAACAAATGTACATTTCTCGAAGCATCATCAGTGGTAATTCTTCAAAAATGATATTAGTTAAGAATTCAATCAGTTTTTTTATAAAATGGAAAAATTAGAAACTGAAGCTGTATGATCTTCTTGTCTAAGATGCCTTGTAACCGCAGTATTCTTCTTCAGATGATCCTCCGCTCGTGAAGATAACCTATATATGAGACTCCACAATCACATTGGAATTTGTAAACTAATAGAGTTTTCTCCTCTGGCTTCAGCAAATCCTTATGAATCAAACTAAATAATCTCTAAGTTTTAAATACTTAAATCCTCTAAATTTATTTTAGTTTTCTCTTAAAATAGTAAGTCTTATGGATCAGCAAGTTCTATCAAACTATTTGAGATGTACTCCCAAGATTTATTCAAGTGAACTATCAGTCTTGGTATAGATGGCAATATTTTACTTGCAGTTAGTTACAAGACAAGTAACCATGTAACTTGTGGGAAATATGCAAAGATAATTTCATATCACGAAATAGAATAGGCACTTATCGTTCAAGGATACTCATCTTTTTACTTTCCAGTTGAATAATTTTATATATTTAAGTATTTAACAAGCGAGAAATTGCAGAAGAAATATGTTATTCCTGATAAGAATATTCTGGATGGGCTTTGTCATTTCCCAAGACATAATCCTACTGACAAATATTACTCGACGTCTGAGCACATGTCAGGAAATGACTTTTAACTATCCAGCAAATTGTGCGAATGGGTTATACGCATATGTTCCCTTGAATTTGGACGTATTTGAGCATGACGATTTGGTTTACGCTGAAAATCGTCAGTGTAAGACATTATGTGACCCTATGCGTTGTTATATAACAAAGTTTCATCGGGGTCTCTGTTATTTGGTGTTTAGACCAGTTCCAAGAACGAGTAATACAAGGATTCTTTTCTACATGAATTCTTCCCTACATGAATATGACAATCTTGATCCTTTCCCTTTCTATCCCCCTTCATTAAGCTTACCTTTTTAATCGATTATTTTAGTTCTAAAAATATCCTGGTATCATCTTACTAATCCGACTGTTTTCGACACCATTTGCGATAAAAATACTATACATACAAACTCAATTCGAACTGATCACGAATGGTTTATCTTGCAAGTCTGTAAAGGCTCGGAGCACAGTTATCTTGTGCCGCAAAAATGCTGGCAATGCTAAATAATAAATAAATCAATATATATATATCGCTTTATTTTTGAATCAAGGAAAATTGAAATAATTTGAAAAACTAATAATAATTCAAAAACTATGACCTAAAAATATGCTCAAACTTTGGAATTAGAACTTGAACTCAAAGCTGTAACAACTCAACTTGTAATATTTTTGAAAATAAAACTTTGGGGTTATTACCTGGCTTTTGACTGCAACAAGAAAGTGTCTGAATGTCACCAGTTAACGGACTGGAGGATAGAAATAAATCTGGATTGTACCTTATATAACATTGACCCTAAAAATTAGTAAATCTTCAAGAAACACTACCATTGCCAGTATGTACTGATAGCATAATTTGTTTATGCAAAAGGAATCACAATCGGCCAAGTTTGAAGCAGTTGTTATCGCATTATACATGAAGATCTGATTGACGATCGGTACAGGAATGACTTTGAAGAAGGGGCTTTGGCAATTCGTGTCAGCGATAAAGGTTCTCTTCTTACATTCAGAGTCTGTATCATTTGTAAGTGGCAGCTCTAACACTTCTAACAAAAGAAAATAAAATTAACAAAATATTGAAAGATATTCGTTTGGCCTGCCTATGCTGCTAAGAAAATGTTTTACACTTGAGGATATTAACATACTGCAGCAGGCATAGCCATTGACTGTTCCAGTCCTTGTATTACTCGTTCTTGGAACTGGTCTAAACACCAAATAACAGAGACCCCGATGAAACTTTGTTATATAACAACGCATAGGGTCACATAATGTCTTACACTGACGATTTTCAGCGTAAACCAAATCGTCATGCTCAAATACGTCCAAATTCAAGGGAACATATGCGTATAACCCATTCGCACAATTTGCTGGATAGTTAAAAGTCATTTCCTGACATGTGCTCAGACGTCGAGTAATATTTGTCAGTAGGATTATGTCTTGGGAAATGACAAAGCCCATCCAGAATATTCTTATCAGGAATAACATATTTCTTCTGCAATTTCTCGCTTGTTAAATACTTAAATATATAAAATTATTCAACTGGAAAGTAAAAAGATGAGTATCCTTGAACGATAAGTGCCTATTCTATTTCGTGATATGAAATTATCTTTGCATATTTCCCACAAGTTACATGGTTACTTGTCTTGTAACTAACTGCAAGTAAAATATTGCCATCTATACCAAGACTGATAGTTCACTTGAATAAATCTTGGGAGTACATCTCAAATAGTTTGATAGAACTTGCTGATCCATAAGACTTACTATTTTAAGAGAAAACTAAAATAAATTTAGAGGATTTAAGTATTTAAAACTTAGAGATTATTTAGTTTGATTCATAAGGATTTGCTGAAGCCAGAGGAGAAAACTCTATTAGTTTACAAATTCCAATGTGATTGTGGAGTCTCATATATAGGTTATCTTCACGAGCGGAGGATCATCTGAAGAAGAATACTGCGGTTACAAGGCATCTTAGACAAGAAGATCATACAGCTTCAGTTTCTAATTTTTCCATTTTATAAAAAAACTGATTGAATTCTTAACTAATATCATTTTTGAAGAATTACCACTGATGATGCTTCGAGAAATGTACATTTGTTTTTAATATATCTTCTTCCAATTTTCTAAATTATAAATTCAAGTGGATTTTCGGACGTGTTTGAAAAACTACGTGAATATTAATAACTTATTCGTAATAAAAACTAGCTAAAATTAAATTGAGTAAATTGTTTAATAATTTGATATAAGTTCATTGTTTCTATTGTATAAGCCAGTGAATAAATAGGTTTCACAAATACCATTCGAATTCAGTTTCTAACCCAGGCTAGGAATTGATAACTTGCACAAACCCATCTCTTATGCTCACAGTTCTTTTTCTAGTATGAGAATATAGAAAAATGACAAGTCAGATAATGGTTATAAACGTACTGCAACAGGCATAACCATTGACTGGTCCAACCCTCAGATTATTTGTTGATGGAACAGGTCTAATCAGGAAATAACAGAGTCCGATAACACCGTTTCTGATCGCACATTTTCTTACACTCTCCAGTAGAGGGAAAAGCAATTGGATCATGCTCAAATGTGGGCATATTCAAGGGAACACCTTATTAGTGTATTTTAATGGCGATTAGAAATGCAATAAGAAATTCTCTAAAAGTTAGATTAGACTGATAGTATTTGAAAATGAGACAAATATTAGAATTTAGACCTCATCCAACCTCCTATCTTTGAAATTGATAGGAATTTTGAATTGAAAAAGTTTTTGTAAAAGTATTTTATTAATTTTTTCATAAAAAATTCATGTTTATTCTTAAGTAGTAAGCCTTATATATAATTTTAAAAAATACACCTATCACCAATTCACAGACTGGCCCAGTATCATGGTTCGCCCAACTAAATAAATTCACAGCCCTATAGGTCTACTCTTCATACTTGCCTAATACCCATTTAGTGGTCCACAACAACGTCCTTTTCACGTTTACAATGACATAAACTAATATAGCGAGGATATGTCGATGGCTTCAAGAAAAATCCTCGTGATGACATTTTTCAAATATAGCTTTTAAATCGTCTTAAACATTTTTTTTTTAAATATCCTATTGATTTAGCCATGTATCGTCTAGTTACATGCAATTAATAACGTAAAAATATACAGGTTTATTGAAAACTATCCTTAACAAAATAACACGGTTGGTGAAGGGATTCAAAATTTCAGACCATCCCTTCAATAACTCCGGTAATGATCCTTAATATGAAACAAAAACTAACAATCCCAAACCAGAAGGGGGAGAAGGGAAATTCAATTGTGTAACTGACATTTTTGTACATTTGAGTATAATACAATGAAAAGGATCATCAAATTAATATTTCATAAAAATTTTGTGTGGAGATGAAGAGTAGATTTCAGGAATTTAATTTTTGTATCACAATAAAAATTAGTAAAGATAGATTTAATTGGAATATAACCAATATTTTAATGACTCAAGTCTTTTAGTATCTGGATGCGGAGAAGTCATACAAATCTTGTCTTAGAGATAGGCCTTGGCGTGTATCTGTTACAGTATAACCTTTGAATCAGTATGTTTATAAATAAACTAGTAAACTAAGTTTTGAGCCAGTACGAAATCAGTATATCCTTTGGATAAATACTTTCTCAAGGCTTATACTGATTTCGTACTGGTTAACCGCAGTATAACCTTTGAATCAGTATGTTTACAAATAAACTAGTATAAGTTTTGAGCCAGTACGAAATCATTTAGGACAATTTGAAGTATTGAATGAAAATACAAACCCATCTCTTATGCTCACAGTTCTTTTTCTAGTATGAGAATATAGAAAAATGACAAGTCAGATAATGGTTATAAACGTACTGCAACAGGCATAACCATTGACTGGTCCAACCCTCAGATTATTTGTTGATGGAACAGGTCTAATCAGGAAATAACAGAGTCCGATAACACCGTTTCTGATCGCACATTTTCTTACACTCTCCAGTAGAGGGAAAAGCAATTGGATCATGCTCAAATGTGGGCATATTCAAGGGAACATATGCGTATAACCCGTTCGCACAGTTTATCGGATGGTTAAAAGTCATTTCCTGATATGTGCTCAGACGGCGAGTGATATTTGTTAGTTGGATTATGTCCTGGGAAATGACTAAACCTATCCAGAGTATTTTTACTATCAGTAGTAACATATTTCATTTGAAATTTCTTTTTCTTGCCTGTTACTTAAATAATGTTATTAACAAGTGTCTTATTGTTTTAGAATATTGTGTGTACTCAAGGGATAAGTATCTATTTCTTTGTGAAAATCTATGCTACATTTTTCTTATGATCGTATCAGTGAGGTAGCTTCTGGTCTAAGAATAGAATGAAAGACTATAGTTGAAAAAGACAATAATTTATTCTTGAAAATGGTAACAAATTGTTATTTACAATACAATATAATACAAACTGA
This sequence comes from Gyrodactylus bullatarudis, assembly GCA_012064415.1. Taxonomy (NCBI): domain Eukaryota; kingdom Metazoa; phylum Platyhelminthes; class Monogenea; order Gyrodactylidea; family Gyrodactylidae; genus Gyrodactylus; species Gyrodactylus bullatarudis. Next base: position 455,452 of record SSNU01000042.1, read on the forward strand.
GTAAGAAAATAACGATTCCATTCTCAAAAAAACAATAAAACCTAGTCCAATGAACTAAACTTACTCATAAAAGCTGAGAAGTCATATGAACAGCATTGGAAATATTCCCCGACACCAGTTACCGTTTCCGCTATTGAATCGTCCGTATTATCCAGAATGTAACAGTCCAACTTGATAAAAAGTGCGATTATCGGACCATGAACTTACTTTGGCATCATTAAAAAGGTATTTAAAACAGCCATAGTCGAGACATTGGCTTTGGCATTCCTCAAGGCTGATTGTTGAATGGATGAAATTGTATTTTAAAGTTTTGTTAACCAGGCTGAAATTAATGCCAAAATATTTCTGACTTCGACAGTTTGTCTGGATTGAATAGTTCCTTGGAGAGCATTCGGCTTGTTCCTTCCTGATTGTCGGAAAAGTTTTCTCACCTATATATTAGGGTAATACAAAATTTTATTTTTCCCGAACAATGTTCCATGTCTTGATCAAAAATTATTGTTTTAACCAAGAAAAACACATTTTTGAAAATCAAAATGAAAAATTTTCATGTTCTGATAAAATCATCAAAATTTAGCTTATTTCTTTGGAATTTCTTTTAAATGTGAAAAAAAGACTGAATTTTTACAATAAGCCCTAATTTCATTCAAAATTTTACTGAAAGTATTCAGAATTCTTTATTTTTTCCTTTTTCATAGTAAAATTTATTGAAAAAAACTTGGCGGGTGTTCAAAAATTATGATTTTCAATCGTGATTTTGTATATCAGAACAAACTCGAAAACGTATAGTTTTAAAGAAAAATATGCTCAATATTCGATTATCATCTAAATTTGGCCTACTCTAATACATATAGTTATCATCTACGCGTTAATTATAACTAAGAAAAGTTTTTGGTCTATTAAATGGCGAAATTCGAGTCTTTGTTGTCTACTTTTTGATAGAATAAAATTTTGAGCTCAAACCTAAAAGATGATTTTGTACGAATCAGAATCAGGTGTCATAACAGTTCCAAAATAGAATCCTTCAACTCACGATTAACGTTCAAAAGGCAACACTTGAAAACACCATGGTTTCCAGAATCAATGGCAACAAAGACCTGATTCACATTCGTCCTTATATAACACATTGCCTAGAAGATTTGATCAAAAAGTGGTAAATTCTAAATAAAAAAAAGTTTTATACTTACACCCGTAAATAGGACCTCGAGGCATTTATAGTCAAGGCAGTATTTTGAGCATGTCACTGATTGACTTGTAGTTAAACTTCGATCATAATAGAATGGGAAGTTATCAACTCTGTTGATATCGACATAAAATCTATTTGAAGGACAGTCTGTGGGCAGGTAAAATGTGTACGGATAACACAAGCTCATTGGTTTGCTTATCCTCGGCATGGGCATCTTATCTGAATAATAATAATAATTAATTCAGACATTAAACCTACTAAGCAAAGTGTAGTCACTGGTTATTACTACATATCCATATGAACTCTCTCTATTGATGGAGATTGTCTTCTCACACCTGTTAGAATTCAGATAAACAAGTATCAATTCTATAACTAGGTCAGAATACCCGTCCATCTCCTATTACTCAACACTCCCATAGTTTTGACACAACCTGAACACTGGTTTTTTTAAAACTTTTTCGGTTGCTAAAAAAAAGCTTTAGAATACCACTTACTGCAGCAATAAAAAGTAAATACTGGCCCAGTCTGTACATTAGTAATTTGAGGTGAAGAGTTTATTTGTAGAGCACAAATCTGGTCAATTACTTTGTACCGGTAGCAGTGCTTCAACGTACAGGTTGCATTACAATCATTCGATGTAACCACTTCATTGAAACGGTCAAAGTTTATATCCTGTTGGGCGTAATAGTAGAATCCAGAGGAACAATTGGTTGATTCGAGAAAAGTTCTCTTCTGACACTGGCTAGGGTTTATGTATAAGCCTGGAAGGCTAATTTGCCCTTCAACACTTACTAATAGATGGAAATATTCTAGTAGAACTGAAAAGAATAACTTCATTTTTCTTGCCCAAATGGAAATTTCATGGTTTTATAGACTCCCACAAGACAATGTCTTGTCAATCAATTTATTTTTGAATGATAGGTTATTCTAACTTACTTATTGAAAGAATAGATAATTTACATCAGTAGAAACAGAATTTACTATTCCATTCTATTTTTTGAAGAAAACTTTGGTGAATATTTTCTTATTTTACAATTTAAGCCTATAAAAATATGTAGATATCTGAGAAGAAATTCGAAACCGAATTCGAGGCCCATGGAAATGATCGAAACCTGTATTAGGGAATTCGAAAAGGCGAGTTGTTGAGATTGAAAATTTGCAAATGGTTTAGTTTCAGGATATATTGGCCCAATAAATGATCATTTTAAACCCTGAAAATGTCCATCTGTTTTATCTCAAGAATAAGAATAACGAGTAATTTTTAATATATTTTTCAGTGAATTATTGTAGCTGAAAAAGTCATATTTCTTTAGAGAGTATACAATCAAATTGGTAATGAATAAAGTATTAAAAATTATTTTTTAATGAAATTAAAAGGGGTAGCTTCAATTTTGTCCACGACTGTATTAGTTCTTGAAGAGTGGTTAATGGACTTTTTTCAGTTATTTTAGATTAGAAATAAACCTAATTGACAAGAAGATGTGAATTAACTATTTTCACAAAAAACTCGATATTTTTCTCCGGATTCACAGGAAAAGAATATTTTTTGAATTCTAAAATGACATGAGCTAATAAGATGCGGATTTTCGAAAAAAATTCAATCTGAAGTTAATCTTAATTAAGTCTAAAATTAGGCCGTTTTTCGAATCTCGAAAATGCACCAAATTTCAACTTTTGAGCTCAAAATTTTTATCGATTTCGATGATTTGAAGCAGTTAAATGATGATATTTGGGATCAACATTGAACGAAGAATTCGAATTCACCTGCAAAAGTTCACTGAAGTTCATCATTACTGTGGGAAATCGAACCATCTGAATTTTTCGGTTATCACGAAGGCAAATTATCCAAAATCTGGAAGTTTTACTTTTTCTCGGAAACAGTAAAATCTTTGCTATCTCTAGAGCCAAATTCGAATTCTTTGTCTTCATGTTAATAAAACAATAAACCCATTTACAAATATTTGATAAAAAATTATCCTGAGCTTCTACTAGCAGGACACATAGTTTTGAAGATTTTTACGTAAAGACTGACTCATAATCTATTTAGGATGAATTTCTTCATTTTTTTGGTCCTTGCATACGACCACTATAAATTATTTCACTCTAATATATTTTGAGCTTCAAGTTTTATTCATCAGTATCCTTATGGCTGGCTAAAGATCAGATAATAGGTTCTGGGACATATATTTTCTACAACATCGATAGGTAGTAGAAGATGCTCATTTAATTATTTTATTTCGCCCTGATAAGAAACCTTAGAATATAGATTCTCGATAAAAATATTCATGATCAAATCAGTTGTGATCTGATGGAATGATTTCCATGCTCTGATTATTTTTGAGGTCTGACTCTTTTTATCTTACAAACTAGACAATTCGAAGCTCAAGTAAGCGTACATTTAATCTACCTCCATACACTATGTGATTGAAAACTCTGACTTTGGTTGGTCGCAAGACAGGTTTCTTTAGAGTGTAAAAAAACTCGAGTGCAATAATTTTGTATATTTTTTACTTCATATTACCCTCAAATTTCTTCGGACTGTACCTAACCCATATACCACCCACGGAGGAGTTTTATGGGTTAATAAACTGAGTCTTTATTCTTGTCTTCTCTCTTGATTGTATTTAATTCGAAAGGTAATGTTCTTTTAAGTCCATCGGCCAATGATTGTCTCATCAAATAACTGGGTGGGTACATTCATAACAAATGCACAAGTGAACATCAAAGGCTCTTTTATGACCCAAGTAACCTGAACTTTAGCGGAATAGAAAGTACCTTGAAAGGTTCAAGTTTAATGTCTCTTTTTGTCTAATTAATCACTTTTCTCATTTGATCACAACAAGACAAAAAAACGCCTTCAGTATCAGTTGTTTTGCTTAGGAGAACTGCCTCTTCAGTAGCTCTTTACCAAAACATTCCAAAACAAAATACCTCCATTCTCCCAATCGTCAGTCCTCACTAGAGAACTTCTCAACTCCTTAATTAATTTAACCGTATATGCAATCATTGAAGGATTGAAAGCCAAGTTTGAAAATGTATTTAGAAATCATCCAACATTTCTGAAAAGATAGTTCTGAGAATTAGTTGTTTTACATAAATATAAAATCCTCTTTATCTGGTTGTTACTAGAATCTGTTCGAGAATTTTAATGTTGATAGTTTAAAAAATTAAGCTGTACTTATAAACCCGAAAGATTTTAATCATAATTATTTGACCAAATTATTTTTCAAATGAAAATCTATAAATTAATTAACTCAAAAGATGAAACATATCTTAAAGAAAGGAAGCAGAAGAAAATGTCTGAAAGACATGAAAAATTTTTAGGGAAATTAGTAAATATCCCAGTGTACTTTTGAATGAATTACGCATTTTCAAAAAAAACTAATGATTTTTCTACTATGCCTGTAATATTTTTTGAACTGAATTACATCTTGTCCAATTCAAATTCCTGTGCTGAATACTGTATTTTTCAGTTATTATTTAGATTATAATAAATAGATCTATTTCTCTGATAACGTAAATATGTGATAAGAAGATGATATTCTGGTATTAATTGGTATACAATGTCGATATCTGCGCATCACCAAGGTCACCTGAAGCCAGTTTTAAAATTCACACCAGTTATTTATATTTTTTTGCAATAATTATTTTCTCTACACAATCCAAAATCATGTAGATAGAATCATATTTGGTATATATTGTATACACATTAGTTAGCTAATTCCTACATTATTAATATTACTCAAGGTGTTACTTGTAGGTATTACGGATATATCATTGAAACTCTCTTGTATTATTATTGTACATATTGCTAAAGAGAAAGTTGGCTGAATACTATTCACACTAATTCACAGCAAATTCAAAATGACTGAAATTCAAGGGAATGTTGGCAGTACTGAAATATCAACCGAAGAGGAAAGCATTGTCACTGAGAAAATAATTAGTCGATCGATAACCATAGGCCTAAGTGGTCTCAGTATTGTAATCATAGTCATTGGAATATTAGCCATGGTTCTTGGCGGTATAACCTACTTTGGGACATATGAAAATCATGATACAATTCGCCAACTATCGGGAGCTTCGCTGTTCCTACAACGTGAACTATTCCATTGGCAGGTGAAAATTATCGACTCCGATAAAAACAACGCTCCAAATTATCGATTAATGGTATTCATAATCGGCTTCTTCCTAACACTATCAGGATGTCTTACGTTAGTCGGTGCAATCATACAAAATCGGTACTACATTGGAATAAGCCTGGCTATTTTCCTCATTGTTACAATGTCTCTATTCATTTTAACCTCGATATATGCGACAGTATTGTTTGCCTTTACTAGCCAACACTGCCATGAGCTCAAGTCAATCCTTGACCGTGGCCAGAATTATTCGGACTTTAAGATACTCATGAACGACATGCTATGCTGTGGATCTATGGGCTTTGAAGAATACAGAAAGTATCCTTCATTGATGAATTGCTGTGCAAAGCCAGACATTTGCATGAATAGTCCACAGCAGACGTCTCAACATTTGCCCGGATGTTGCTTTGAGTTTATCAAGTATTTGAAAACGTGGAGTATCTTTGTATTTGCCTTTATGGTAACATTCACCTCGATTTGTATTGTCACAGCAGTCCTAAAGATTATGATAATTTACAGTTTCTCAGAGATTGACGCGGAAATTGGCTACCTGCAAAAGGTTATCAAAAATCTTCGAGACGAGCTTACCGTCCAGAGAATCAACTACCCTCAAAGAACATGAATTCTGCTTATTGCTTACCGTTTTTATTATTCCTTGATATACATATATTTGTAACCCTATATTTGTACTTATGAGAGAAAGAATGCAAAGAAATTATCTTTTGTCGACATAAAATAAATATTCTGTAAATATTTTGCAAATTTTTTATAGTAACATATGAATAAAAGGTATCATCTCTATATATATTCCTCTTATTTCAGCTACTTGATTAAACTAAACATAAAGCTTTAGATGAAAATCAAAACATTATAACGATTATATCAGATCAGGTCAATATATATAATTTTGTTTAGCTTGAGGCACATGATGTTTCTTGAGGGAGCTGTAAAAAAACCTAAATAGTTCAGACAAGGCTAGTAAAAAAATCATGAACGTCTCTTTCTCTCTGATCAGACATGTAGATGAACAATCTTTTTCGTTTTTTTCTTTCATTTCTTAAATTGAAAAATCACGAACAAACAACAGAGAATGTAGAATGCTCCACCCTCGAGATTGCATACAAACAAATTGGTTGAATAAAAACCATTTAAATTTCTTGAAGAGAATATTAAAAAGTTTCTCTACTTGCAATTATATAAGCCTTGTGTGGAGAAATATATAGACTAAATATGAATATAATACCCAGAGTTGGGTTAGGACCAGTCGGCCATCTGGTCTATTTATCCCTGTTGATAGCAATTTATGCATCAAACACAAATGGCCAAGACGTAACAGCTTGCAAGAACAGCTATTATCAAGAGACTAGCCTACGTGTTCTGTTTGATCAGCCCGATTTGCATTTCTCCTGCTATTTGGGTCATGCCGAGCCTGGCGACTTTGTCCAGATAACAAAGAATCACGTGGATTATGAAATGAATGACTTGACCGGTCTCCCTTCAATCGACAAAACCATTGCAGGCCTCTCATTGAGCCGGGAGGAGATTTTTCGTCTTAATGATGACCAAGTTTTTGAGGTATCCTGCAGAATCTTTAACAAAAGAGATGAGTGTATTTCGGAAAACCATCTAAAGATCCATGCCAAATCAAAACCCGAAACACCCAGTATGTTTCTTTTAATGAAAGTTTGTCCTTACATCTTTTCCTAACCTTTCCAATTAGTTGTTTCAAAGATTTTCTACAATCCTCAAAACTCCAAAGTCTACTCTGCCGCCATGAAGAGTCAAGTAACTCTAGAATGTCCTGACTGTCAGAGGAGGGCAGTCTGGTTCAAATCGGGTATGACTATTGCCAATACTGTTGGCTGCAGTCTAAGGCTAGACGAGTTGAAGATGTCCGATTTCACCAGCTACTTTTGTTTCAGCATTGGTGAAGACGGCTTCCTTTCAAGTCCTCTCGAGGTTACCAAAGTTACCCTTGAACAAACAGAAAGATATCCAAGTAAGATAATTTTTTTTGGTCAAATAAATGAATTATTATTTTTCATATAAAGGCCGTTTAAGGTCGTATACTTTTATGGTGATTGATTTTTTTTCTTCTTTCATTTATTCATCATCTTTGATAGATAACGGTTTTGTCAAGGCCGTAAAGACACAACAAAAGTTTTATTATCTCTGTGAAGACGCCAGCACATATCCATGGGCACATATCAATTGGCAAATCGAAGAGAACATTATCGACCTTGAACTTCAGAATAGGGAACGAATCTCAGAGAGAACGTTGGAGCCCAAATGTCAGGTGGAAACGTTCCTCCAAGATGCTGATGCTAATGACCGCTTCTTCTCCAGACAGAAGAGATACTCCCAAAGTAAGTAAAATATTTGAACTTTCACTCAATCATTGATGACTAATTTTATTATTCTAGCCTTACACATATCAATTGATAAGTTGGACGAAAATACTGGTGATATGACACTTACTTGCAAGTATACGAATGAGGAAAAGCCTGGCAAGGTCATATGGCAAGAGGATGGCCAAAATGTTGAAGGAAACCAAGATAACAAGTTAACTGTCAAGGTTGAGGCCTTGGTCAAGGCCAATGTTGAGCATAATGCCAGAACGATAAAGTGCCTTGTCTTAGCTTCAGAAAGTGACGAGGTTCTCGAAGAGACTCTTATCAATCTCGAGTTTAAGCCAGCTAATAATAATCCAATGGGTAGGCATACTTGATAGATATATATCCCTCAATAGAAAGGAATTTATTTAGCTACCAAAATATGTATGATCGTAAAAAAATAGCTGTAGTTTTTAAATATGCTATAGCCTGCTAGATATCCCTCATAATTTAGAAGATAACTATAGTTTCAGAACCAAAAAATGTCATCTCTTAAATGATAGTAATAATTTTGTCAAGTTTACAAATATATGCCTACTTTTAGTCCTCCAATCAATGCCCGGTACAATAATCACGTTTAATGAGAATGAAGCTGTAGAACTTCAATGTCCAATAGAACTAACTGAGACAGGAGACAGGCCTCAAGTGACCTGGAAATTCAATTCAGCGCCAATTGATCAAGGCATCGGAATACGTCAAGAGGACTCCTTAATGAGTATAGTCATACTCAGGGATACAAAGTCAGATAAGCAGGGCATTTATGAATGTTCAACAGACACAGAGACGAGATATGCTTACCTTGTGATGAAACCAGGTAAAGATTATAAAATATTTTATGAATTTACTTCTGAGTAGTTATTTATTTTACAAAAAGAAATTGTACGTTTATCGATGGTCCCGACAAAAACACAGATATCTTGGGTGCACTATGACAATCCTTTCCTCGCATACTGTATGATCTCAGGTCGAAAGGATGTTGAAATTAACTGGTACTTTAAGCCAATAGAAGGAGAAGAAGTCGAGATTACACAGGAGAATGATTTGGGGATAAAAATGACTGTTAGTCCTCAGAATGCAGCCGTCTTCATTCAGAATCCGACAAAGGCAAATGCTGGAACCTACAGGTGTGCTAGTTTTGACCTGGAAAAGATGGTTAAACTACAGGTTGAAGAGAAAGGTTTGTTATCCAAATGGGTATCTTTCTTAGTCTGATTAAAATTGAAAAAAAATAGAAATCCACGTATCACCGCCCTCTGTTGTCGCAAGAATTGGAGAGTCGGCTAAATTCCTCTGTGAAGTTCGTTCCAAGGCGAATACCGATATTGACAGTGTTGGAGGCCGGTTGATATGGAGACGATCAGATAAGAAGAGCTTTGAAATTGGCAAAGAAGAAGTCATCAGTGGCAATTCCCCAACAAATATCCTCTTGATTGTCAAGAATTTGAATGTTCTCAAGGACTCAAACACTACCTACATTTGTACTGATGGTGTAAGTTGTTATTAATTTTGAGTAAAACCTTTAGTATTGCCTAATTATATTTCCATTTAGACAATTGACAAAACAGTCAACTTGAGAACACAAGTTATCTGTGAGGTTGGCCAGCGACAGTGCAGCGACAAGACCTGCATACCCGAAGCTAAATTCTGCGATGGAAAGGCAGATTGCCAAGATGGCTCAGATGAAATTCCCGATATTTGCTGTAAGTTTACCGGGCATTATGGGTTATCTATCTATCATCGTAAATTCCAAACATGATTACCTTTTGTATTTATCGAATATTTAGCCAATTGCGAGCCCAATCAATTTGCATGTGGTAAAATCAACAACAATGTACCCTCCCATCAGTGCTATCTCAGACATTGGCATTGTGACGGTGAGAATGACTGTGGAAATGGCTTTGACGAACAAAACTGTGAAAGTACGTTACTCATTGAAAATCTCAATTTCATTGATATTCATTGAAATTTGACCAATCAAATTAATAGTTTCATTTAAACTAATAAGAATGAGTCACGATATTATATTACGATGAAAATTCATTCTAGAGCAGGAGAAATGTCGTGGGGTAAACTTTAAGTGTAACAATGGCAAAAGTATTCTGAGACATTTTGTCTGTGACGGAGAAGATGATTGCGGGGACAATACAGATGAAGCTGGATGCTGTACGTTTCTTTAATTCAATGCTATTAATCTTCTTAATTTTTTCATCAATTCCATTTTCTCCAAAAATAGCTAGTCCCTCGATAATTGAGCCGAGTAAGCCGTTAACAATGATCGGTTCTGATGGTACTACTGTGACACTCAAATGTTCTGTTCATGGTTTTATGTTGCCGACAGTCAATTGGAGATACAATTGGGGACATTTACCCAGTGGCCTCGAATATGAAGTAGAGGAAAAGGTTCTCTCAGATGATTGTACAAGAGTAAGCTATTTTTATTTTTTCATTACTCTTTAGTGTAGTTACATATACAATTTCAATACAAAAGAGACATTAACATATTTGCTTATAGGTTGACAGCTATCTCAAAATAAAGAATATAAAACCCGAAAATGCTGGTGTCTACAACTGCGAGACAATCTCCAGACAACCAGCCATATCGAATGATATAAACGTTCAGGTTTCCACCCAGAATCTCTGCAAAGAAGGCCAATTCAACGATGGTGCTTGGTTCGAGGAAAGCTGTTACGATTGCTTCTGTAATGGAGTAACGAAGGAGTGTAGTTCCGCTTTGGGTCATGTTCAATCGGGCCTCGATAGGATTCCATCACCCTCCATAGATACCATATCTGTAGGTTTCTACAACAAGGAAGGGTTCAAGGTGAAAGATGACCCCAACGCTCTTACACGAAGCTCTCGCAGCTTTGGAGTCAAAGATAAAAGTGACGATCTCCGCTTCATCGAGGGTGATTGGAATCTTAAAGGTACCTGGGTCTCCTCTTATGGTAAGAATCTAAAGTATCGAATTAAACACAGTGGCGCAAATGGTCCCATGAACGATGGTCATGTTGTTCATATCACTGTAGGTTAATCCTCTTTCCCCTCCCCTCACATAATCTGGACTTTTATTATTTTTGCTATTTCCTAGGGTAACAATAAAACAATGTATTATTGCCCGCCAACTGAAACAATTTGGATGTTATCAGCAACTCTTAACGATATTGAAATCATGTTGAAAGACTCAAGCAACTGGTACAATCAACCCGGATGCACTTCCACAGAGGATAAATCCACGCGTAAAGATATCATGACCATTTTGTCAAATGTTGAGAATGTCGGCTTCAGGGTTGACAATTTTAAGGAACAGTCGAGCTCAGAAATTTCTGATATTCGTCTCGAACATGTAATGCCCACCAAGACAGAGGGCTTGAAAGAACCTGAAATTGAAATGTGCAAATGCCCGGAAGGTTACACTGGTCTTTCATGCGAGGTTGGTGTCAATATTTGTGATCAATATTTATCAATTATTCAAAATATTTTTGTTTATTAAGAGCTGCGCTGATGGCTGGGAACGAGATCCGAATAGTGAGACTTACAAATGTCGTAGAATTTGTTCCTGTCATGAGTGTAACGAGTTCGGTGCTTGTCTCATGTGTACAGGCAACAGGACTGGATCTAGATGTCGCCAATGCAAGGCTGGCTTCTACAGGCCTGCCAATGCTCAATTGGATGAAGACTGCAAGCCATGTGAAGCCTGCGACTCGTACAAATATCCATTGTGAGTCCCTTTTTTAAATGCTTCTCATCATGGAGATGATTATCTATAAACTACGTTTTCTAGTGTCAAGGCAGGCTGTGTTACAGACGCTAATGACGAGAAAGGCTACAGGTGTGAATGCGAGGCTAAGGAAAATGGTAAGCTCATCAGTGAAGACTGTGACCTCTGCAAGATTGCCGAGAAAGCTGGCCGAGAGCCCGATGCAAAGGCCAAATGCGGAGAAAGGGAAAAATTATCAGAATGCAATCTGGCTGGAACTGAATCGATTAATCCAGAAGATAATTGTGTCTGCAAGGAAGGATACACTGGTGAGAAATGCGACGAATGTGCTGAGGGTTATTTCCTCGCTCCGGACTCGTCTAAAGTCTGCAAGAAATGTTTCTGTTCTGGCTTTTCCACAAGCTGTACAGTATCTGAAGATTATTTTTACCATGAGATAACTCCGGTAAGTGTCTCTCTAGTTTAGTCAAAACTGTAATGACTTAGTTTTTTGTAGAAGAACCAGGAAAAGTACAAGATCGATGTTTATTTGGCAAGAAGACTTTTGAATGGGGTCGATATTGTCAATTCAGGAGGGGTAATTCAGACATATGCCGAAGATGACACTGAACATACTGGACCCAAGGACAACTATGTCATTGTTCAGCCGTTAGCCAAAGATGGTGTCAACCATATCGCAATAGTAGTCAAGGAAAATGACAGCAAATCTGGTTTACCTGTTTATGTAAGATGAAACAACTTTTTATCGTAATTTTGAATGTCTTCTACGTGGTTCGCTCGCTGCCTGACTAGGTTGTCTTCTGGCTTGTATTTGGTTACCTTTAGGATTATATAAAGAAAAAGGAAAAGACGGTGTAGTATTATAAGAGTTTAAATAATTATAATAATCAGAATCATTATAAGAGTTATATGGACTCTGATAATATAATTCATCACTGGGAATAACATTTAAGTTAAAATTATTATAAAAAACATTTAGATTACCCTGATAAAAATAGTTTTGACTCACACTGTCAGCCAACTTTTTATATATTTTCTAATGCAAAAATTATCGTATTTCCAGAAAAAACTCTACGGAGGTAAAATGGCCTTTAAACTCGAAATGCCATGGGCTAAAAATAACCACATGACCCATATTCAGCAGTCAGTTTTCGTAGAGCTAGATGTAAGTGGCTGAAAATATTCAAAAAAGAAACTTCTCGGTCATGATTCAATCTTTTTAGTCCTTGAAATTCGGTAGAGCCTGGACTCAAGCCGTCTACAATGCAAAGAAAGGTCAGTATGAAGTAATTTTTGATGAAACATGGTGGCCCGGCGGATGGCGAAGTGGCACCGGTAAAGAGAACGAGTTCCAGACACTGACCAGGGGTCAACTCATGAGATTTCTTATGACATCGAATTCTGTCGTTTTGAGTCTTGTTACCAAAGATAATGCGTTGAATCATGCTAGACTACACGGAATCAAATTTGAATTAGCCGATCAGTCACCCCCAGCAGGAGTTGAGAATCCAAAGAAGGCCCTCGTAGAGGTATGTGCTTGTCCAGAAGGTACCAACCCTGCTCTGCTTAGCTGTGAAGTAAGTTAGAGATCTCTTTATCTATCGAGAGAAGAGATTTAATAGATTGAAATTTATTAGGGTTGTACAGATCCCGATACAAAGAGTCTCATTCGTCTTCAGGCATCTGGCCCAGATTTCGAATGTGCCCGAAGAAAGGAAGAAAACGAAGACGAGTAAGCTTTTTTTAATTCGAAAAATAACTCTTGTGATTATTTTCTTGCACAAAAATCATGGAAAATTGTTTGCATTCATTTTACTGAAACAAATATGTTCAGACTCCAACTGATTCCGATGTAAAGCTTCCTTTGGCCAACCTCCCACTCTTGAATAAAAATCTTTTTTCCATCATCTCCAAATATATTACTTGAGCACCTAGAATGGAATAATCCTAGTTCACCAGATGTCGATACTGAATAGATTTTTGAGAATACTGATGACATCATCATTTGGACGAAACTGCTAGATATTTTGTTGAAAAGGATTCAACATCTGTGAAACTTTTGGTGAAAGGTCACGTTTAGAATTAACCCCATTTTTGATTCCAAGAACAAGAAGAGTTAATGTAATCTGATTTTTTTCTTTCCTAGTTGCGAGGCCGGCTTTTATAAGTTCGATATTTTAACAAATGAAAAATTTGGTGAATGCAAAAAGGGCTTAGAGATGAATACAAAAGGCAGAGTGGTCTTTGTACGAACCGGGGATCCCATTGTAATTCTATGTCGGGCCACATCATATCGTGGAGGCATAGCTGAACATGACTGGCTACTCCCAGATAGCTTGGACAGGACGAAAGCTATTCAGATTCGCCGAAATCTCAGAGGATCAATTCCCGATTCTGTCACTTCCGAGTCAATCATTAGAGTTGAGAAGGCTCAACCAGGTGATAGCGGCATCTATGCTTGTCGTTCATCTGGTATCACTGGTAATATCACTGAGAACTTCCAAGTTGTTGTTAGGGACAAAGGTAGTTAACTACTATTCTATGTTTCTAATTCTATATTTTAATCTTCCAACCCTCTCTTCCTGTTAGAATGGGATCCAGTCACAGAGGTTTCAGCTGATGATAAATTCAACAAGGCCCATCCATTGTCAAACCAAATGCCTGACCTACATCCACGAGCTGGAAACGTTAAGTTGGTCACTGATTCCAGTATACCTGATCAGATCAAGATTAACGGTGATCTTAGTGTGAGTCTTTTGAACGATTGGTTCCCCTTGAATTGTCGTATTCATTCTATTTGTAATAGATTCCAAACCAAGATGTTGGAAAAGATTACAGCATCGTCTGGTTCCGACCCAATGGAACGAGAATCGATCCTGTCACCAAGATTCCAGAACCTCTAGTCAACGGACCTTTCGACGTTGAATTCAAGATAAATGGTTCCGATCCATCGGAACAAGGTGTCTACACTGGCTACTTTGTGGGAAAGGACCCTATTAAGAATCCATACTGGATTGAAATCCAAGTGAAAGGTGAATACCAGCCAATTCCCGAGAAAAAGTTTGGACCTGAATCCGAGTACTATCTGGTTCCTGCAGAGCTCGTCATCGGTTTGATGGACACTGGGAAAATAACCTTGGTCAAGGCCGATGATAAGACGCCACTAAATGTTACTTGGAGAAAAATTTCAAACCTTCCTGGTGATCCCCAGCCATTTGATAAGACCATTGGACTACCCAAGGGTCTAACCATTGATGACCAGCATAATCTTATTATTTGGGCAGCTGGCAGTCAACATAGCGGCCACTATGAGGTTATCGTAAAGACACCTGACGACTATTATGGAAAGTCAAATGAGCTCGCTCGTCTCAACACAAAGATCAGGGTTCAGGATTTCCATCCAACTACAGAAGTTAATCCTAACGACAGTGGGACTTCGATTGAAACAGAAAACGGATACATTATCCATATTCTAAACTTTAATGAGAAGGCTAAGCTGTGTAAGAATCCAAAGTTTTATCTCATGGACCCAATTCAGAATGACAGCACAGATATTAGTGATCTGGTCACGATAGCTGACGATGGAGGCTTAGACATTAAGCACTCCTTCAAGAGTGGCTCTTTCATCATGTTCTTTTGTGAGATCATTCCAAATTCAGATCTCACTGGCAAGGTTCAATTAAACATAAGTGAGTGACCTTTGAAGGTACCTTAACTGGGTCCTGAACTCATATTGTACTTCTTACTAGCCTCTAATGAACCTCGAGTGGACACAAAAGTTATCTATGGCGATAAGAATTCAGTGTACCCGACAGAGATTATTTGTCAAGATTTGAACCCGGAGAAGAACTCAAACGTTCAGATAACCTCTGAGGGAATATCAGCTGAAGATCTCGAAAGTGTCACAGTTCCCAGCCAGTCAATGACGGCAGATAAAACGTCAGATTTGAAGTTCCCACCAAGGACCGCAAAGCTTGATTTTACTCGAGTCGGCGGATTTGATCCCAGTAAATTCAGTGGAATCTACAAGTGCGTAGCAAAGAATGATGAGAAGGAAACTGAAGTTCCGATTGAACTTCCGGAAAAAGAAAAGAACTTCGAGGGTGTCGATGAAAAAATTCACGTCTATTCAGTTGGCGATGGCTTGCTGATTGCTGATCCTAAAGATCCCGAAGTTTATTCCATTGAAATGAACGATGGGGAAGTTATGAAGGTTGGTGAAGTATAGATTAGATTTAGATGAGGTTTACTAATAAGTATTTTCAATCTTTCAGATTGTATGTCGCTATAATAGCCTGAAAACAAATGATTTCCTTGGCTGGAAATCAGACGATGGGAGGACCAATGTGATCAAGAAGCCAAGCTGGAGTACAATCGATATTGACAAAGTTTCCATTGACGACAACGAAAAGGTCTTCACGTGTATCAATGGAGGGGAGAATCCTATCGAGAAAAAGATTAAACTCAAAGGTATTATCATCATCTTTCAATGAACTTCCGAAATTTTATATTAATCTCATATTCATTTAGTTAAAAAGCCCGAGGAAACCGATCCAAAGATTGAAGTTACCTCAATCGGAAATGAAGTTGATGGAGTCATCTATGGAGTTCCTGATGAGACGATACGAATTGTCTGCAACACTGAAGGTTAGTTAAACTTTTTTTGTTTAAACTTTCAATTTGGATTTAAACTTTTCTTTTGTAGTTCCAAACAGTGAAAAGTACAAGATAAGCAAGGACTGGAAAATCGGCCGACCCCAGGAGACAGTAGCCAGTCTAAAGGAAATCTCCGATATTGCTCAAACATTCAAGATCAACTCACAGACTAACGAAATAACCCTTAGCAAGCTCAGCTCGAAGCCTTCTGAGGTCAATTTTATCTGCGTTGTCGACCTAGAGGATAAGGAAACTGGCGAATTGAAAACGTACTACTCAAAGCCAAAGCCTTTATTCATAAGAGAACCGTTGTTCAAGACGTTTACTAGCCCTGAAGTTGCCAGTGGCAAGGAAGGTGAATCTCTCACGATACTTTGCCAGGCCAAAGACAAGTGGAGGAACAAAACCCTAACTGACAACCTTAAATACAAATGGGAGTTTGCCATTCTCGCCGAGCCAGAAACCAAAATTACCGAAAAGAATATTTTCAATAACGTTGACAATGCAGATATCGTGAAGCCTTGGAATCTCTTACAGGCCAGAGAGGAGGAAAACTACCTCTTATTGGCTGGCCTGATTAGTCGCGAGGGAAAAAAGTATTACACCAGATGTTATGCCACAAATCCTGCCTTGAATATGACCGAGGTGTCACCATGGTCGACCATTGAAGTTATTCCAAAGGATCTCGCTAGCAAACTACCGTCAGTAGACCTGATTGCTGACTACAATGGAGACGAAATGTATCCAAGTGTCATCATCTGTAAGGATAAAAATGAGGCCGTTCCATCAAAGGTTTCCTTGAAAAAGTTGAACAGTAAAAATATTAAGGTATTTTTTTCTAGCAACTACTTAAAAGTAGATCGTGTTGTTAAAATTATTTTAATAAAATATTATTTTAGAGCATAGTTCAGGAGGATGGTCCAAATGTTGCCGTTTTCAAATTTGGCAAATTCAATGTACGCAATCATTCCGATTACTACACCTGTATGGCTGAGAATGAATTTGGAACTGACTCCAAAGATTATTTCCTACCAACTCATTTGATGAAGAGTGACGTGTCGCCTAACAAGATAGCCTTAAAGATTAGCTCCAATGTTAATGAAGAGAAAGTATCTGGTGAAGATCGTATTTATCGTGTTAAGGAGAATGATAAACTTGAGGTAGGTTATTCCGACTTCATTTTGAGAAATTTTGGAAAAAAAACTGAATTAATAATCACATACTAAGCATGCAATATGATATGATGGAACAGATTTTAAGAATTACGTCTTTTAGCTTATTTGTGAATTCCATGGACATCCTGCCCCCACAAACGGTGTTAAATGGATGATCAAATTTGATGACCAAGAGAAAGATGAACCTGCCAAGAGGGATCAACAAGATTTTGCCAAGCGATCCCTGGTTCTGACACGTGGTCGAATGTATTGGAGTCAGATTGAGGCCCCCAAAATGGCCGACTCTGGTAAGCAAAAGGGCAAATATACCTGCTATCATGAAGACTCTGAAGGGAACATTGCCAGAAAGGCCAGTGTTTTTGTTGAACGTAAGAAACTATCGAACCTGTTATTTATAAATTTTTTAAATCTCAATATTTTATTTTTAGTTTACAAGATTGATGTTGCCATCAATGGGCTCGGCAGCACTGGTAATGTTGAAGCCTTTGAAGGACAAACTGTTAGTCTTGAATGTGCTGCCAAGGGTACGCTTTTGCCATGTTTTTTTTCATCTATTTATGCATAATAAACTAAATGTTTTCTTTAGATGGCTATTTGGGCTTCAAAATGCCAAACACCACATATAAATGGATCATGCAGGATATGAACGGGAATACTGCTCATCCCTCAGAGATTGCACAAAACTACCAAGAGGTTGATAACAAGATCACTTTTGAAGGTTTGAATTCTGATGCTGAGAAGTACAGGATACGCTGCACAGCCTATCACGGGAAGGCAGCCTATGATTCAAACTTTTTCGGCATCTATTTGAAACCTGATCCGAATAGGGACTTTACCCTTCGTATCAATGGACCTGTGAAGCTTAATGTTACTGGACCTCTTCTCAATGATATGACTATTCATTCCTCGAAGGGCAAGGATGTCCAACTCGATTGCCAGGGTCTAGGTATGGAGGTTTTCCCATCATCAATCTAGCTAATGCTCATTTGGTTTATTCATTCTTTTAGATCGTATGAACGGTCATACTTTTAATACAACTGAAAGGTTCTCTTACTCCTGGAAGATTGTCAATCCTGCTAGCTCTAATGAAATTCAGGTTAGTGACCTAGCCGATGAGAAGACCGAAGAGGACATGGGCCAGTATTCTCGGCTCAATTTGAAGAACCTCAAGGCTTCACCAAAGTATCCGATGCATGCGGCTGAAATCGTCTGCACAGCAACAGATCAATATCTCAGATACATTTATATCAGTGATGATCCCATCTTAGTCTTTATTGCTGACAGCGAAGAGGCTAAACAAAATAAAGAGATTGATAAAATCACTAAAGGTTTGTTATTTACATTCGGGTAATGATGTCGAATCTATTTATAACCTACTCATTTGTCGTGTAAATTTTAGATCGGAAAAAGTACCAAGTGAGAGTCGATGGCTTGTCTCCATATGGAACACTCGATGTAAACGAGGGTACAGATGTAACTCTAACTGCCATAGTATTTGACTCAGACGGCAATGAAAACCCAGAGGATGTCAATCTTGAGTTTAGCTTTGAATTTAAAAACGCCAATGACGAACCTATCGATCTGAGTGACATTTCCGAAGGAGGCATCTCTTTTGATGGAAATAAGGTTACGATAAACGGAATTAAACCAATTCCTGGTGCCAAGGGTCAGTTAAATACAAAGATCACTCCAAAACAACCAGAGGGCAGTGAGAAGGCCCCGACGCCAATCATTAAACATTCGTATCCGTTCATGTTCAATATCCAGCCGAATGAAGATGTCAAGGAAAAAGCTCCCGACGTGGTTGATATGAACGATGACACGATAAAAATCGAAATCGAAGGCCTCAACGATGATCAGACAATGTTGGTTGGAGGCGTTGATGAGGATAAAACACTTAAATGTAAAGTTCTCGAGGATGCATCGGATGAGGCAGCTCCAAAGAGAAAATACCGCTATGGCTGGCAGTTTGCTTCGCTCTCAGGCGAATCAAAGAGCCCAAGTGACATTGCCAAAGGGGTCGAGATCAGCAAGGATGGAACTTTGATTTTGAAACAACTCAAAGAAAGTGACCAGCCTATAAGGGGTCGTTGTGTTGTCAGTGTCTATGAGAGAGATCCGAAGAGCACTGATGACCTGGTCATCTGGCAGGATACACCTAAGAAGTATTCCAATGGATACTTTGGCGTCCAAGTACCAGAGAATAAGGATATGGGATTAAAAGATTGTGAGTACCATGTTTTTACCAAATTAGAGAAAACAATAATGATGAATTTAAAGATTATTCACAAAGATATAACTGTCTATCTATTTAAACGTGTTTAAGGGAAACTTTCTGAAAAGTTTATTTCCAGATCTAAAGTTTTCTAATCACGTTAGACAAACTTAAACGACACCATTGTTCTTTTGACCGTTTTATAATGATATTCAAAAATAATAGTAAATTCTCATCTCTATATCAACTGGCCTTTTAAAGGGTTTCTCTATCATCATTTTCTACGAATAGAATAAATTAATTGGCATTTAAAAATTGATTTATTTCAGTGAAGGGTAACGCTTACAAGGTTGTCATCGATGGTCTCAAAGATAACAAGCTCAGAGTGAGCTCAGACAAACCAGTTCCTGAATTGATATGCAAACTTGTTGGTGAGTTTCTGGCCGAAGAGTTCATCTATTTCCTACTCATTCCTCATGATTTTTGATGTAATTAGATAGCAAATCAGGTCAAGAGATTAGTTCT
Source organism: Gyrodactylus bullatarudis (assembly GCA_012064415.1). Lineage (NCBI taxonomy): Eukaryota > Metazoa > Platyhelminthes > Monogenea > Gyrodactylidea > Gyrodactylidae > Gyrodactylus > Gyrodactylus bullatarudis. Next base: position 475,456 of record SSNU01000042.1, read on the forward strand.
TACGAGGCTCCCGTTTCTGTGAAATGGATTCTCCCCATTAGCTCATCCAATGTTATTGGCAAACCAGAAGATCTAGCTGAAGAGGTGGCCTATCCTGCAAATAACAAGTTGGTGCTGAAACAAATCAAGCCAACTCTACCCACACTTCAATTTGGCCAGTGTAAAATCTTTAATGGGGAACAGTATTACATGTCGAAATACTTTAAGATCCTGTTCACTCCATCGTGTGAGTCTTCTTTCATTCTGGAGAAAAAGTTCAGTTCTCTGATTATTTTTCTCTAGCTAATACAGGTGATGTTGTCCCCAACGTAGAACAAATTGCTACTACTGATGGATCCAAGTCGTACTCTTGTAAAGCAATTGGTACGTTAATAAAATCATTTTTCATTTTAAATCAAGAAATAAACTTGCCTCTTTTAGATGCTGAAACAAAACAACCGATTAAGGATGCTAAGTACATCTGGAAGTTTACTGATAAGAACGGACTACCAGTCGATCTTAGCTTCCTTTATGATGATGTTCAGTTCTCTGGGGACCAAATAACATTTGCTGGCATCAAGAATAAAGAGAAGATTGACAAGTTCCTCGGCAAAGATTGGGAACTGAGTGGATCGTGCTTCATCAGTGTACCCAAAAAAGATGGAAATGACACTGTCTCTGAAACAATCTACCCCAATGGCCCATCAATTGAAATAAAACCAAGTGAAGATGGCGAAACTATCAAATCTGATCCAGTTAAAGACAAGGAAGGATCAAAGGATAAGCCCAAGTTTATTGTAAATGTTGATCCTGTTCAAGGGAACATTCTTAATCTTGACAAGGGACAAAATGTCACACTTACCTGCAATACAATCGGTTGGTTACAGAGGCTACCTTCTTCAAAAGTTTATCCTTTTAATCTTTTTCTATACATGGATAGATGCTGAGACGGGTTCAGGTGTTGACAATCCACACATCTTTTATCAATGGTTCCTGTATAATAAGGATGGATCTTCAATCTCATCGACTAGTCTGAGTGAACTGGGCTATTCGACCACGTCATGGTCCAATAAATACCTGACAATAAATGGCGTTAAAATGTCTGCTAATGGAATTACGGCGAAATGCAAGTCTATCGACCGATCAAAGCCATCCGATGGAGATGGCGCAAAGGAGGATGACGGAAGTGACCTCGGCAAGCAGACAGATTCCATACCGTTTGTCATTAAAGTTGGCGATCCTACTGATCAGGAGAAAAAGTACCCAGAAAACGCAAATGAGAATCAAATAGGTAAGTTTCTAAACTAGTTACCAAAATATCGACATAATGAAATATTTTTCTAGTTACATTTAAGGATGATGAGAAGCCTAGTTTCAAGCTGAGTATTGAACCTCTGGCTGATGATGGAAATATATTAGCAGAAGCAAATACTGACCTAGAGCTTTCGTGCAACATCAAAGATTTCAAAAATACTCCCTTTGACATTTCCAAGGTGAAGGACCAATACCAAATTGGCTGGATAGTTGAGTCGAATGATGGCAAGATTATACCTTTATCTGTAGTATCGGAAAAGTTTGAGATTACATCAGACGGTAGGATAATATTGAAGAACTATGCCAACAGACAAATCTTTCCGCCTGGAGTTAGAGTTCGCTGTGTGCTGGAGAGTAGAAATCCTCTCGATTTACAAGATGGTTCTGACGGTGTTCAGAGAGTTATCTACGGTTCGCCCTGGGCTAAAGTTGGTGCAACTAAGGACAACAAAAAAATCGACACTGGTACCGACTTACCTGAGCATTATCCAAACTACGACCCAGCTAAAGAACCGACTAAAATTCCATCCTCTGAAAGCATCAGTCTAGAGGTTAGTGACCTGAATAGTTGTGGTAACCTGGAAAAGTCGAACGATACTGATTTTACACTCACCTGCCAAGTCATTGGAGATTCAAATAAGAAGGGTTACTCTTATTCTTGGGAGTTGATCAATGAGTCCGGCATCAAGTCAACCTGGTCAGCAATAAGTAAACAGGTCAAGATTTCCAATGGAGCCCTCGTTGTTACCGGGTTCATGATCAAGGATCAACCAAAGTATTTTGGCAAATGCCTTGCAAAGAATGACTTTACTGGGGAGGTCATCAGTGGGAAATACTTTGTATTCGGACATGCTGGAGAGAAGTGCAAATCAAGTTCGTTCATATAACTGAAATTTCGAGCTTAGCTTGTGTCTTGAGGATAAAGTGCTAGAGATTCATTAGATAAGAAATTCTTTTTGTTTTATTTCAAGATGTAACCTTTTTTCTAGAAATGACAGGTTCAAGTGATGCTGATCCTACTAAACCAGGATCTTCTACAACCACAGTGTCGGACAGCCAAATTTCTATACATCTTGTGGGTGTCAACCGATACAATAAAGTTCCAATAGCTGTTGGAGAAGACAAGACCCTGAAATGCATTGTCACAAGTAAGTGAGAGAGACCATACAAAAACAAGTCCACCATTTCACCCCTCTCCACTTTTTATTAGATAAGACAAATTCTGAAGAAATCAAAAATATCGGATCGGTTAGCTGGAAGTTCTTTGATCTCTACGAGTCCAACTATTATCCCAATCAAATGGCTGAAAGCTATTCCGTCAGCATTGACAATGAGGCCATCTTTAAAAATTTCAAAAAGGACATCAAAGCTAAAGGAAAGTGTGTCGTTTTCTTTGAGAAAGACGGAGAATCATTCACGATGTCAACACCGGCTTTCGATATCTACACCCTGACAGATGGTCAAGTGATCAACCTTGGCCTGGAGAAAATAAATCCTGACGACAAGGTTAACATTATCATTGAGGGTGTCAATGAGGAGACCGGTGTTGTATCATTATCAGATCCGAACCGAGGCATAAAACTCAAGTGTACTGGAGTAAATTCCCAATCGGAAGACCTTATATATCCAGAAAAGGACAAGGTTGAGTTCTTCTGGAAGTGGCAGGATGATACAGGCGCTGATCTTGCCGCAATAAATCTTGCTAGTACGTTTTGAAAATCTCATATTTTATATACCGTTTTAAAATCATCTTTCTTTGAATAGATAATGTGGAAATGACACCTCAGGAAATTCTACTCACCGGGGTTGATGCGAAAAAGCTGAATAAAATCAGCGGTAAATGCTATGTAAAGATTAAGCCGGAAGTTTTAAATCCAAAGGACGAAAACAAAAATGACATTATCTATGCTTCAAAACCGATAAAATTCAAAGTCGACGATTTTCTAGAACAAGAGGCCGTCCTTACCCCAGTGGAAGGGAGAGCTTCAGGTATATTAAAACTTTTTTATGGAATAAAATCATGCTGGTAAAGACGAATTTCTCTATAGATGGTTTCAATGTTACCTTGGAGTCTGATAAGGTCGATCCAGGTACAGGCCAATTTATGGCTAAGGAAGGTGAAAATACAAAGATTAAATGTCTCTTCAAACAGCTTGAGGGCGAAGATGAACTTCACGTCACCTACACCTTTGATGTAAAAGACTTTACTGGTAAGGAAAAGTCTCTTTCTGATTTGGCCGAACAAACCAGCAAGAATGGCAATGAGCTCATAATCACTGGCCTGAAATCTCAAAAGGATGCCAATTCTCAACTAAAAGTTAGATGCATTGCGACAGTGAAAACTGAGAAGACATCGGCCAATAATCCACCCAAAACATATAGCTCTGATTATCTTGGCCTGCCTGTAGCCAATAAAGCTGGCCAGTTACCACCTGGAACCAATGAAATAGACGGTTGGTTTTTAATTTTTGAATTCAATTATAATCAGAGCATATCTCGTGGCTACTATTTTTTCGAGTGAATATTTTCTTGAATTTTACATGTTTTTCAGTCTTGGCCAAGAGAATCCAGCCAATAGTAAGGGGAATTAAGCCTGATGGTTCCCTGGACGCGCAACCTGGAGAAAAGGTCACATTAAGCTGTGAAGCTATTGATACCGCGACAAAACAACCTGTCAATGATCCGCTTGTTAGCTACAGTTGGGAACTAAAGCATCCTAGCGGGGAGCCTGTCACCTTTGAAATGATGGCTGGGGAATATTCTACCACCAAGAACGACCTTGTCCTGACTTATACAAAGCAACTTCCTGAAAAATACAAGGACGCTAAAGGAAACTGTATCGTCTATTATAAGGACGTCAAGTATATCTCAGATCGATTCCCAATAAAGATTAAGCCAATAGATAGTGAAGCTCCAAAGCCAACTGGCGATGGAAGTGTTATTGTACAAGTCCAAGGTCTCAATGGTGATAAAAAAGTGCCGATTGACTCTCAAAAGAGTGCTAAGCTTAAATGCGTCCCTATTGATGCAAAAACAAAGGAACCCATCAATGTCGGTGTTGAATGGGACACAAAGGTTATGGTAATTTTTACATTCATACACTTGAAATGATTGTAGAATTGAGAAAATCTTTTTTTTTCTTTATAGTTCCGTACACAAGAAGGAATTCGTACAGAAGTGCCAGGCAGTGGTGAGGCACGAGTCTCACCCCTTCCAAACGGAGAAGTTGAACTCCTAAACGTTGTACCAGGCACCCCGGACAAGCCCAAGTTATCTTCAGTGAGATGCCGGGTTAAAGTTGACGGCAAGGAACATGCCTCGCCATTCTACAGACTATCAACAATACCTGACGAGGATCCAAATGTCCCTAGAACAACTAGCCGTCCTCATCTTCCACAATGTAAGTTTTGATCAGAAAAGTTGCCAGTAATTTCGAATTAATTCGGTCATTTTGATTGAATTATATCAAATAATTACCAAGCACTTAATTAATGAATTCTGATTAGTTTACGCCTGATACCTCATGAAAATTTTGTTTTAGCACTAAAACCATTCAGAATCAAGGCTGAACTCAAGGGGCTTGATGAGACAAATGGTTTATCTGGAAATATAGGTGATGATATAACTCTGAAATGTCTCCCGCTAAGTAAGAGAATGCTTTTTGAATTTTATGTACATTTTAAATTCAAACCATTCATATAAATTAAGATGGTTTAACTGGCCAAATATTGGAAGATGCTGAAGTTAAATTCGTCTTTGAAAACAACCAAAGGAGTCCAGTTGATATCAACAGTTTTGGTGATAAGGAAGTTGTTTTATCTGGCGGGGAGTTCACAATTAAAGGTGCCAAAGAAATGCCGGGAAATGTCAAAGGAAAATGTATTGTAACTAAGGAAGTTAACGGAAAAACGAAAACAGGCGAATCTCTAGAATTTACGATAGCCGTTCCACCTGAATCTAAATCATCAGGATATAAGCCGGAGACTAAGAAGCCCTCGGAGAGTGTTAATGATGACCGCGTTGAGGTTAGAATTGACGGCCTAGATGATAACATGGCCTTGAAAGGAAAGCCTGGTGACGATGTTGTCCTCAAGGTGCATCCGGAAATCAAACCGTCCTTCGCGAAGGATGCAAAAGTATCGAGTTATGGCTGGAAATTCACAGGTCCCAATGGGGAACCAATCACAGTTAGCGAAATTGCGGAATCAGCCACTTTTGATCCAGCATCGGGAACAATGACTCTGAAGAATTTTAAAGACCAGGGTGACAAGGTTGTTTATGGTCAGGGTGTTGTCGGCGTAGAGATTGCTCCGAGAGATCCTGACAATCCTGACCAACCAGATACAAAAGCTCCCAAGGAACTTGTTGAGTTTAGCTCCAAAAACTTTGGCGTTGTTGTCAGCAAAAATCCCGATGCTGTATCTATACCCTTGCCAAGTAAAGATCATTTTTTCAACTTTGATAATTGAATTAATTAATTAATCCAATTTTCTTTACCAGAGAGCAATAATCTGAAAGTGGTTGTTGTACCTGTGGGCAAAGATGGCAATATACGCGCCAAGCCAGCAGATTCACTTACTATAAAGGCAAACCTTATAGGTGAGTTCAAACTTGATGAAGGTGGTTTAAGGCTTAAGTTTTATTTATCGAATAGGCAAGAATTTATGCTCAGCTTCTGTTTTGACTTTTAGCTATCATCTATCTTTGAAATTGAACCTTTTTTCCAGACATGTCCGATCCGGAAAATCCGATTGAAGTTGACTCAATCGATGATTTCTACTTTTATGATACTTTCGGCAGGGAAATTCCCTACAAGAATCTTGCTGGTAAGGCAGTTATGGAAAACGGCGATCTAGTTCTCAGTTACATGAGACCCACAAACATTTCTAATCCAATCACTGGTAAAGCCAACTGCTTGGACTATATGGGAAATATGACCTACTATTCTGCGCCATTCAAGATCCTCGTACAAGATGAGACAGAGGAGGAAGACAGAGTTTTGAATTTGCCTAAAGAAGATAAGAATTTGAAGTTCAAACTCATCGGCATAGATGATAAGGGAAAATTTGTCGGTCCAAAGGGTGGAAATGCTCAAATTGGTGTTCAAGTCTTGTGTAAGAATCATTATTTTTTCTAACTTTGAATGTAAAATCAAGATGATTTCTTTGTCAATTTTCAAGCTCCTGTAAACGATGAGGTTCTACCTTACAAGATGAAATTCGAGTTTGAAAACGACGAGGGTATCATTGAAGATAACAATGTATTCCCAATGCTAGCCGATAAGGTGACACAAAATGAGGACGGAACTCTCAATCTAGAAGGAATAAAGGGTGGTGATTGGAAGAGGGGTAGAATTCTCATTGCCCCTGTGAATCAAGCAGATAGCAAAGATCCTAGTAGTATAGTCTACAAGCCAGTTGTATCATTCATCAACGATGTAGATCCAGAGTCATCTAAGAAATCGAATTATCATGTGAAATTGGACAAGGTTAATGACCCGGATAGGAATCGTCACATTTTCAAACTGGAGGACGATGCAAAATTCAAATGTAACCTCATTAATAGAACAGATGGCCAGCCAGTTCCCCATGACAAGGTGAAAACATTTTGGCTTTTGACTAGAGCCGATGGTACGCCTTCAGTTTCCTCTGACATTGCTGAAAAGATTGAGCCAAAAGTGAATGAGCTTGACCTTCAGGGGTTGAAACGTTCTGCAGAGGGTGTATTGCTACAATGTAAAATGGCCCTTAAGGCATATCCAAATGTCCAGTACTCAGGGAAAAGAATCAATTTTGAGTATACCAACTCTGAGGGAAGCATCACAGACATGCCAAAAGATAGAAACATGACGAAAGATGATGAACCTACGTATGCCGATATAGAACAGACTGCTCGAGGTTAGTGTTAGCTTAGTGGTTGATTTTTTCCTACAATAATGATGATACATATTTAGACTTGTCTAATGTTTCTGTGGAGATTACCAATCTGAAAAAAGATAAGAGTCTCACAGGCAAGCGTGGGGACAATGTAACCCTGGTTTGTAATGCTATCGGTTAGTTAGACATTTCATCAGAATAATAATAACTTGGCTTTAATCCCCGGCAATCTGTTTGGTATTTATAGATAAGACTCAACAGGCTCCAATTAGCGATGGAATTTCAATTGGTTGGAGAATCTCAGGAGGTCCTGATGATTCCGTTATATCGTGGAATGAAATTGCTGAACAGGTTGTAGTTAAAGACAATGAACTTCATTTGGTGAAGCTCAAGTCAAACATTGATGTCCCCGGTGGTTTCCGTGGCCAGTGCATTGTTAAGCCAATAGAATTCTTGAAGCTAAGCGACAATGGTAACAAGTTCCTAGATATTCAAGATAACCTAAAGAGATCAGGTGATCTGAGTGCTAGCAAGAAGATATTCGAAGCTTCTTCCACACCCTTCCCGATCAAGATATCTTCAGATGATGATGTTGATAAACCATCTTCACCAAATGGCGTCCCAGTCTGGAATCCAGACGATAAATCTAACAAGGCAGTTAGAATTGTCCTCGAGGGTATTGAGAAAGATGAATCTAGAAAATTGAAGATTGGAGATAACCTTGAGTTCACTGTTAAAGCGTTCAAGACTGTAGGTGGCCAGGAGATTCCAATCACAGATGAAGATTCCTTTGCCTTCGATATTCGACCATACAAGGGAAGTCTTGAGCAACTTCCTACCACAGAGATTTTCGCCAAACACTCACAGGAACGTAACAAGTTCAGCTTTGAGTCGGCACGCCAGTCTGTCTCAGATCCAGATAATCAACATTACATTCGCTGTAGTTATACAAATAAGGATAAGCAAAAGTATTATTCGGAATATGTGCCTTTTGAGATTACCAAACACGGTGAGACAGACAGTCTATCTGAAAAGATTCGTCCTGATGATACTGGTATGGTTCTACTTCAATGATAACTTTGTCTTATCGATTTATTTATGATTTGTCTAGATGGTGAATTCAGAATTGAGATTACAGGCCTTGATGAGAAAGCTGACCCGTACTCGAGTGATAGAAAACTTGCTAGACTGAACTTCAAGAATGGAGAGAGTGCCAAGCTTGGTGCAAAAATGATACGTTAGCTTTTCACTTACTATATGAAATACCATTGGCTGTATTTTTACTGAATTAATAACTTTTCTTTTTCTTAACAGATGAAAAGACCGGAAATGTCTTGCCTTCAGATAGGGTCAAATTCAACTGGGTTTTCACAGATGAAAACGGTGTCCCATTGCTGGTACAGCCTGCGAAATCCATCATCAACCATGATGACGGCTCAATTGAGCTTAAGGAGATCAAAACAGAGAAACCAATCAGAGGCTACGTAGTGGCCCATGTCCAGTCAAGAGGCATAGACGGTGAGCCAGAGAAACTCGAGGAACAAAAGAAGTACGCTTCGAAATATTTCGAAATCCGTCCCGATGGCTATCAGGGGAAGGATGCAGCCAGCTCAAAACCCGATCTGGCTGTAAAGCTTTTGAATGTACCGAAGGAATTGAAGCCCGGCTCCGACTTTGAGGTAGAAGGTAAACTAATTCGTAAGTTGGAAAAATCTCGATTCATTTTATAATGCCGATTAATTTTATAAACAAATCAAATAGATGCAAACAACGGATCTGATTTTGAATCAGGCCAAGTAGTTTACTCTTGGGACTGGATTCAAGAAAATGGGGAGAGAGTTGATCTTAGTTCCTTGTCTGATTCTACTTCAATCCAAGGCTCAAAGTTTACCGCAAAGAATATGAAGAGAATCGATCCGAATGTCCGTGGACGACTCAAAGCTGAGTATATCGACAATAAGACTGGAGAGAAACATGAGTACTTTTCCCCATATGTCCGACCCGGAAAGATTATGCAAGATGTCAAGGGTTCTGAGAAGATTGAGGAAGTCACTAACCAGGTGAATGACAAGTCCCCGGAGAAGGATGGTAAAAATAAAGCTATCAAGGTTAAAATGATCAATGAGGCTATTAAAGGTGATAGTCTGCCATCTGAACTGGGTTCAACAGTCGAACTGAAGGTAGAGGCAAGGGGTATGTTTAAAAGTCAAGCTTTTTGAAATGGAATTACTATTAACTTGAATGATTTTAGATACGAGTAAAGATTTAGTCCTCTCAGAGAAAACAAATCCCAAGCTATATTCGTACAATGTTGAAGCTTTCGATACTGAAAATAGACAAGTTGAATTGGGCAAAGTGGCTGATTCAGTCGATTTCAACTCCAAGACTGGTACACTCACTTTGAAGGGCATAAAAGATGGCGGACCATTCAAGATTCGGGGTGTAGCAAAGGTTGATGAAATACCGGAAGGCTCCGCTGATGGTCCGAATGGGGAATCGAAACAGCCGCGTCCTTACGTTAGGTATGAAGGTGACTTTATATTCCTTGGGGAAAAGGAAAAGTTTGTTGACCGTGAGTGGCCATCATGGGGATGATTTGAATTCTTATTCCAATAAATTTGATTTCCTCTAGCTCAAGGTAAAGCCTACAGCTTGCACATTGACGGACTCGACGAGAGAGGTGTAGCTGCTGCCAAAGAGGGCGACAGTCTCTGGTTATCGATTGAAACAAAAGGTTAGAATTCAATGAGATGAAAGAGTATTTGGAAACTAAATAAGAAACTTTTCTTTAGATAAGGATGGCACACCTGTTGCCAAGCCACAGGACTATCAATATGCCTGGAGGTTCTATGATAAGAATGGAAAGATTGTCTCGCCGACCTTGTTGGGTGAGATCACCATGAATAGTGAGACTGGGTCATTGAAAATAGAGAACTACAACAAGGCTGCTGCCCTCAGTGCCATTACAGCAAGGGCAATGTTGGTTAACAACAAAGATAACATGATCACTTACAAGTCAGACTTGATAAAGTTCGACCTGCCGCCAAAATCAGAACAGGAAAAGGAAGCTGTTGATGAGGGTAAGTTTCTTCATTTGGTCAATTTGAAATGTTTCTTTCAAAAATCATGGACCTTTCTTAGATGCTTCCAAAAAATATACCCTCCAGGTGACATCTAATACAAATGAAGTGTATCCCCTGGATAATGACAAAGTCGTGATAATGGCTCGTCATCTAAGACCCATTGATGTAAGTACTCGCTGAGTTTAGAGGTCATAATGAATGAGTCAGAAGAAGGGTGATTTTATGAAAATGTAGTCGAATACTTGGAAAACCTATTTGCTGAGGCCTTAAAAAATGTCTGTAGATTTCAAATACTCTATCGCCTGCTAGATATCTCTCATAGTTTAGAAGATAACTATAGATTTAGAGCCAAAAAATGTCCTTTTTATTAGGCCCTATTATTAATGAGTTTATTAATTAATAGATAAGGTGTACTCCAAAGTTTGAGAAGGGACTTCCCATTATAATTAATGGGGAGTATTTCCCAAAGATGGATTGGTATTACCAAAAACCAGAGAGCTTTGGCGACATTTACTTCCCGCCAGAATGGCAGAGGATGAACGACTCTATCAAGGGGTCCAGTCTGGTCATGTTGAAGATTGATAATTATCTGACCCTCTCCTCGGCCAGTGTCAACATTCGCAAAGATCAAGTCTACAAGTGTCAGAGCTATGACGAGCTTGGTAATCTGGCTGCTAGCAAAACCATAATTGTAAAGCGTTAGTTGACATGTAGAAGAAGTTGGATGTGATTATATATGATTATTATCAAACCTTTAGGTGCTGTGGATCCTTACTCAGCTGTGATTACGGAGAAAGAGAGTCGTAGCAATATCTATGCCTTTGAGGGAGACAGTGCAAGCCTGTATTGCTCAGTTAGGGATACAAAGACCAAGAATTCAGTTACACCAAGTAAATATGACTGGCGCTTCTACGATGGATTCAAATGGATCAAGAATCCAGATATCTATGTTGAGAAGGTCAGTGGCAATACGAATTATCAGTTGGATCTGGACAACTTTTTACTATCTAAGAAGGATGTTAGTAAACAATTCTCTGTGCAATGTAACACTTTTGTCAATAGCACATTTGATGTTGACTCGAGTCCATACCATATCTTTATAAGGAGTGAGCAGAGGGATTATTTTGTTGTCACTGTTGTTGGATAACATGAAAAACTTTACTATTTTTCTCTTACAGGAAAACCAGAACTATCCGAAGTGAGCATAGTGGCCCGAGCAGAAGACAATGCTCCGTACACCCTAGCAGCTAGCAATAATGACATTTTGAGGGAAAAGTTTGATGCCCAGAAACGCTTTGAGCTCCAATGTCTGCCCAAGATTTCAAGCATTAGTGAGGAAGATAACGTGATCAAAGTTTGGGAGCGTTGTCTAGATAAAAACTGCCTCAAAGTCCAAGAGGTGAAGCCAAAATCGGAAAACCTGACCTTCTTCGGCGGAGTTACCAACTACGAGAGTGATGGTGTTTATAGATGTCGTGTTCAGGTTAACCTCCGAGATTACGACTACAAAATTGAGCAGGAGAAGCGCGTCGAATTAAAACGACTTTCGCCGCCAATCATCAATGAGAAACCAACAACGATTAGCACGAAATCGGAAAGTCTTTTAGTCCTCAGATGTGAAGATTTGTATTCCAGTCCTCAGGCAACTCTGAATTGGGAGTTTACACCAGACAGCCCCCTTTCTGAGAATGAAAAGAGTCCGCTAGAGATTATGAAGCATCATTCAAAGGGTCGTGTACATATTGCTGGGTAAGATTGACTGAAATTCGATATTTCATGACACATAGTGAATGAAAAATAGTAGTAAAATTGATTCATTAAACTGAATGAAAAATTCATTGAGAATCTGAACGTTTACAATAATTCTAGTACAAAAGCTAAAAGTTGTAATTTTTCCTTATTTAGAATTGAAAAACTTGCACTAGAGGTCCACCATTCTGGCACCTATACATGTGTACTAAAGAATGAGTACGGAGAGGCCAGAAGGGTTTACAAGGTGGACGTCCAGCCCATCAAGGATATATTTACGATACGCGCGTAAAAACCTCTTATATAATAATAATTGATACATTTTCAATGAAATAAAGAAAACTTTGATAATTAAATTTAAAAATACCTTTTTAAACCACATGAAAGGAAAAGTAAAAACAACTTTGGGATTAGATTAAAAATAAATTTATAAATAAAATGGTTGGTAAAAAATTGTTTAAAAATTTCTGCCTTGATATAGAGTTGTTTTTGGAGAGAATTTTTTGGTCTTTATTTTCTATCAAAAATATTCAAAAATGGCTGTTTTCTATTTATCCTCCTCTACGGTAAGCTCGTGGTCAGTAAACTCTCTTATTTTTGCGGCTAGATTCTCATAAAATGACTCCATCTAGAGGGAAAAAACAGTTCTCAATTATCATAATTTCATGTTTTATAAAAGAAAACAAACCTCTGTACTCTCTTTAGATTGGCGTGAAATGTTACTCTGATGACGATGGCGTAGTGGTGATTTTTTCGGTGAGACTGGTTGAAGCGAAAAAAAAGATCAAATTTTTATGACGGAAAAAATCGTTAGAATCTTAGTTTTGGGCATCAGTTAGAGTAATATTAAAAGACTCACTCTGAAGAAACGAGTTTTCTTTGTTCTGCTCAGAATCAGATACTTCATCCTTGTCGAGTTCTTGGTCGAGATCAACGGGTGGAGTCAAATTTTTATTGTTGCTCTCATCATGACTACCGCTATTGGTCAGGTTTAATTTCACAGGAGACTTTTGCTCTTGTATGGCGGTAGAGTTTAGATTTTTACGATGGCACGGTGATTTAAAGCGGTCCTCTAGAGCCAGCTTTTCCACTGAAACGAGGAAGGATTTACGTTTGGCGGTCACAGAGGTAATGTTCGAAGACTACAAGACAAAAGAAAATTATTCAGGATAAATAGAGACATTAAAGAAACTTGCTTCATTGAGAACTGGAGAGGCCTGTTCAATTAGCTCTGTTGTTTGCTCAGCAATCTTTTCATTAGTATTATCGGGAATTTTATTAGGAATTGATGGCAAATCGGTGAGATCATTTTCGGCCAGCTTTTCCAAATTTTCAACAGGACTCTTTTTACTGGAATTAATAAGGGGTGTTTTTGTAGCTTTTTTGTTTCTACGAACCAACTTTTTAGCTCCAGCTTTAAATCGGTCAATGATGCCCTTGGGAATGATAGGTGCTGACGGTATATATGTCTTTTCGTCTTCAAATATTCCAGAAACATCGTATGGATCTGGATTATCAACGACAACATCATTTGACTTTTTCGCTTCTAACGTTTTTATTCGCTTACTAGCTCGTGGAGTAATTGGGGTTGGGCTCTTTCTTTTTCTTTTAACCATGTCAATTACAGTTGGTTAAGAATTTTGCGTTATTTTAACTTTTAAATTTGAATACCTGGAATTTTTAAAGAACTCAAAACCTACTATAAGTGTTGTTTAAACTAGAGGATAGTAAAGTACAATTATGAATAAAAACTATTTAAAGATTTTAGTCATTGGTAATTCATCAGTCGGAAAATCTAGGTATGTATATGATATTTAATCTTTAGTATTGTTGAGACGTTTGTTACTGAAAAATTTAATGAAGATATTCAGAGTACAATCGCATATGAATTTAAAAAGTCTAATATAACTATAAACGACCAGGACTACCCGTTGGCAATTTGGGTTAGTTTTTATCATTTTTTAAATTGAATTTCTTTTTCACAAAAATATTGCTAAAAATTTTATACATTGGACTTTCAATTATTATTTTGCGTTTAACGATCGATAACTTTAGTTATGATGTCAACATTGATTAATTTTATACTAGCGCACCCTAATTCTAAATAATTTTGTCAATATTTCTTCACTCTATATTAGGATACAGCTGGCGAAGAAAAATTTGGCGCCTTAACTCCAATTTTTTACCGTGCATGTCATGGTGTCCTCCTTGTCTACGACATAACAAATCGTACTTCCTTTGAAAACATCACTCATTGGTCCGACAATGTGGACAAATACAGCCGACAAGAAGATTTCCATGTGATCAAATTACTCGTGGGAAACAAACTCGATTTAGAAAACGAGAAAAGAGCAGTTTCCCCTGAAGAAGCCATCAGTTATGCCAAGAAAAATGGAATGTTGTTCCTTGAGACAAGTGCCCGTACCAATTTCCAAGTCAAGTTAGCCTTCCAGGAATTGGTCCAAAAGATTATTGAGCAACCTAATATTTTCCCAGACAGAGTTAATGGCTTTCGTGTCGACAACTCCCAGCCTCCTTCACAAGGTGGCTATTGCGGCTGTTGATAATCTGATTTACAAGTGTTTTAATGAAATTATTATTATCCCATACATAATAACAAGATTTTATTTATAATTTTGAATAAACTCTACTTAGTTTTTCAGCAATACAATAATACAATTAATTATATAATCTAATGGCATTTTCAATAGCCCCTTTTACTGTAGAACGAAAAGAGGCCGGTAATTCTCTTCATACTACTCCACCGATTGTTTATTTCCAAGATTCCCAGAGTATTAACCGACAGAATTATCATCAAGTTGACACCCAGTCCAGATAGAAAGACGAATATTGTCAAAAGGTCGTTCCTGGAACCTTTCAAGATTCTATTATTCTCTGCCCTCAAGGTAATATCTAGTCTATCATGAAAGCGATTCGAATATTTATCTGTAGCTACACAAAGTATGCTAAACTTTTTCACATTTCTTCTCATCATAGGGACTCGGAATTCGATCAGCGTCAGAGTCCTATTAAAAATACCCTTGATAATGTCGAAAATGTCCGGAGAAAATTCCCACGATAATCGATAATCCTTGGACAGGTCAGAATTGGCCAGTTGACACTGGACAACATCACCAGGATTCAAAGTGACACTTCTACTAAACAACTCGAGGTTGTTCACTTGAAATTGGGTCAAGTGTTGAGATTTGATCATGGTTACACTGCCCCTGCTCAATATCTTGTCGATAAATTCGAAATTGGTCGGGCCCTTTTTGTGTTTAACAGACAATTCACATCTAAAGATGACGTTGTCAAAATTTCTCAAGAATTTCTCTACTCGATACGTTAGGGATTTTTCCCATTCCAAATGGATCTCAACTGGAGCATAGCTCAGGATGACTTCCCTAGAAACTCTGCCGATGACGGCGACTAAGCTGAGTTGAAAGTAAAAGTTGTTCAAACTCAAAGGAACCCTTACTTTCGTGTAAGGGAGGAAACACTCGAATTCGTCATTTGTAAAAATTCTCTTTTTCAAAGTCTCATTAACAAGCTCATGGTTCAGCTTCATCCATACCTCGGGCAAGTCGATGGGGAGCCAGTTCTTGTGGTAGAAAAACTCTGTGTCGGTGAGATTGAAGGACTCGTCCGAGTTAACCTTAATGCTTGTCCTATAAAGTAAACGACAATAGACCAAATTTTTCAACACCAAAGTCTTTTCAATGAAATTTTCTTCTGAGGTTGTATTGGAACGAGGAAGGTCAAAAGGGTTGTCAGTTCTGAAAATAAACTGTGAAAAACAGCCGAGAACCGTGTCTGCGGGGACGCTTTGTTGGGAATTTTTCTCAAGGGAGCAGAGAAGAATAGCCACCGAAAACTGTTGACAATAACTCTTGTTCAGACTGATTGTAACTAGAGTTGAACTATTGTAATAGGGACTAGGGGTAAAGTCAACTCGAACAGGCGATTTGGTTGTGAGAAACGTTTCACCTTCAATGGGTGAATCAACAAAATTGTGATATATAGCCATTCTAAGCCTGAACGGGCTCTCTTTTTCAAAAATATCTTTTGGGAAAATTTTAAATTTGAGAATCACAAAAAGATTTGGTAATTTAATTTGAAGATATTCTTGTTGAGTTAGGAAAACTCCATCGAGGAAATATTTGACAATGATAAGAGTTGTATTCGCACTGCCAAGTCGCAAATCTGGAACTATCTTGAAGATTAAATCGTGTCCTTTCTTAATTAGACCACAATAGAGGCCATAAATTTTCAATTTTGGATTAGATGAAAAACATTCATTTTGTGCAAGATATTTTGTGAGTGACTCTGTCACGGATAAAATATTATTGCTAATGGTCGATTCGAGAGGACTAACAGTTGTTTCAGAACTAATTCTAACCAGAGCAAAACAAACAACAATGGAAATAGATGGAATCAACTCAAGCTTCATCACTAGGTAATTTTAACTAGATTTCAAATTTGTCATTAGTTGCATTTTTTTAGAACGTTTTTTATATGTATCGATAATCCAAACAGAATCAAACTGGCTAAATTAAAGAATATTTATATATTTAATCATTTAATTCTAAAATATTCTATCTCATTATTCTGCAAGTTTTGTTTAAACTCATCCAATCAGTTAAATTTCTTGGTTCGTCAGCCATTTTATATTCACTTTGTGTTTGACTACACTCCTCTTGTTTTACTTTGCTTGTTTAAAAGTGAGATACTCTTACAAATTGCGATTTTTCCTGTTGTTTTAATTTATCATCGTTTCTCTATTTAGCTTGCATAAAGCGCTATGACTGAAGTAGATCAGGGCAGCAATGTCCAAGAACCAACGTACATTCAAGAAGAAGATGGAACCATTAGACAATTACCCCCAGACGCCCAAATATCTCAAGACGGCCAAGTACTTTTGCCTCTCAGTGAAATGGGTGGTGAGAATGGAGAGGAGATGGTTGTGATCGCCGCAGATGAAAACTTTGATGTATCCCAATTGGAATCTTTAATTCAATCGGGTGCCTATCAAACTGTGACCGGAGAAGATGGTACGGAATATCTCCAACTTGTTGATCCCAGCGCTATGGATTCATCCCAGGTGATTGAGCTCACTCAAGAGCAGTTACAATGTATGGATCCCAATACAAAGGCATTCCTTTCTTCACAAGGTCTTCTAGGCGATCAATCTGGCTTTGTTAACTTTGGAGGACAAAACCTGAATGGAACAACCTACAGGTGCCCCTCATGCCCAGCCATTTATGCCAATGCCAACGCTTTCACAAAGCACATGAGAGAGAAACACTTTGTAAAGGTCTACACCTGTAGACAGTGTGAAGAGTTCTTTGAGACCCTCTCCCAACTCTTCCTTCATGCTAGGCGTTCTCATGTCGACCCTAAGAAGCCAAAGAGGAATCCAGCCAACTACAAGTTCCATTGTGACCAATGCAACTACATGACCAATAACGGCGGCACTATGGAGCATCACAAGAGAGCCCATACTGGGGAAAAGCCATACGTCTGCGATGTCTGCAACAAAAGATTTGCACAAAAAGCCAACATGAAGACCCACAGAAATCGTCACATTCACAGGGACAAAATTTTCAGATGCGACACTTGCAACAAAGCCTTTAGTTCATACGACATTTACCTGGCCCACTTGAGAACCAGAGAACACGAGTTGAGGGAGCACTTTGCAATGATGGCCTCTTCTCAGCTTGCCTTGGAGTGTTTAGGATGTGCAGCTACCTTTGATTCCATTTACAATTTGAATAAACACACAAGAAGTTGCAGAATTGTTCGTACTCTTCAGACAAAGTTTCGATGTCTCCCATGTAATGCCTATGTGAGTGATGTTGCAACCCTAAAGGCTCACGTCAAAGCACACGAAGGAAGTCAGATTATCTCTTGTCCTGTCTGCGGTGAGAGAGGTTTTCCCGGCTTTAATCAACTCAACCATCATATCACACGTGCTCACGCTCTCAAGGTCAACAGACGTCATGTTTGTCGTTATTGTGAATCTACCTTTGAAATGAAGAAGGATCTTGATGCCCACATCAAGAGTATGCATGCTGATGAGAGGAATGCTAGGCAGTCTAGAGGTGCTGTAGGTCGTCTCAAGTGTCGTTACAGTTACTGTGAATTCACTACCAACTCGATTATGCTTCTTGACAGGCATCACGATCAGCACAGAAGACACGAAGAGGAAGGCGAGGACATGTCCTTCTACAATAGCTTCAAGAAGAAGAAAAAGATCCCCAAGACCAATTACTCTGATTATGAATCTGAAGATGATACTCCATCCAATATGAGTGACATTACTGATGGCAGTGGTACTGAAGTTTCCTCTGACTCTGAAGAGGACGATTCCTTCGACGATAGTGGTTCGAGCAGCAGTTCCTCTGAGGAAGAAGAAAAATACGAACCCACTGGTCTCTTGAATGAGGACAATGTTACTAGAAGAACTATAACACTTATCAAGACCGGCACCAAGTCCAAAAGGAATGCTATCGGGGGTCCAGGTCGTAGACTCAACAGAGAACGAAAACTACCCTCTTGGTACAATGACTACGATACTGATTTTGCTACCAACGAGAATGAAGAGATCGACATGGAAGCCATTCAAGCTCAATTGCCACCTGGTGTAGAAATTCAAGATCCCAACGATTTGGATCCAGACATTCCAACTGAGGAGTGGAACATTGTCGTCTACGAAGATGAAGAAGATGATGACGAGGAAGATGCAATTGTCCCAGTGGAGGGTGCCGATCAGATGGTAGATCCTGGAGAGGCTGTTCTCATGCCTGAGTATATGTGAAATAATCGAAATTAGTGTCACTGAATCCTTTTGTATATATTAATGATAAGAGAACAGATTTCCGGAAATCTATGACGTAAAAGAATTATCAATGTATTTTCTACCTTCCACAATCACCACTAAGCCAACATTATTCCAATGTACATTTTAATTTGTTCTTAATATTTATAAATAATAAAACTTCTAATCCAACTAGCTAGATTTTCATTCACTCGTGTGTCGGATTCCATTGAGGCCCCATGAAACAGGGTCTCTATTTCACCCCGACTAAACCAATGTAATTTTTTCCCATTTTAATGAATGCGAAGAAAATACTACAATTTTACGCTCTAGTTGAGTAACAGGGAGTCTATCTGGGTTAATAATCTATAAGTTTATTAATTATTTCACTATCACAAATATTTTTGCATTTTAATAAATAAATACATCATCGTTTCCAGTTGTTTCAATCCCTTCCCGATGATAAGTAACATGTTTCATATTTTATGTAAAAAGATTATGAAAAGAGAGGGGTGTTTCTTTGGGATGATGATTATTTTCATAAAAGATTATCTTGTCTCTTTTTCTTTAAATACACTATATATCAGGCAGATTTGCATCTGATAGATAATTGTGTGTTGATATGAAGGAAATTCAGGTTATATAGATACATAAGAGATATAAGGTGGTAAAAGATACAATAGGTGGAGTGTGCTACAAGGATGTTTAAAGTGTCATGAGTAGCAGAGAAGAAAGACTGGCGTTTAGGTAATAGTTTTCTTGCATTACATACATACAGTAGTGTAGGCATGTATCTTGATTCAAACATTGGGATAAACAACAATGACGGTTATATCATCTCGATAATATCTTGCAATATTGGCTGGTACCGAGAGCAACATAGATATTCTATGCGGACTCATGTCCTCTCCCCCAAAAGCAGTTCGAATGAGTCTCGAGGCAGCAGAGTCCCCTTCGCCAGCTAGCCATGGTTTCCCATTATAATCAATGTAATGTTGAGCGACAACTTTAATTGCCTCCTGTGCGCTAAGGACATCCCAAAGGCCATCTGTGCCGAGTATGACAAATGGATTTCGTCTGATATCGAAAGGCCTACGCACTATTTGAGGTGATGCTGTCAGATATGGTGGGGATTTGTAGTATTTTGGAATAACCGGGTAATTTGGCGGCATGTCTAAAATGTTTGCTATCAACTTTAACGTATCAGGAGAACATTTATAACGAATATCCCCAAAGGCACGAAATGGCATCAATTCCCCTGGAATAATAATAAAAATCAATAATGATTATTCATTTTTAAAAATTACTCAATGAAATAAAAATAATTATTTGGCAACTATTAATAGTAATTTTACTACTATCCGAATGAACGCAGTAAAATAAATTTGGAATTTCGGTTGTAATTCATTCAAAGAAAAAGATGATTGAGTATAGCAGTTTCTGAATGAATTACAACCTATCGATTGATTCTATAGTTTATTTGAAATGCTTTATAGGATCACATGGATATGATTGAGGGGGTTAGAGGTGGAGGAAGAGTTGGACACACCTAGCTAGATTCACAAGAAAGGTCCACAAAATTATACATTGCGTAAATAAATAGATGAATAGCAACAATAGGTGAATTTAATTTTTATATAAGGGAGTGGCCTTTTCTTTACCTCTGTCTATTTAGAGAGACACGAGTGACGGTTCAATATCTCAACTTTTGAATAATCATATCAATTATACAATGAAAATTATCAAGAGGCCAAGTTATCTAAACGCGTCTTAAGCTCCAAGTTCACCAATCATGCTCGAAAAGTTTACCCTTTTTACTTTTTAAACTTTGTTTCTCCAACTGCACTGCATCTGAAGCATTTTTATGGATGGGCCATAGCTTTGGTTTAACTCTGTTGAAAATGCAAATTACAACCTCCATTTGGCTAGTTAAAGCTAAGTTGAGAATCTTCAGCTATTTATGATAGATTTAAAAAATCTCTCTTTTTTATATCGAAGATATCGAAATTTTCTCAAGAACTTTTTCAGATAACAGTTTCAAAAGGTTTGCTGATTTGTGGAAAAAAACTCACAAGATTTTCAAAAGATTGAATGATGATAATTGCGTTCTTTCTCTAATGATGATCCGGAAAAATAAAGTTTGACCCCTCTTTCACCTTGAGATCAACAAAAAATTTGAACTGAAAGATGAAAAGATATTTTCTAAAATTGCAAATTTTTTGAATTTTTTTCACCATATCGGCAATTCTCTTTTGAATCGGTTACCAAGAATTCGTTGGAAAAAAATCAGGATCAAGATTAGACAAGAAAACCGATGAATGATTGTCCACATTATAAATTTCGATTACTTGATCATGTTCACTACTTGGAAATCATTGACTTTTTTGTCATGAAAAACTTCCCCTTTGATCATTCTGAAATTTTCCAATCAACATTGAATTGCCTGTTTTCAACTTGAACCTTGCAAAAGGTTTAGATTTCGAGGAATTCAGAATGCCTAGTCATACACAAGCTGTTGAAACTAAATCTCTTGAAAAAGATTACACTTCTTGCATGGTCACACGGAGGAGAGAGAGAGTCCAAGAGATTAGAGTTCATCTTTAACAATTCAACAGCAAATCATAACTGATTGAATAATAATTTATACAAAAACATGTACATTGACGAAATGAAAGATATGATATGTTCTATACATCGTTAGGCAACTGGATTAGACTAAGAACTTGGTTAAAAATCGTAAAATCTACCTCTAATAAGTAGTGGTAAAGGTTATTGGACACTGCAGTGGGAGGTACCTACCGGCTGAACTGATCAAAATTGACCTCGTTTCCGGGACATTGTCACTTGGTACGTATTAGTGAAGTGATTTTTTTGACCATGTCTCGCTGACCTCATTCTTGTTGAATGAATGCGAGTTATGAACCTGCCATCAGACAATGCCCTAGATTTTCTTGCCATTAGTCTAATTGGGTGCAGATAACTCAGTAGAAAAAGTTGATATCTGATATGTATTATATTAACAGCATAAAATTTAATTTTACTACTTTTAATTGAATCATAGTAAAGTGGAATAGCGCCTCGTTCAAAAACCCCTGTAGGCTATAAGGCTTATACGGAATAGAAAATCGAATCGACAATTCTGTTATGAGACGAGGGTTAAAAAATGACAACAAAATCTCTGTTACAAGTGAAATAGGAGATGATGACAACGAAACTCTAATTGCAATACTTGATAAAAAAAGCTTTAAATGTTCTCATAAAAAAGGTTTCATCTTATGATGCAAAACAGAATATTCGAAAATGTAACACCGAATAAATCCTTATAAAAACTAATTGAAAGACGAAAAAGATGGCCAAGATAGTGTGGTCTAGGTGTGGAAAAAGGTTAGCTTTCAATTTAAATTGATTTACCTTTGCTAATAGAAAATGGAGGGAGGAGAGGGGAGGGGTTAACTATAGCTTTAGTCAATTATAATTGTTATTAGATTTATAAAAAGAATATTATTAATAAAACGATAAAATGAGGAATTAAATAAATATAGAATGAAATCCACTTACCCAAGAGACGATCTTCACGAATTAAAAATTCAGCTTCGTGAATTGGATGGTCAGACTTGAGACGGCCAACTTCAGCTGGATTTTGGGCATTGTGGAAGCTAACAAGAAAGTCCCCGTGAAAGTCTGAAATTTTCCAATCATTCTGACTAGTTTCCTGGAGAGATTTTGAGCCAGAGTATTCGGCAAGGGCTATGCCACAATCTCCAATCTGGATAGCATAAATTTCATTCAGCGAAAGAGGTAAATAAACTGAGCTCATGACACATCCACTCAGGACAATTCGGAGGAGGGCTTTGTTCAAAACCTTACTAACAGCTGTAGGGATAGCCGCTGTCGTTATGTCATTATCAAGGCGCATTAGATTACTTCGAATTTGATGTGAAAACTTGTCTATTCGATAAATATCACCAGGTGAGATCATCTCCTTGGCTTTGGCAATCACGAAATTATGATGATCAACCAAGTCACCAGAGTCGTTGAGCGTAAAGTGAAAGCCTTCCTGGTCATCATAGGTGGACAGGGATTGTAAGATGTATTCTGTGAGACTTTTACTATGCTGTTTAGCTACAATAGAGTCAAGTGAACCCCACGGTCCTGATGGGCCCCAGGGTGATGTAGATTCGGTGCTAACTCGACTTTCATCACGTATCCAGCATTGTTCAACTAGTTCCATAGTCTTTCTGGGTCTATTCTCAATTGACAGATATTCAAGAGAGTTTTCGAGGAAACTTTTGGGACTTACAGCAATGGCAAAGTAGTCAGCGTGGAGCATGTTTATTGCATGAGCACATGTATGGCCTCCATGGCCATCCACAACAGAATAGAGAAAGCCTCCATCAAAGTCTTCAACCGACTTTACTAGGGGATGATTCTCGTCGTACTGATCTTTCAAAGAGAAACAGGCTTGACCGAAACGAAAGGCAGACCAACGATCTTCAACTGGACGATTAACTCCAATTTGATTAGCACTAAAGCCGTTCATTTGGGTTACAGAGAAACAGGAATACTCATCATTTGTTATACGAGCCTGGACATCCTTTTCCGAGAGACGAGCAGAGAAAAAATCGCCAGATTGATCGGGAAAATTTTTTAGATTTCTTTGAGTCTGAGATATGAACCGATTGAAACGGAAAAGCATATCGAATTGAAAAGAGAGGAAATTAATCTCCTATGCATATACAGACTCTGTAACACAAAGATTCTGTCTCAAATCTTTAATCGATTGAGACTCTTCTCTTAAAAAAAAATATTTCAAAAGTGTCCTTGAAAAAAAGGAAAAATATAAACAAATCTAGTTTGCTATCAAATTATTTTATTGATAACCTTTACACAAGTTTGATTTTGTAACTCTTTGAAAATTATCTCTGCATTCAGCTTAAGAATCTCAATTTAATGAATGACTAATTATTTCAAGGAAATACTGCACTTGTGAGACAATCATCTGATATATTATAGTTTCTTTTCTTAATGTTTTGGTATTTTACCTTTTCTGTCCAATGAAATTTGTTTAATGAAATCAAGTTGGCTATTGGCTAACTATTATTCATAATCCCAGCTACAAGATTGAAATATCCCCAGTTTGAAGAATTCCACATGAATTTCTTTCTATTTGGATGCCTTCTCTCTTCTATTCTTCATGTAGTCTTTTGTGAAAATGATGGAAGTATGTTTTCTACCTTTTTTAAAGTTCTCTCTTTTTTTTAAAGTTATAAAATCTCCTTCAAAGGAAAAAGAATTGATCAGAAATTTACTGGACAAGTATAAGAGAATCGGGATCCTCGGTCGTCCAGTTGAAAAGGAGAACACGACGATAAGTATAAACTTATCCCTAGAACTGATTCAAATTCTCGACTTGGAAGAGAATAAAAAGACACTCAAAACTGCAGGCTGGCTCAATATTGAATGGAACGATAAGATACTCACATGGGACCCAACCGAGTACAAAAATACGACAGAAGTTCGAGTGTTTCCACCAAACTTGTGGATTCCAGACGTTAAGCTTTTCAATTTGTAATAATTCCTACTATGCATATTTTCTTAGATTTTTCAAAATTTTAAAGCTTTAACAAGCTACTTAAAAGGTGATATACGGAAAAATTGAAAAATGTTCATTTTTTTCAGCGCAGACGAAAGAAAAGATGAGAAACGCGATAACAGGGTTGTTGTGAAACATACCGGAATCGTCCAATGGTCTCCACAGTCGATATTCAAATCGACTTGTGATGTTGAATTTACCTATTTTCCATTCGATACACAGGTAATAAATTATCTAATCTGTGTTTTTATGAAAATAAACTCTAAATCTTAGCGTTGTGCCCTCGAGTTTATCTCCTGGACTTATGATACAAGCAAGATTGACTTTAAATGGCGAGACTCGAATGAAATTATTTTTACAACGTACATTCCCAACCCTGAATGGATCATGGATCATGAAAAATACCAACATTTGAACAAGGTAAGTCACACTATTCATAACACATTTCATTGAAATGTAGTAAAAAATATTTTACAAACGAAATAGCTGAATGAATTCTAAAATATTATTTTCTTCATTAAAAAGAGTCTTCCACAAAATGAATTTGTAACGATAAAAAAGACACAGCTGTACCATGGAAAAATGGTACAGAGGGAGTACAAGTTATGCCGATTCCATATGATCGTCCATAGAGATCCATCTCTGTATATTTTCGTCCTCATACTGCCTAGTACATTGTTGTCGATTCTTACATTGGTTGTATTCTGGCTTCCACCCGAAAGTTCTGTGAAAATGTTAATTGGTGAGTTTCTTTTATAGCACCTCCTTCCTCCATGCTGGAGGTATTTTACTCTAACACCTTCATGACTTGATATGGGATGATAACTAGGGCATCAAGAAATAGAACTTAAAAATCAATGCAATGAATGAATCTGATTGGTCAATCCAAATGATTATGATTGGCTAACACATCGTGTTGAATGATTCAACGGGGTGTCAATAATACAACCAATAAGATTTAAGCGATGCTGTTTTTTCAAAAGTTAAAGAATTGTACCTTTTACAGACGAAAATAAGACGTTAATAAATACAAATTCTTTTACTCGTAAATGAGAATATATGCTTGTGTACTAAAGGCATAATGTAATTACCTAGAGTTGTATGTATGTTGGTATATGCAAATGTATTGTTATGTATATAGTATATGGAATACTTTTAACGCTTTATCAAGAAAAATCCAATTCAAAACATACATTTTGAATTTCAAAACGAAAAAAAGTTTTTCCAGTTAAAATTAGTCTATTTATCAAAAATGGAACATATTTCTCCTCTCTCTTAGCAACTTGAGAAAACACATTGTGAGAATAGACACATACAAACAAAAACTATTCCACGTTCTATGCAAGCCCCCTAATTTTCAGCCAATCATATTTCAATTAGTATTCGACCTTGAAAATTTATCCTGGTAAGACCAAAGTACCTAACCCGTTTTTACTTTCTCATTTTGAATCTATTTCTGTTTCTTTTTGTACTTAGTTTTGTCTTATTTTCGTCTGTAAAAGGTAAAGAAAGCTTATGACTTGTTTCTTAGGCTTCGGTATTTTTCCTACAAATCTAATCTTTCATTTTATTCATAGGTATGAACATTTTTACTGCATTCTTCATTCTGCTTAATTTGCTGGCCAAATTGATTCCGCAAAGTGGTAAAAAGTTTCCCTTAATTGGACGCTATTTCTGCATGAATATGGTCATGATTACATTGTCAACCTTTATTGGGACACTGGTAACAAATCTTTACTTTCGCGGTTCCGAAGCAGGATGCGTTCCAAAGATTCTAAGGAAAGTAAGTCTAACCATACTGAGTATTGAGAAACTAATTTCTTGTATGCCTGATTAATTGAAGGTAGATACTCGTACTACTGTACTAATTAGAAGAGAGTTGTATCTTTACTCTTTTTGGCTGGAAAATATTTAGTCCAGCCCAAAAGCACAAGTGTGATTGGTGGAACGAAATGAAAAATTTGACTAGAAATATATTCCTTTTTAGATTATAATTGAGAATATTGGACGTCGCCTATACATGCGGCAACATATTCCCCTTCCGAATGAAAAGAAAATGCCCAATTTATTGAAGCCAAAGGTTACAAAGAAAATGATGGACAATTCCGGTATGGACACTGATGATGAATTCTATAATAATTCGACAGAATTCGAAAGGAATATAAGACACGTTCAGCGAGATTTAAAAGGTTATGTTCGCAGGCAAAAAGATAAGAGCTGTAAGAATATGATTGCTATGGAATGGCGCACTCTCGGCTCAGTATTGGACAGACTATTTTTCTTTCTTTACCTAATCATTATGTTCCTTATGCTAGCTGGCGCTAGCCTTAATGAATTTATTGCTCATCTCCAAGAGGTCTGACCAAGGATAGAATTGTTGAATTGTAGATATAAACTGAATAAATATGTATGCATAATAAAGTGAGAACAAGATAATTGTATTCTTATGAAACTCTTGAGGAAAAGATTAACCTTTTTAGTAATTTCTATAGAATTAAGCAACAAAGTTGATGATTTTACCATTATCTTGGCTCCAACCAATGAAAAACCAACAAGGAAGAACCTGCCTCTTCTTTTCAAAAGGAGGGTGAGGGAATATGCCAAGATGTTCCTTATTCCACAGCTTATCACTGGATTCGAACAGAGAAAGAGACATTTCCCTTTACTAAGATGAGGAGAATTTAAAGATGACTCCAATTTAACCCTTTAAGCCACAGCGAGTCAGGTTACTTTCTCAAGCCATAATTCTGTTTTAAAAGACACTAGAAATAATTTATTGACCACTTTTCTGAAAGAAGAACTAATATTCTTTCGAGTGAGCTTTCTTTATGTAATCTCTTGAAATAAAAAAGTTAGCCGTTTTCAAGGTCTAAAAATTGGTAATTGTGATCATTATCAAAGAGTTTTCAACCAATCGATAGCTGTATCAACAATTCAAAACTGGTTAAATGGACAATGTTTTTCCTTAATTCAAATTTAGAGCATGTTTCTATGAACGCAAGTTCAGAAGGAAATAAAGATAAACGGCATGAATACTTAACAATATACTTTGAGCACTGAGCAGAAGGAAGAAACATGGTGTTTTTGGATGAAACAAACTTCAATCTGTATTGTTCTACAAAACAAAAGGAAGATCAAAAATAGGTTAAAAGTGTCAAATAACGAATAAGATTTCGAAAGGGTAAAATTTACATTGTATTGGAGTAATTTAATCCCAGAAATTGGTTAACTTCCAAATAAAAAGAGGCAGCTTCACTAAAGAAGTTTTCCGTGAATATCTTATTCAGTTAAAAGAATTATGTCAAAATGATGGCCTGTTCCCTTGCACACTTATCATCGATAATGCACCCTGTCATTCAGCATGTGAAGAAGGGATTCAAGCTGATAATATCAAAATTCTAAGGCTGGCCCCGTATTCTTATCTGATAGAAAAAGTTTGGAACGAATTTAATAACCAAGATTCACTTAGATAAAGTCTCTCATATTTTATCCTGTTTCATAAAACTAAATTTCTCTTTTAGGCTCCCCCTAGAGGCTATGATTGACATCTTTACTCACATCAATGTACATCACGCACACACCCACATTATACGAGCATTCAACAAGGGATGACACATCCTGTGATTGTGTATGATGGAGAAAAATAAAGACTTTTTGAAATAAGTAATCTCAATCATTTGAAATCTGAAACAGGTTTTAAAATTAAATTATAGCCACAAATTCTTAAATATAGGGTTGAAAATTTGACTCGGAATTTTTCGCTGAATCTAGTGATACTGAAGTTTAGTGCATCTGACTGCTCTTTTTGCTAAAGCCACTTCCTGGTATGATATGAAGATATTTCGAAGTTTAAATTAATCAGAAATATAAGTTGAGAATATCTAAAAAATCTAGCAAAACAAGGACACAATATACTTAGTAAGAGTTTTTCGAAAGAATATTGCTTCATTATGATTGGCCGAAAAATAATTCTATTGGTCCGAATTGTTGTGAAAGTTACACTTCAATTTTCACACAAGTCGTGTCACCTTCCAAAGCTTTTACCTGTAGTAAGATTAATTCAATCAATTATTCTTAATTAATGCTCGAATGACCAAGAGTTTTTTGATTGGTCATAGACAAGCCCCCATCTGGTCTAGACAAATTTCAGATCCTGCATTATCTCATCAACTTGATGGCATCAAGAGTGACTTCTTACTTCCCTAATACAGAGGCTCGAAAATTTTATATACTCTTATAACTTTCTTGTATTTATATAAATAATAATTTTTTCAATGATTGTAATTGAGCATTATTAAAGAAGGCGATTAACACCAAAAGCTTTTAAAAACAAACGATTATTTAGAGTGAAAAAAATTGTCTAGATGATTTCAAAAGAGGAATTCCTGGTAATCAAATCATAAGTTAAACTTTATTTTATATAATTAATCAAAGGAGATACTGCTGATGATGTAGCATCACTATAATTTGGAAACACTTGTTCCCCATAGGCTCGAATTTCATCCGCACTAAAACCATTGAATAATCTATTCTGACGATTCTTAATATTCATTCTATCTGCTACCGCTGTATAATTATCAAAGCCTCTAGGGGGAGCCGAGGTTTTTATCTATAAATGTTTAAATTATTAACAAAGTTTCAAAAGTATTATAGGCAAAAAAGGTTGGAAAGATTAAAATGAATTTGAATGAAATCTTATAATTTGCATTTGATAAAAATCGAGAAACCATTCTATAAAAAAGAAATAAGCTGGAAAACTAAAGATTCTGTTGAAAGTAATGACCCTATTTCTGTGGCATCTATTCAAGATTCGCTAACTCAGAAAAGGCTCCTCACTTGAAAAAATTATGAATTCCAATTCAGAAGAGAATAGATAAAAATTTGACTGTATTTTTTCATGTATTTTGGTCATTGAAAATGCCCTGCTTCATTCAGCTTGTGATTGAAGAAGAAAGTATGAGGCGTATTTAAAAGTAAAATACAATCATAATTCGATCCTAGGAAAGAAGAAATCCTTGAATTTTCAACTGCTCCTAACTGCTCATTGGTTAAATAAAATCCACCAATGTGATTGAATTCGTATTTCCTGTCATAGTTTATAAGGATGATAGAGCCAGTAGGAAAAAAGAAAATTTTTCATGTCACTGGAATCCTATTTGATTACTATTATCAATTTCAAAACCAATCAGATTACTGAAATTTTTAAATTTTTATTGGTTTAACGATTTTTCGTATGAAATGGAGTTTATCAGAGCTTGACAATAACAGTTTTGTTGAAATAATCATTTTTATGCAAACTCTTAACCTAATTATTATAAAGACTCATACTGATCTTTTTTAGTCAAACTTTTAGAGTATAAAATAACATTTATAATCCGTTTCGGCAGCTTCTAAAGCCTTTAAATGCTAGAAAAATGTACAATATATACATAACACATTATACATCAAAAACTCAACTCAACAAAAGTTAATTTTAAAAAGTGATTATAATTACAGTCTTCAAAGTGTACGTTGTACATTAGAAGCTCTACAACTTAGAATAATTATAATTAGTGATACGAATTTTTTAAAACCTGTAATTATCATTTCATTTTTACTCAACAAACAATGTTGTTAAGGAAAATATTTCATTCACACAAAAATTATTAAGGTGTGCCCTTTCCCATGGGCCAAACCCGAAGGAAAACTGTATACGGTCCCGTTCAATTGAGGAGGACTTGTAGCTGCTTGATGCTACTTTTTGTAAAAAAAATTCTATTATTCACAGGATCCACTTGTAAGCTATAACATTCACCGACATGATTTAATTCATTACCATGAAAGACGAACGTGAGGTATTACCTAAGCACCTAGAACGAAACTACTGTAGATAATATATTAATTTCTTATACTCTTGAATAAATCTTTTATTTGATAAAATAGCTAAATTAAAACAAAACAGAGAGAATTGTAATATAATAGAATTATTTGTAAAGATAAAAACTACTTACTGCAGCTGAAGATGTCAAGTTAGCCTTGACGTTTTCCAGTGAATGCCTTCCTGGAGGCATTTGGCGAGAGAGGAAATTTCCATAAGCTAATGTATGCAATAGAACACCAAATGACCATACATCACAAGAATAATCGTAAACCTGTTAATAAAATAGTTACTACATGAAAATTATTAATTCGAAATATATCCCACAGGAACCTAAGCACCTAGAACGAAATATGTATGTATAGGGGGCTGCACTATTCATTGATTATGTTATCGATTATATACGATGTGGCAGTTTATTCTGAAAAATGTCATGTTTTACAAAACATTGAAGCATTAATTTTATTAGTAAATACAGGAATGAGAAAAATTGAACAAAATTCTGAGCCCAAAGTCATAGATAATAGGTAAGATAATTTTAATATTATTTCAACCAGCTATTCCCACTGTTATGAAAACCATTAAAAACAATGAAATTTGGTAATGATCTAAATCAGTTACAGCGAAAATCCCCCTTGTCTAATCCAGTTTCAGCGTCGAAATGGACCAATCAGAATGAATTAATGATACTAGATGTATTCATACCTATATTCAAGTATTAAATAGGAGAGGGAGGTATAAGTATATGGCATTTTTTGACCTATTTAACCTGTTACAAATACGAATCAAGCCTTTATTAAATTTAATTTTAAACAATATGCAATGAGTCAAGCTTTTCCTTTTCAAATGCATGCACTACATCTTATTTAATATTTATTTTTAAAAATATATTTTTTAACTTGGGCTTGATTAGTTTCTGAATAGACTTATAAAACCAAAATGTGTTCCAATATCATAAATGGAATAAAATGAGATTGAGAAGATTTTCAGCGAATCAAATTTTATTAGGTTTTAAAGAGAGAAGAATAGGAAAATTATTTCGTCATTAATTGGTGTGATGAATTTATCGGAGAACGATATTTGTGAGTTATGTAACTCAGAAGAGAAAGCAAGAGACTTTTTCGTGGAGCATAATTTTATAGGCATATCACCATCAGCATGCATAGACGGGACTTGTGAAGGCACGATGAAAATGAGTCCCAAACCAAACTTCAAAAGATGCAGTAAATGTGGAAAAGGAAGATCTGTTCTAAGAGGTAATGTCTTTAATTGATATTTGAATTTCAGCAACATTCCTATTCAAAAAGTCTCTATCATTTGATCTTCTAATTCAATTAATGTACTATTATTGCATTAGTCGCTCTTATCAGGAAATATTAATGAATATTGATAAAAGTAGACGGACTTTATTTGATTACTTTTGTGTATTTCGGTCTCTATTACACGAGACATCAATCACCAACGAGAAAATAGGAGGAATAGGCTATGTTGTGGAAATTGATGAAACAAAAATTTTAAGACGTAAATACAACAGAGGAAGAATACTGCGCAGTGAATGGATAATTGGAGCTTTCGACAGGGAGACAAGAAAAGTAAAATTGGAGATTGTTCTCAACCGTAATTGAAAAGTTTATAACTGATCATATTCATGCTGGCTCTACCTTGATTACAGATGAATGGGCAGGTTATTCTGATCGTGCAACTGCTGGTTTTTGGCATCTAACCATAAATCATAGCGAGTATTATGTTCATCCTCGAGATCCTACAATTCATGCGAATACTATTAGAAGGTTTTGGAGGAGTCTAAAAGAAAAGATACCAAAAACATTTGTTATGAGTCGGATTGCAAGAGAAATAGGAATTTTCCAGTATCTTCATAATTGTGGAATAACAGGATGGAGAGATATCTTTAATATTCTTCTCAGTGCTGTAATCAATTAATAACATTCAGTTACAAGATAGAAGGGTTATTGAAGAAGAAAATGTTGATCTAGATGCAGATGAAAACCTATTTCGTTTCTGAAAAGGGGTATTTGCCAAATTTGTGACTTGGACCTTCCCATATAGGGACGACGAACCATGACTGCAATTATGAAATTTTAACACAGGAAAAAGTAACCATAAATGCAATATACAAAATTTTGTATTAAAAAAGGGAATCAAAAGTGAATTAAATTTTAGGTCCGGTTTACTTGTAGGTAGTTCTCACTTACTCCATCACCCAATACCTCAGGAGACATTGTGTACAAGGTACCAGCAGTAGCAGTATTTTTCTTATTGTAAAATGTGCTCATAGTATAATCTGTTAACTAAATTTTCATCATAAAGAATTTAAGCTTACTACAACATCACCATCCGCATTAACAAGAATATTCTCGAATTTGACATCTCTGTGAAGAACTCTCTTCTCGCGTAAAACAGCCAACATTTCGAAGAAAACTATCATCAAGTGTTTGTAAATAATCAATTTCTTATCTACTGGCTCAATCGTGTAGACTTTTTCGTAAAAGTGTAAAAGATCGTAACTATATTGCTTCATTGCGATAAGCAAATATTGATTGCCGACAGTCTTATCCTTGAACAGGTTTCAATGAATTGAATGAAAAAATTGAAATTTCAGTCACCACTTCCGACATATGTGAATAATGCAAATCAGCAAGAACCATTCGAATAGAAATAAGATTCTTGGGGTAACACCGAATTGACAAAGCAAAAGTGAAAGAAACCTTTTTGATAATATTTTCTGAAAACATTATACTCATAACATATTTCTGCTCATAAGAATTGCTAGAGTAGCTGAGGGTATTTACTAAAGATGAACATTAAATTTCTTCAAACCCTACCTTAGTTAACATTCAAATAATATTAATGGACATATTCGGGTTCTAGACTGAATGATCACTGAAAAGTAAAAGAGTTTCTAGAGATTAAACTTACTAGCAAGGTGTGGTCACTGGTTATTATTATATCCATGTGAATCTAACTTGATGGATATTGTCTTCTCACACCTAGATGTTAGATTTCGGCTAAGCAAGTGTCAATTCCATAAGAGAGTCAAATAATATTCAACTCACGGTGGCAGATGTAGAGTATAGGAGACGAACAAGTTGGATTCACACGGATATAGTAATAACCAGTGACCACACTTTAATAGTAGGTTTATTGTCTAAAAACGCTGTAATTTCTACATGGTCCTTATTTACTAAAAGAGTTTCAATTTTCTTTATCAAATTTTTTTCAATTTTTTTTATCAACGCACCAGAAGCCATTTGAAACCTTCCAAACCAATGAAAAATGCGGAGCTTGATAGATGATGCATTATAAGAAGTTCTTGAACTGCATGGGGTACCTAAGAATATTATTCAACTACTTACATTAAAATTTGCCTGAAAAATATAATTAAAGCATTTGAGTATATAAATATTTCTGTTC
Organism: Gyrodactylus bullatarudis; assembly: GCA_012064415.1. Taxonomy (NCBI): domain Eukaryota; kingdom Metazoa; phylum Platyhelminthes; class Monogenea; order Gyrodactylidea; family Gyrodactylidae; genus Gyrodactylus; species Gyrodactylus bullatarudis. Next base: position 509,156 of record SSNU01000042.1, read on the forward strand.
TCTGTGGAATTAATGAAGAATTTTCGTTATTACAGGTAAAAGCTATGTTAAATGACGAGAATTGTGTGAATGTACAAGTACACGTTAGTTATATACCATTTCTACCCCAAAACTCATGAATAATAGACCAATTGAAATTGAGTATTTGTCAGCCAATCAGAATCGAGAATCGCCAATTCTTCTCATAAATTTCCTACGATTTCAAATATATATTTTGCTACCAGAATCTCGAATATTTCAATAGGTTAATAAAATTTTGTAGAGGATGGTAAACTTTGTTTCTATCATATCAGGAAGAGCAAAATGACTTAAATTTAGTACCATTATATTCAGCAAGAAATTACACGCACGCACCCACTATCACAATGAACATAGCGTGGGTCACAAAAACACTTGCTATAGAATTTAATGTAAAATTCTGCCACACTATATATGGATATGAATTTATGAACCAATCTGTTCATACTAGTCTATAATTCTGGCGAAATTTTTATTGGAATTCAAAACAGATCTCTCTTTCATAGAAGAAATGATTTTATTAATTTCCTTGAAAGATGATATAACTTACATTGAAACTTTTTATAGTGTGTTGTTATATAATTTTAGCCGTATATTGTTTTTCTTCATACAAAAGATTAGGATCCTCTACAAAATTTCATCAGCATATTAAAAAATTCAAGATTGCAGAATAATTTTGAAACTGTAAGGGGTTGAAATAGTGTTTAAATAACGTGTACTAGAAAATTCACACAACTCTCGTCACTTTACAAAGATTTTACCTGTATTTAAATCGAGAATTTTTATAAATTTTGACTTACTCCTTGCGTAATCAAGCAAATTTTAGTAACGTATGATTGTTTGTCGATAATTGTGTATGCACAATTTCCGTAGTTTCCGCCAGCGAACAGGTCACCGAGATGTTCTTTCTTTACATCTAGGAATTTCTGAGAAATAATAGAACCAAATGAAAAATAAAAAATCAATAATATCATAGAGTCAACCATCTTTTTTACCTATGTCAATTAAGTTACTCTGTTTAACATTTAAATACTATTACAAAGAATCTATGTTAGGCCTTCCATTAATACAATACATGTTCCATCTATAAATTGTGGGCTGTAGAACGAAATTTTTCTAGTAAACCTTTGTAATTATAGGTGCTGCACTATTCATGATGCCGAATTAAACATATTTATTATGTATCTTCGTAAAGGGATCAATTTTTATTTTCTCAACCCGGAAAGAAAATGCATCAACAACGCTCCAACAACCCAAAGATAAGAGGAAGCAGAGTATAAGAGCACAAGAAAATCCAACCTAGAAACAGTGACGAAGCGAAGACCCATCGGTCAGCTATACAAAAATAGATCCATATAGGTCATGACAGTCCCATTATGCTCTTGGGTATGTATATAATTTCTTTAGTCAGTGTAAGATCTGAACGGAGCCGACAAAAAGTTTTCATTCACCTAGTAACTACTTTTGTAGTTCTAACAACTAGCATGACCATTAGTCAGCATCTTTTAATTTCTTCCTATTGATTGAAGGTTTAGTAATAATTAATTTGCCCTTTATCTAACTTTTACTCATTTAATTTCAACTAAATTTTCCAAGCTAAGTTAACCACAATTAATATGAATATTTTCTGATCTAAATAACGACTCACTCTCTCTTTAAAATTTTTGATTGACTAATCCTTCAATAAGTAGAAAAGGCTCTTACTCACTGCTTGTAAAAGGGGTAACTATTCCAAGAAGAATTTCAATACCATAATTTTGAACCAAGTAGTTCTTCAGGAAGCTATTCGGCATAGATTGACTATAACGTTGTTCGCTTGCTACCTGACTATTTTGTCTTCTGGTTTGTGTTGGTCTATCTGTAGGAGAGGTGTAGCATTAAAGAATAAAGATTCTAAAAATTACAGTGATTGTTATAGTAATCAGAATTATTAGAGTAATAACTCTGATAATATAATTCATCACTTGAAAGCAAATTAAGATTAAGTTTATTGAAAAAATCTCACGCCAGAAGAAGAATACGACATTTATTCGAAATATTGTGTGAAGAAACTGTTTTTATCAGGGTATGTCTTCGATTCTAATCTTAATTTTAATTTTCTTTCAAGTGATGAATTATATATATATATATTATCAGAGTTATTACTCTAATAATTCTGATTACTATAACAATCACTGTAGTTTTTAAAATCTTTATTCTTTAAGAAATACTACACCTCTCTCTCCCCTTTCTTTTTCTACAGATAGACAAATACAAGCCAGAGGACAACATTGTCAGGTAGCAAACGAACAACGTTATAGTCAAATTTTGAAGCTGAAGTACCATCAATTGTGAAATTTAATGAGTGTTTCAGCCCGAAAGCTAAATTTTTATAGTATGTCAATCGCAAGCTCAGAATATGATTTAATACGTATTGCATGTATCAATTTATTTGTGCAAAAACTTACAATATCAGATTTCTTTTAAGACGAGTTGTTTGTAATAATCAGTCAAAAACATACTTCGTGGGGATGGCATACTTGAACAATCAAATTTAAGTTCAAATTATACAACCTACCACCTTCTCTCACAATATACTAAAATGAAAAACCTGATATGAGCTTAGATATTATTATAATAATTATTATCAGGTTAACTGAAAGCTATCAAATTATACTCAACATTAATGTCCTCTTTAGAATAAAAATGACACAAAATTATTACAAAATATCAAATAACTAATCCTCACAGATTTAAATATTGCATCCAAAAGATCAAATGTAAATTTTGGACTGATCGATATAACAGTTGTTGGTACCTTAATATCTTTTTGCTAAAATCATAATAATTTAAAAGGTTAAAAACGTACTACTTTTTTCTCAGTATTTATCTGCAGAAAAAAAGATATTATTTACAGCATTTAAAGAAAATTTATTTTATTCGATTAGTTTCTTTGCAAAAGGCTGCTACACCGTTTGAGATATGACAACTTCTTGAATAGTTTAGTGACAACAGATGAGAAATGGATATTTTTAAAGGATCCCAGCCGCAAAAGATCTTGGCATAAGGTTGGCCAAAAGTGTACTCAGCCTAATCCAAACAGGTTCGCAAAAAAGGTCATTATCACAATCTTTTGGTGTCGTAGAGGAGTAATTCACTTTGAATTCTTAGAGCCTAATCAGACTGTCAATACGGATCATTATATCCAGTCATTTAGGAAAATGCAAGAAAAGTTGAGAGAGTTGTAATAAGATACCAAAACAAATCAGTATTTATCTTCTTAGAAGAAGCACTTACAAAATTTTTCTCTAATAGGACCTCTGATATATCTGCATCATTTCCTTTCATGACATTCTTATTTTGACCACAGACATTGGTTGTTCCTGGTTTTGATCCAGTTACTCTCTTATTCATTAGGAAAACTGAAGGAAAAAATAAAATTTAATTTCAATCTTTCATATTTGAACAAAATGAAAATACGAAAATTAAATTATTGATCTCCCTTATGAAAAGCAATCGCATTTTAAGTTAATATTTTAGCATTGAACAGAAAAAATCGAGTTGTTCGTAGATTATGGGAAGTGAGCCGGAACTCTCACACCAATTTCTTGAAATGAGTTAAAATAATTTGTTTCAATTTCAAGTATTTTTATCGGGACATTTACAAATTCTTCCTAAAGTTCCAAAGGCACGAGTGAGTTTTAAAAGATGTTCAATACACTATTACAAATAAAATAGAATTATACCAATAAGATATAACCAATTTTCATTGTATCTAATTTGAAAAAGAGACCATCAAGTAAGATGAATGATTTTTTGATTTCAAAATAGTTGATTTGAAGACACCAAAAGTGGGTTCATTGTTAATTTTTTTGAAATGAAATGAAATTAATTAGCTAATTATGATCATACAACCTACCGAAACCACCCCCTCCCACAATTCGAAGCTAAAACAAAAGTAATAGACCTATGAAAGTATGTAAACGTTACAGGGGTAGAGTCTGAAGAGACTCGGCGAAACGTTTATCACTATAATATACGCTTGTTTTCTCTAAACCTTCCTCTTGAGTTAAGATCGAAACAAAAATTTTAAGTATTATTCATGATTAACAAATGTCTAAGACACTGATTATTCTACATTGTAAATAAATATTATTGATAATGCTTTCATTTCTCAAGTCCCAAAAGGTATGCTTCAAAAAAAACTTCTAAAGGAATTGTATGAAAAGAAAAAGAAAAAGGTAAACACTACTACTTGAGAAAAATATATCCCAGCTCAAATTAAAAATTGTTGTAAGGTGAACTTTTCTCCTATTTCTATATTATCGTCAAGAAAAAAAAGAAAAAAGTAAGTTTATCATTAATTCCACAAGTTATTATGATCCAGGTCGCTGGAGTAAGAGTTGGAGATAAAAGGCTTCTTATAATTCGTTAGCGAAGAAAGAAAGTAACAAATTGATGATTTAGTGGTTATAATGATAGCTCCAATCTGCAGCTGTTCGTTTCCCTAAATTTCATGAATAGCAACTGATCTATAGAAAAAAGTCGTAGAGGTATTTTCACAATGGGCATTTGCATCTCATTAATTAGGCGCAGATTGAACCTGTATGAATGTATTTTAATTTTAACTATACTAAGAATCCAGTGGATGTTCCCGAACAAGTGAGAAAAACATATATGGAAACATAATAAATCTAGACAGAATACATTCCAGTATGTTTAACAAATATCTAGATTTCATGCATATACCACTAAATTTGAATCACTAGAAATATTATTATTTGATAGGGCCCTTAATTGACTTGGTTAAGGATAAGCTCCTTTTAATTGACATTAATTAAAGCAAATACCTCTTCAAAAATACCGTGGATTAATTAAAATAATAAACAAACAGATTTATTCACCAAAATACTCTATTTTCATTTCTCAACTTTATAGTTGTTGTATCGACAATATCCGAGCTTTCAATGAAATCGACGGTTAATGTTAAGAATAGGTAAGTGTGTTTATCAATTATATATACGGCTTACAATTTTGACAATTTAAAGAAAACTACGAGATGAATAATAAAAAAAGTTATATTTAATCTTAAAAATTGTAAATATGAATAATTTCTTTAATAGCCTCAGTAAAAACTCTTCCTTTATACTCTTGGAAGAACAAATATTCATCTAAATAGGATTTTACTAAAGTTCTTTTCCTATTTCATATTGTGTTTTTCAGTCTTTTAAATGCACCCCATTTAGCTTCGATTCGATTTGTATGATAGCCAGCAGCATTCACAAATTCTCTCTTATAGTTTACCTGGATATGTGTGTAGCCAAGATACCCTTTCCAACAATCGGTAACAACAATAGATCCAGGAAGAACGAACTTTTTGATCAATTCGTGAAGCACTGCTTTTGTTATAGTATCAACAGGTACCATGAATTGCTTGTTTTGTTCATCAACACTTCCAACTATCCAAGTAGATTGACTCGATAGGACTCGGCCGACATTAAACTTTCGGGTAGATAAATGTGATTAATCAATTTTGACGATTTGGTCTTTACCGCCGAGTATGATGGTTCTTCTCGCCGCCCTTGATATAAACGATTTTTTTTCCAGTCAACGATTGTGGGTTGAGAAATTTTAAGAGTCTTGATCATATTACGACAAGTATCTTGCTGATTACAAACTAAGTAATAATTATGGCAAAACTATTATTCAATGCGCTAATCAAGGCTTGAAATTTTGAAGGCTATGCAATTTCTATATTCTTGTATTGACACTGGGATTCTTTCTACGAACTACGTATAGTATTAATTCTAATATAATCAGTACAACCAAGAGACTACAGAATAATTTATTAATCTTCCTTTGATTTGTTAAGCACCAAACAATCTTAAATTATAATGAAATATTTCTTTCTAAAAAAGATTTCACTGGTATTCACAGTTTAGGCAAAATGAGATATATATAGATAAGTATATCTTTTACAAGAATTTTTTAATGAATCTGTTTGAATATTGTAGATAGAATAAAATAAATACTTGATGATGTATCTGAAAAACATATAAAGTCTAAAATTATATCATCATCAGATATTTTCTATTCCATACATTCAATATAATGAATAGTCAGATTCACGTATTTATGTATTGAATTTTATTTAGTTTTGTTTTCCATTCTAGCCTCCAGAGGTGAACGAATTACTTTGAATTTCATCTTTTAGGTTGAACAGCAAAACCTAGGAACGAATGTAAAATGTATTTCAATATTTTTATCTTTTAGGATGTAGAAATGATTGCTCCAGTAAGTTACTAAATTTCGATGATTTTGATAAACATGCAATTAAATTCTTCTTTTCAAGGAAGAGGTCCCCATGGAGCAGGTAGGAAGCATCTGATTTGTTTACTTCTGAAGGAACCTGCCAGTACACCTGGAATTGTGAGAATGATTTGATGCAATAATTAAAATTTCAAGCCAGAGGATGTCGAAATGGAGTCGAATGATGTAATTATTTTTTATCGTTTAATAAACAGCATGAAGAATCTTATTCTTTTGTAATTTACAGATAATATTATTCTGAATATTTCTTTTTGATCATGTATATCAGGGCGTCGAAAATGAAGATCCAAGCGTAAGATAATTAATACAAACATGTTCATTTCAAGCATGTGTGAATAAGAGAATATGATTAGAAATTATTCACGAGCAAATATGTTGATATCTAACATTTTTTTATTTCCAGGTTATCAATCAAGTTGAACAGATCTCGGTCAAATCATCGGAACCCATAAAGTCTGATAGCTCACAAACTCAAGTGCAAAGTTCCTTATCAAAATCTGAAACTAAAGTAGAAATTAATCGAAGCGAGCCTGACAAAGAATCCTCTAAAAAGATTACATTGAAAAATCCTTTCAAGCATGATGATTCGAAAAAAGAAAAACCAGAAAATTCAACAAAGGTTGATTTAACAAAGAAAGAACCAGAACAAGTGGGGAAAAATTCACAAGAGGAAAGCTTAAATACAGAAAAAGATAGTGTGAAAATACCTAAAACAAATGAAAATAAATCAACTGTCACTACAACGGTTACAACAGAAACGACCATCATTAAGAAATCTAAAGAAAAAGAAAGTCCGACATCCGAAGAAGAAGAAGAGGAAGAAGAAATGCCACCAGAGAAAGAAGAGTCAGAGTCAGAAGAGGAAAAAGGAGATCCTCAAGTCACTAAGAGGGACAAAGACGAAGGAGTAGAAGAGGAAATTGTAAAAACTAAGGTAACAGAAATAGTTAAAACCACCAAAGAAACTATTATCGAAGAGAACTCAATGCAGGATGTGGAGGAATCAGATAATTCTCAGACTGAGGTATTAGAACAAACCGTAAATGTTAAGCAAGTGAGCTTTATAGAACCGGAAATATTCGAAAAGGTAGTAGATGAAGAAATAGAAGATGAAGAAATTGTCGTCATTCCATTCGAAGATGAGTCCGATGAAGATAATCCCGAAGAAGAAGAAACTAACGAAGATGACACAGAAGAAGAGAATGAGAATATCAATATGAGTGAAACCAATGCATCGTATAAATTTGCAGATAATGTGAAACCCATTCATTTTTACTTTGAAGCCCCACCAGAAAAGGAGAAGAAGAAAAAGTCTTTTCGATTCCCGCATAAGAACTTCCCTGGAGTGAGTAGAAAAATTAAAAAATTTAACTATACTTAAATAATCACTCTTGACATGCGATTGAGTCTTTTTTGTGGAAATAATATTCCTTGGTTCTTATTGGTCCATAATTACTCGTATATTACTGGTCCAAATTTAGGACAGAAATTGTATATACTCTGTATATAATATATACTATATATTATACATATATTAAACAGTTATCCTTCGGGTACGGCATATGCATAAAACCCCACTCTAATTATTTTTGTGTAAATTTTCCACATATTTTCAACTGTTTATGATTTTGAATAAAAGTTTATTTTTATAAGAATATTCATTGAAATTATAAATTAGCAAAAACAGATTTGTTAAAACATGTTAAATATGGGGTGGCAGGATTTTGTTCTATAAAAAGTGTTTGTGTAACCCATTCTATGATCATTGTGATAGTAGGTACCTTTGTGTGAGTAGAAACCCCTATTTTATGTAAAAGGAGGAGAACAGTGTGACAGCTTTGATTGACGTATTGGTATTCAGACCTATGTACATTGTACAAATGGTCAACCCCACGCCAAACATGGGGTGAGGTTATGGGATTGGGAAAACTAAAATCAGTTTCTCGCAAAAATTTATCGGAAATTTTATTTTCAATTTCCCCCAGTGTTATTTTGCAAAATTGTACATACTGTAAAAAATAGATCCAATAAAGAGAGACACTTTATTTCGGCATCCAATACATTGGTGCTTCCATTCGTCAGCTAGTTATTTAGGGACCATAATTCCATCAGGACATTTGCCACAGCGTACTGGACAGAGTTTGATAAGGCTATGTCTCATAGCTTCTTCATTTGATGAAACGAAAAGTTCAGGTGCAGTTATCATTGGGAAATGAACTGGTTATTTCTTGATGAATTGATATAGGGGTTTGGTTAAGATAATTACCTGATGAGCTAACGAATAAGAACGCTTTATTATGTCACCAGGGTGAATCAAAAGATTCTATAAATCACAAGGTGTTTTTACTTTTAAGGCTCAGTTGGTTTTTTTCTGAGTTTATTTTGGGTAGGTATAATAAGCTTATTAGAAAGGAATTGATCAGGCTCGGTTGGATTTTTAGTGATATAAGGTTCGACATTGTTTTTATTCAAGTTGAATAGGTTATTAAAAAAGGATTGATCATATACACTGTGGAGTCGACAGTGTATAATAATGAAAAAATAAGTAGCCTAATTGACCCAGCAACATTCATGGTAGACGTTCACACCCAGCAACATTCATAATATTTAAAGGCTTGTGATTTCAATGATGAATTCTTATTCATTTTCTAAAACGACTAAAAATACGGTTTAAATTACTGAAACAAGAATTCAGAAATAATACTAAAATATACCTGACAATCATTTTCTACATTTTCCAAAATAGAAATATAAAAATTATACCATCGTGTAGAGCATGAAATTTTACATCTAATAGCATTTTAAATTTCTTGGTTATCACTTTTAGAATCAGAATTATTCAACTTTAAGTTTCTTGACACAATCAATTCCTTGGGTATGAATAACGTCCGTAACCCCCCTCTATTATATATATATTCCTGCATATACCGATCTATTCCATCTCTACCCTCGGGACTTTTTGTCCGGCGGTGTGAACCTCTACCGATTATTCATCTAAAATAATCTAGAATCTAAGAAATCGAATTTTAGCCATATTTTATCGAATAGTAGCTTGAAAATTTCTATGCTGAAAATAATGGTACGAAATTTATGTCTGATTGACTGCTGCTTCTGCTATTTTTGAGAGAAAATTCGAAATAGAAATTAATTAGAATAAAAGATTGAGATCATCTACAAAATTTCATCAACCTATTGAAAAAATTGAGATTCTGGTAGCAATATATATTGGCAACCTTGGGAAATTTGTAGGAGGAATGTTGATTTTGATTGGCCGACAAATACTCATCAGATTTGGGGTCGAAATTGTTCATGGTGGTGGTGTCAACTTTACAAGAAAAGATTTTCATTATTTTCAATCTAATGTTGAACGTACGAGTTTTAATCAAGAAAGATAATTACAGGTTAATCGAATGGCTAGTTATAATTATAGACCACAATGTTCTTCACATTGTACCATGTACAATGTATGACTAATGTAGAAAATGGATAATGATTTCTTCCTGATTAATCCTTTCTTAATTTCTTCATCCTTCCACTATATTACAAATTTGAGGACCACTAACTTTAGTTAGCCATAACTTTCTTATAAATAAAGATAAAAACACAATTTTTTCAACACATAATCCCAAAGAAGATTTTTACATTTTTTCATAATATATTTTCAGCTACATTTCTTTTTCGAAGAAAAATACATTTTTTCTTGAAAAACTAGGGTGTGCCATTCTCCAAATGCCAAACCTGGGGGACAACTATATCTCCTTTTTTATATAATTCCAAATTTAAGTGATTTTGATAGACAACAAGAATTACTAATTCATAAAATTAGCATAAGGATAAACAAAACATTCAGATTATCCCGAGGGATAAATTCTATTTCAATCTACTAATTCTGACTTCTTTAACAATCACTATAATTAGTATAATCCTTGCTTTTTAAGAAATACTACACCTTTTTCTCCCCGTTCTTTTTCTACGGATAGATCGATACAAGCTAGAAGATAACATTGTCAGATAGCAAGCGAACAATGTTTGAGTAAATCTATGCCTGAAGAACTACTTGGTTCAATATTATGATTAATTATAGTTACTTTTAACTCAACAAAATATGTGGAGAATGGAAATATTTTATCTAAACAGAAGTAATTAAGGTGTTCCATTTGCCAAACTTTTTTTCACACGAGCTGTGTTACTTTACAGAGCTTTTATCTATATTAATTATTGCGAACAATTAACTAATTTTGGTATGATTGATAGATACATGCATATTCGATTCGAAAATTTCAAGACTTGATGTCTGTACCATTGTTATCTTTTAATAAAATCCTCTTGTCAAGACTAACGATTCCGTGAGTAATATTTATTTTTAAATGCATCTAAAATATAACAAGTTGCAACCAGTTTTCCCTCAAAGATTTGGATGAAGATATGGATTTCAATCTGATGGATAAATCTAATGAAAACTTTGTTAGTCGAGACTACTTCTTCAAGTGCATAAGTGATTCCGTACGTTCAATTAGTTGAGTGTAATTTGTTGATTTTAGGAATCATTGAATAATTTTGTGGAAATATTAGTCAAGATTAAAGATTCAAATTTCTTTGCAAAAGTGATCTCAACTCATCGTACTGATTTGGAACGTCAACCTTATGCTATGCGTATGGAACTATTAGAATATGTCGAATTTGTAAAGATTGAATCGAAAGAAGCGTAAGGTTCCTATATTCTCTTGTATCAAAATTTATACTGTTTTTCTTTAATTTTTCATATTTTTTCCCTCTCAATGTATATTTAAGGTAGTCTACGTAATACGTACATAGCAGCCTGGTTTACAGTGTTTCACGTAACTAACCGTTTTAACACACCTTTTCTTTATTTTCTATATTCTATTATTTCTCAGAATAGCATGGAAAAGGTATTTAGAATACAGATAAAAGCTCCAATTCATTACTCGTTTGGGATATAAATCAAATCGTTCATCTTTTGTGGAAAATAATGCCGAGCTTCTTCTAGAATATTTTCTAATGACGAAGGTAACTTCATAAGGAATTAGAAGTCAAGTGAATATTTAGTGATTAAGCTTATATTTCACCGGATCTCATCAGACTATTACACCGGCTTGATATTTATATTAAATTTTTGAGCATATGAAAATTCCTCTTATTGGTTCAAATGGGTTTTAGGGATAAAACATAGGGGGTGAGATTGATTTGATTACTAACTTCAGTTAGCTTCTCCTGGTTTGAGAATGTTTCGATTTGAGAATGGAAGTGCAAACCAGGAGAAGCTAACTGAAGTTAGTAATCAAATCAATTCACAGCCTGTAATTAATGCTAGTACAGAGAAACCTCCCTCCCCAACAACACAAAAAGAGGGAGAAAACGAAAAAGATACAGTGGGCAATTATCGATGGATGAATTCGTGAAGAGAAGATAACTCAATCAACCCTGGAGACTATTACAATTTTAATCAACTCTCACCCCCTATGTTTTATCCCTAAAACCCATTTGAACCAATAAGAGGAATTTTCATATGCTCAAAAATTTAATATAAATATCAAGCCGGTGTAATAGTCTGATGAGATCCGGTGAAATATAAGCTTAATCACTAAATATTCACTTGACTTCTAATTCCTTATGAAGTTACCTTCGTGATTAAAAAATCGTTCATCGTTTTCTACCTCACTTTTCTTCTCCTAAGCTTGATTCTGATTGGTCAAAACTTTAATAATTCCATTCACAAGCATGAGTAAAGTTTTGACGAATCAGAACCAAGCTTAGGAGAATACTATTAAGACCAATGAGGTTTAAGACGACGTACAATTTAATCTATTTCCCAAACGAGCAATGAATCCGTATCTGTACCTGTAAAGTCAATCTTTAACCTTTCTCATGAGTTTAGAAGCCAATAGAATATTTCTGATAAAGTTCGACAATATTATTGTAATAAAAGTATGTAGAATATCTCTCGTTGAAATGATACAAAGATGATAAATGTTTTTATGAAGTTTTAAGATTCCTTAATGTTTTTTTATTTAACAATATATATATACGAATGGTTATAATATTTCATGTATATTACAGTTTTTGGTTTTTTTCTTAGACGATTGAAATTTTACATGAAGCTATTAATATTACTTGAGGAGTTATCAAAACACGGAATCGCACATCTCAACTTTCAGCCAAAAAATATTATGCAAACAAAAAAAGGAGTTTTCAAGGTGAGTTAATTTAAACAGTCCCATTGCTGCATATTTCGCAATATTGCAATGAAAAGAATTTGTTTTATTAAACTTTTCCATTTTAATTGTTTTAACATTGATTTACCAAACAACTGCTTCATAAGTTTTAGCGTCTTCTCTGAGTGGTTAATTCATGGGACACATATAATTGTAGTGTAATAATCGGTTGTATATATATGTTACAGCTAATATGTCAAATCATTTATTCACAATTTTTTCGACTTTAAGCTTTAATAACTTTGTCGAGATGATATTAAAATCATAAATGAACTAAGAATATAAAAAATCAAAATGGAACCCAAAAAGTCTTGTAATAGAAAATTTTACTTGAAAGATCATTTTTGGGAGTTAAATGTCAAAAAATCAAAACTTTGGCTCTATTATATCTAAGAAATCATATCTTTCAAAAATTTGAACTGAACTTGAAATTGTTTGAATGGAAATTACCCAGCTGACTCAACTTTTGATTTTGCATCGAGCACTATTTTTCTCAAGTTTTGCTTAAGTTAAGCCCAATATTTGCTAAAAATTTGACATTTTTCTGATAAAAAAGCTAATTCACGAAAAAAGTTTATTTTTATTTAACGCCCAAGTAATAAGGTATTAGTATTGAGTAAGTTAAAATCTTACTGTCTGACTCTTGGTTTTTCTATTTGCCTAGTAGAAGCGACATTGACGCGTATCTTTTCATTAATTATACAAATGCTTCGGGTCACATATTCATAATTATCGGTAATAAGCATCAGCTGTTATTAATTCGGTAGCATTATTTGAAAAAAAGTATGCATTCATATAATAATAATTATAATTATTATTATGGTGTCATATGAAATGTAGTTAATTAATTCGAACGAAATCTATTATTGGGTAATTAGGGATCATTAACGTAACTTTTACAAGTAAATAACAATTCTATAAAAAAAAGATAATCTAACCAAAATCTCATATGCTACGAAGAGTCTTTGTCGAAGACTGTGGCCACTTTTTAAATATTGTATAATTTAAGTTTTCATGATAAGAATACAGGGTATGTTTTCGCCATATAGATTGTATCACAGTAAATACTGATTCTAAGGCAAATCAAAAATATATAAACTTCTCGATAATAAGTAATTTATGAGCAGAGTGTTCCTTCTGACAGCTCCTCCTCTCGCTCATAATTCGAAGATGAAACAAAACTATGAAATGGACAAATGAAAGGCCTCAGAATAGCTGCATTGCATCAGTATATAAATGAAGAATCCCGTCGAAAAATAACGTTCATTACTCAAATATACGCTTCTTTTCTCTAAAATTCCTCATAAGTTTAGAATCAAACGAAAATATTTCATTTTTTGGCTCATTCTCAACGACGAATGTAAGAGGAATCATATTTCTATCTCTCATTAAGTAATGCAACTTGTCATTTCATTAATATTATGATTATATCTTGCGAATAATCTGTTAAGATATATTTATTTACAAGTATTCTTTCCTTTAGCTAATTGGATTTCGGGGTGCAATAGAATTTGGTAAACCGTTAATGTTGACAAATATGAATGATTACCTACCAAATTATGAGTTTGAGAATCGAGGAAATCTGAACGCTGATAATTCAGTGGATGTATTTTCGTTTGGTACTTTGCTTTTTATGGTGTTGACCTTTACCAAGTATACTAAACTCAAAGAACCATACCTAAATCAACTGAAGGAAAAAAATGATAAGGATGAATTTGAATTTATTCTATCAATGTTGAAGAAAGACCCCAAAGAGAGATTAGGTGCCGGAAATAAAGTTGACGAGATAATTGAACACAAATTCATTGGCAAAGAAAACTATGAAAAATTCAAAAAAAAGGTAATTTCATATTTATTGTTACATTATTTTCAGAATCTGAGATTAGCTAAATAAAGTTGCTATTCTTTTTATCTGTTTATTTTGAGAGTATTCTAATTTCTAATATTATCTGAGACAATCTCAATATATTCTGAAAACGTTTGTATTATTCTGTACTCTTATCTGAGACATTTATGAAAAAAAGTATATATTTTCAGGAGATCAAAACAAATCTTTATTTATATCATTCGAATACTTTATACAAATTAAAAATTTTCAGATCAGCATTATTCATTGCTAAACTTTAGTCTTTATCTCTTCCAGTGGAACACTGAGCGCTTTAAATATGTCAATGAGACGACATTGAATAGTATTCAAAAATTCAATAACATCTTTACATTTACTGTTGATAGTTTCAGGGATTAGAGCTGAATTATCAAAAAGGTCCTCCCCGTGTAGGCAGTTGGACATTTTTGTATTGAAAGATGAATCCATGCCCAAAACCTGCTTAACAGAGCGCATTTGAGAATTTTGAGATGTGGTAATCCATTTATGGAGCTGTTCAAGATAACGATGGGCAAACTCGTTGCGAATCTTTTGAGATTTATATAGAAGACAATGAAAATTGTCCAGACATAATTTGAATTTCCATTGGTTGTAAGGATTTTGAAGACTTTCCATTGTATAATACAAAGGTTCTGTTATCATTTTGAGGAAAACTTCCCGATTACCTAAAAAATCAAGAAATATATGAAATATTTGGGGGTTTCAACTTGGTTAGACTTACTTGCGCCACTAGAGATCATTGATTTGATGGATTTATGAAATGACAAATTCCTGAGTATGACCAGCATAAGACACTTGACACCTTCTGAAGCAGACCCAACCATCTCGTAATAATCCATAAATACCTCCAAAAACTCTAAAACGATAAAAAATCATATTTCAATGATAATTCCTCATTCAAATTAGAAAAATCAGAGATAATCTCAAACTCACTAGGAGTATCAAGGATTATGTCTTGTCCATGCTGAGTATAGGTAAGGTTTAACAATAACCGCAGCCAGAGAATAAAGTTGTTGAGGACAGTCTTTGATTTGACCCCCTGAAGATTGGATATTTTTGTGAAATAAAACAAAAATTTAGTTTTGATCAGAGCATTTCGAGCTTCCTTGTGACAGACACCATTGGCCAAAATCAAAAATGAAAGACGCGTTATAAGATACTGGACAGATGATGGAACCTTGTTAGAAGTCTGAATTTCCCCTGTTGTTATATCGACAGTTGTGGGACTGTGGTCGAGAGAACCCATCATCTTTACAATCGTAGGCACATACACCCGATCTTTTCCAGAACTAGAATTCCAATTTAAATAATTTATATGATGATAATAAGGGTCTTTTTAAATAACTCACATGTGCTTTTCATTATTCAAGTTGACAAAAGCAGGGTATATCAGCAGTTCACATATGGAATGGATTAGAGTAACTTTGGACATTATGAACGACACTTGGTTCTTGATGCCTGGTGTATTTTTTACGCCAGCACCCATTCGAATGTTGTTGAAGTTTGAATCATGTTCTATTTGGTCATTTTGTTCAATATTTGCATGATTGTTATTAGCATCATCGCATGAATGAATTAGATTCTCATTCAGTTTAAATAATAAATCTGTCCTTGCTGTAAACTCTCGAAGAGCGACACGAACATTCGCTGTTATTGTCAATAAACATTTGAGTATCGAGGGTATTATTTTGTAACTCTCTTCTAATTGGCCAAGAGCAGTTAACCATGCGTGTTTGAGGAACTAAAGAGAATATTATTTCACAAAAAGTTGGTTTCCTATATAAAAAATACTACATACATGGAAAAGATTTGTTTTTTTAGTTTCATTCAGATATTCAACTGGATTGTTGTGTATAATGTTGGTGATGATTCCGAGTTTTGAAATGAGGCGATTGGAAAAAGACTTTTTCCAATAATCATTGAGACTTGATCTCTGTGGGCCTTTTCGTATGCAGCCTCCGTCGCCGCAGTTATTCTTGGGTAATTGTTTTTTTGTTATTATCGACATCATTTGGCAACAATCGTATATTACCAACTCGAGGAAATTTGCTGTGATATTAACATGAGTAATTTATGATTTGGATTTTTGATTAGAGTAACATAAAACTTACACTGTAGAGACATTTCCTTCGCAATAGGAGAAGAGGCAGTCAAAATTTTGAGGAGATCATGAATAACTGTCGACAGATTTGTTGGCAGCATGATAACATCTTGAATAACCGACAATTGTTGAGAGTTGGAAACATCTCCACAATTCTGCAAAAAATCCTCCTCGATTCGCTTTCCACGCAACGATATCCGGGCAATACAGAGGAGCATTTGGTAGAACTCCCGGAAATCTTTTTCTGGTATTGCATTAACAAGAGGGTTGCCCCCTTTATAATTTAGATTGAAATTGTCATTGTGAATTAGGAGTAGAATGGACAACAATGAAAGAGACTTGTGGAGATAGAGAAAGTTGTCAAAGTGTTCCTTGCAGGCGCTAACCTTCAAGCATCTTTCATACTCATTACGAGCCTGATTGTTAGATAGGACGTTGAAATATGTCCTCAAAAGTTCAACAAGATTATGAAACCACTCCTTACATCTTGTAGTAAAAGATCGAATTGTTATACGAATGCTGGCCCGAAGGACCTGACTCTCTTCTTCGGTTAATTTAATATTGGGAACATTTTCATTGCTTGTGCCAGCTCCGTGTAAAAGATGTTGTGCAATTCGAATTATGGTACTTTCCAAGTTGATAATGTTCAAGACAAAGTCTTTCATAATTTTCTTTTCATAGTCCTTATTGATTGTAATGATGCGTAGGAGACGTTGTTGAAGCCGGAAATTACTCAGAAATCTATTTAGGAAACTCAGCAATTCTTTTTTCAGGCCAGCCTTGTAGACAATATGAATTTGCTTCAAGTTAAGAATGATGATCGAGTTTTGAAGGTTGATTTGTTCGAGGAAGAGGGATAACTCAACCAGAGGACGATACGATTTCAACTGAGAATTATCATAGAGAATTTTGATCAATTCGGATGAAATGAAGGAAATGAGAACGCAATTGATGGAGGCTTTTTTAATCTTGGAATTTTCGCTACGACACATTTCCAAATCTTCTACTGTGTGTACTGGGTCATAATCGAGGAATTCGTGTAATGTATAAACCCAGGATGCCAAAAGATCGTGCGTGAAAATGAATTCATTGATGGGATAACTAATGGTGGGTCTAAACTTATTTTGAATAGAATTCAATCTGGACATGGAATCAAAGTGAGACCTCTTTGATCTGCTCGGAGCATACGTTGAATTTGTAATTTGAGAAGTTTTCTCATCTTTAGTAACATTCTTACTGATTGAATGTGGGGCTTCGTTGAAGATCAAGGCCATCGTCAGACGATGATTCAGCTTGTAATGAGGATAATAGCGACTGAGT
The DNA here is from genome assembly GCA_012064415.1 of Gyrodactylus bullatarudis. Classification (NCBI taxonomy): domain Eukaryota; kingdom Metazoa; phylum Platyhelminthes; class Monogenea; order Gyrodactylidea; family Gyrodactylidae; genus Gyrodactylus; species Gyrodactylus bullatarudis. The sequence continues at coordinate 527,022 of SSNU01000042.1, forward strand.
AAGTTATCAAGCTGATCAACAATCCGAAACTTGGCAAACATGAGGCGTATGGCTATTGAGCCATATACAAATAGTTTACCAGAGAACAGGGATACCATGGGAGTGGATCGATCAGAGAAGAAGGGCTGTTCAGTTCGAATATACTTAATCAAATCACGCTTTTTGAATAGGAAATCAATGAACGAGGCTGATGTATCTCCATCTTTATCACTATTAAAGTCTGTTATATACATCAGGCATTGAATTGAATCAAAGAGTTCAACGAGATTGGTTGATTCACTAAAGTTGTTCTAAAAAATTAGATTATAATTAGATTAATAATGAGAGTAATTTCTTTCTATTTCAAACCAACTGCTATTATTTTCTTGATAGCGTCCGCGTCTTTTTGATAGCAGTATATGCCTTCACGGCCTTTTAATTCGTCCTTGTTCAATTTGAAAACCTGAAGCAGCTTACTGAAAAAAGTGCCTGCTTTTGCTGAAAACTTTGCCGGTATAACATTGCATGCATCACAAATGCTTCTATTAAAGAGGAAGAACCGTAAACAAAGGGTGTACAAACATGATACCTGGATCTCATCCCAGTTATCGATACACTTTTCATTTTCATGAGCAGGATCGATAAACTTTTGAAAGTTTTCAGAAAGAAATTGATAAACTCTAGGAGAATTCGACCATCCAAGTAGGCTGGTGAGAATTTGGAATACTCGATCAACAATTTCGAATTGATTAGTTAAAAGGAGTTTGAATAAAAAGTCAGAATCTGCAAGGCCCTGCCAATCTGTTAGAAATTTATCAATCATTTGAGTTAGACAGGAGAGGTCAACATTTTTATTTCTGATCTCGTCTCTTGTGTAAATGGTTTTTTCAGGCAACTGTAATCTTATGATGCTAACCAGGTCGAATATTATGAGTAAAAGTATCTTGATAATATTCTGCCCAACATATGAGCCCCATGGACCTTGGTGGGTTTTCAAACGCTCTGCTACCATGATACAGGTTAGCTTGAAAATTTTCGTCATTAGGGAGAATAGGCTCTCAAAAAATGTTTCCATGCTTCTGTCTATTCTTGCTTGTATCCATGTTGAACTGATTGAGAAGAGGGCTAAATAAAATCATTCAAAGAGAAACTCACTTTGTTATGATGTAGTGGATAATATTGAGAACATAGGTTAACCGTTTAACATTTGCAAATGGATTTTTCTCGAGACATTCGCCCAAGAAGGAATGCCCCCAGTCATAGAGAATGTCAAAGGACGTAACAAAACTTTTGATGCTCTCACAGTTTTGTGTTTTATGACAAGAGGCTGTATTCCGGTTGGCCAAGTGATGACAAGTCTGCACAGCCAAGAGATTCGCCAGGAAACCTGGCAGAACGTCTTGACAGTAGTTCTTTTTTCTCTCTCGAAGACGAAGACTTTCTGTACATTGAGATGCTGATAAATCGTTGGTGAGACAGTAGTAAATTGGAGACATTTCAGAAAGATTTGCTGAAGCCATTATTATATTGAATACCTTTTCAGAATTTAATAATTCATGAGTATACCCAAGTTAGGTTGGTATAAAAACTCACAAAGCATGGACATCCGATAATATTTCCAAGGTAATTCTTTCTCTCATACTTGTGGGGAAGACTTAGAGAGATGTCAACATTGTTGAGAAGAAATGCTTCATCGAAAAAGTTGGTTACAGCTGCAAGAACCTGGAAATCGGAGGAGGAGACGGGCATTTGTTGAAAGAATCGTTCCAGGTTAGAATTCTTTAAGGAGTTTGTTACGCAACCGATGGGATTTATGATCGAATTACTTAGGAGCTTGTATTTAGGATAGGATCTTAGATCATTATTCTTCATAAGAGTACAAGAAGCGGTGAATCGGTCAAGTGCGTCTACTAAACTTTTGGCATCTGTGGCAGCATTCACCCTTCGAATGCTCGTGCAAATATGAATATGCGGAAGAGAACTCTTGAATAGCTTGGTCAGCATCAGAGCTAAATTTAAATCCACTGGACATCTGAATAAAAATATTTTATGGTCTAATTTGACAAGGTAAATATCATCATTAGACCAACTTTTCTAGAATCCCTTTGAGTGGAGGTTTATTATTGACGAGAACATTGACAAGCTCTTCAGTTTCACAATGAGCAACTAACCATTTGTGGCCAATGGCAACTTTGACCAATTCAGAAGTGTCTGAATCTGGGAGACTGTTACCATCATTAATTGTCATGATTGATTCAATCTTTTCAAAAGCAGTCTGCTGAGCTTCATCAAGGTTGATTAGGGTGAGGAAACGATCTAATCTCTCACAGACTGCAGGATCACTACGATTGAAAACCTCCATGGCCATCAAGGTTAAATCTTCTTTTTGAATTTGTCTCTTGAATGGTTTGGGCTTTTCGGAAATTTCATTCGACGAGAGTTCTGTAATGTTTTCAGTGTTCATTGTGGAGAAGTCCATTTCAACAGTCTCAGTATTGTATGATCTCAGGAAAGAATTGGGCCAAGGCCAAATAAACACGTTGAGTAAACGACTTGGAATGAAAACTTTAGGAATTCTATATATAAAATGTAATAAAACCAAGGTTATCTTGTGAGTCAAGGTGGTTATTTTTCCAATTTTAACTTACACATCAATATTTGTTCGTAGTGTACAATTGAAAATGATCAGAGTCAGACATTCGACAACGATCCCTCTGACATATTCACTCTCAGTGAAAAAGGCAATAACTGTTGTAACAAGACATTAATGATTAATAAGGATAATAAATAATCGTAGATGATGTAATGTATTTGACAAGATAAATGGCTTTCATTATATTTTTTGAAAATCACAAATTTTGATTGACAGAGCTTATTACATGGAAATTGACTCACTTCTGATCAGATTGATGATATCCTTTGGTCGATTGGCAATGTGTAGACGAAAGTCTCTATCGAACCAGAGAGATTTCAAGATTATCTTCAACCATCCGGCCACAGCCAACTTGACTTGTTTATCAGACCAATCGATCGGAGTGAGACGATTGTTTTTACCCATAACAATGGGTGTATTTGTAGCTAGCCAATCTGACATGACACAGTAGCCGTGAAAGGAATCTCGCCATATACGAATTGCCTTGCAGTTGTCAAATATTTGAGTCAAGTGTTTAATGGCAAAATGTCGATGGAGAAATTCATTGGACTCGTCCCGATAAATGTCAAGGCAAATTTTAATACTATCGTAAATGTTGTTCTTTTGAAGGAGTAAGCTTGAGTAATGATCAATGTCAACGTTGCAATCCTTGCAGAGCTCTTCAAACGTCATGGTAGTCCACAGGTTCATCGAGTCAAATGGACGAATCATAATGTCTCTCAGGTTGATTCCATTGTCATTATTATCAAGGGAGGTTGAAGGCTTATTGTTTTTATCAAAACTATTGTTGTAATTTTCTGATTCTTCAAGGGATAAATCGAGGCTAGCATCATTACTTGAGGCCTTGGTGGCTCTTTTTATCTTGTAGCTGTTGTTATTAAATGTATTCTGATTGTAATCATAAAAGGTGGCACTTTCATCATACTTTGTATCGAGACCGATAGATTTGACCATGTAACTTGGTTCTCTCGCCAACCAGTCAATGACTACATCATTAGCTTCCTTACGAACGATTTCGTTACTATGAAACAATAGACGAATTGCAGAATAGGGACAAGAGTTGTGCGGGATAGTATTGGACTCGTCATAATTATTTTTAAGCTTGAGGTTCCAATCCAAACTGAGTCTCATGATCAGCTTGTGTAGTTGGCAGTTGAGTATTTGATCTTTTTGAGTTGGCGATGACTTGCCCTTTGATAGGGCAGGAGTCAGTAGTTGTGTAGCCAAGGAAAGAATCAAGGGTAGTACTGAAGAATCAAATTGCACTGTCTTTTTATCCTCATAGTTGAGTGAATTGAAGAGGCATCTTTTCTGATCGGACGAGTACAAATGTCGAGAGTCGAGAATCCTCAATAGGATACGTTTTGATAAATTTTTAATCTGTTCATTATAAGAAGAGTTATTTTATTTCAAAACATGATCAAGAGAGAATAAAGGACTTACTTCTGGAGAGGGATCGTTTAGGCCAAACTCTATCATTTGATGGAGGAATTCAAATTTGAGGAAGAATATGATATTCTTATTAAACTGATAATTCATGGGATTTCCCATCGACTTGGCACAGAGCTTTTTCTACACCAAACAAACACATATATGTCTTGATTGGCAATAAAATTCGATTAATAACCTACCTCAATTAGGTCGTTTACAACGGAATAGGCTGTACAACGAATCTTTTCCTTCTCAGAATTCATAAAATGAAAGAGTATCCTAACAAAGGTTCGTTTATTCTTGTGATCTTCCTCCGTGTCCCCCTGGCTTGTTTCATACATTGAGAGCAAGACCTTGAGGACATCTTCCAGGTAATTCTCCTCCCCGATAATACTGATGAGGGGAAAACTTTCGACTAATGCCATGCACTTTTTACTGAAACTAGTATCATTCGGAATGTTAATCTATGGAAGAGTTTAAATAATTGATAGATTATAAAATGATCACAAGTTATCAGTAATAGAGCCTCAAAAATTATACCTATTCTCTCTGTTCTGAAAATCATACATTTAAAAAAACAATAATTTTTTCTATTATGATATCTGGGTTCTAAGTTATGAGGTCTTGAATTGTATTTCATTCATATCAATGATATCAATCTACATTTTTTGAGGTAGAGAGATGGTTTTCATTATTTAACAACTTGCTACCAATAATTCTAAAATTACAATTAACTTGTAAGTAGTTTATTCAAGATTTTTTGGTAAATTAGCGAGAGAGTATTGAAATAATCAAAAGATATTATTTTTCAGGCTCTAGTTATTATTAATAACTCACTGTAACACGCTCCTGTGGAGTAAATGTGTGAGCATACACCTGGTAGTTGAGGAAGAAGGCCATGATAAACTTCCAAATGTTGTATAGGGATGAATTGAATACTTTAACATAGGCGGGCAGACCATTCTCTTCACTTCTCACGTCAAGATATATTCCAATTGTTAGGAGGGCCTCACAAAAGTAAAGCTTTGCTTCATTCGATAATACTCGGTTAGCCTAGGAAAGGACATGTTTATTTTTTAAATAGAAAAAAAGGAGGGTGGATTAAGTCAGATAAAAACTTTATGACTCACTGTTTCAGGGGTGAATAGGCATTGGACAAGTCGAAAGAAGGAGGCAGTCACAATCAACAAGACCAATGATAGACTACTCATATTCTCTTCATCATAGACCTCTTTTGAGATGAGATAGTCTTGTTCATTTGTAAGGCACTTCATAAGGCAACACCATTCCTGCATTAATTCGAAGAAGCATTTCGGCTTAACAAAAATAGAACAATTAGTCATAGCATAATATGATTGAGGGTGCGCTTACGAGATGAAAATCATCGAGGAGATTAATGACATTAGGCCGTAGGCTAAATAGTCCAGACATGAAGGAAGAGACAGACCCTTGGGCCTCTTTTGACCAGACTGAATTGGGACCAGTGAGAAAATTCCTTGGATTCAAAGAGAACAGGACTAGATCAATGGCAGCATCAACGAGATGATGAAAATTGGCGCAAAGCTTTGTTTGGTATAAACATTGGCGCATGGCAAAGTAGCCAACTTTGGCAAGATTAAATCCCAAGGAAGGCATTGAAAAATCCAAAGAGGTTAGATTCACTTTTGGGTTATTTGGCGCCTTGTACACTCTCAGTAGGGCCTCGTCAATGTAGAAAAGATTTTGCTTCTTATTGAGTTCTTGATCCTTGGTAATTCCGGGCCGTGGGAAATAATTTGATGACAAGAGACTCTTGTCAATCGAGATCATGAGCTGTCTGCACAGAATAATCAGGCAATCTGCAGCAGACAGGGAAAAGGACAAGAGACGATTGTTGAAGACCTTGCGAAAGTCACCACCTACATGCTCTACATTGACAAGTGAATTTGTCTGCATCACAAAGGAGTATTGTGGACTGGTTATGGAAGCTCCAAAAGGTTCCTGAAGTCTATAGAGTAAAACTTTGATTAAAATCGGTCTCTGAACGAACACTTCACAGGGGAAATCGTTGAAGATGACATTTCTCAGGAAACTGAGGGCATTCTTTGCCACCTTGGTGTCATCAGCTAAAATTGACTTTAAAATTGAACTGAGAACTTGACAATCTTTGTTATTTAGAGGAATTAGGGGTAGTATGTAAATCTTTGGAGTCTTTGGACAGAGAATGGTTTCCTTCGAGTCATTAGAGACACTAAACGTATCAAAAGGTGCGTTGTTTGCATTCAAAAAGCCGATACAGTCCTCGGAATTGATGAAATTCTCTATTAAGGCCTTGGCCACATTCATGTGGGGATACTTGTTGAGGAGTCTGGTAAGTATGGAAAGTCCATTGTTCTTTAGGAAGGAATTAGACAGGAATTTTTCATGCATCAACGACTGAATAAGAGATAAAAAATCATTTGTAAAAGACTCGGAGAATACGTCTACATTTTTGGATATTCCAATGAAAAAGGAGTTGAGAAATGTCTCATCCTTCAAAAGGGTGATTCCAAGAGAGCTAAGAGAGCATATCTGATACTTTGAAAAGACTTCAGGGAGATATTCTTCTAACTGTTCAATTAGCGGGTCTTTCATGTTTCGCAGACCTCAGTATCAACAATATTTCAACAATTATAACGACAAGTGGAATATATTTTGTCAACTCTTAAATCTACTAGAGATTTGGTACATATTCAAATTTAAAATATTTATTTTCCAATAATTCTAAATCTGTGATTTAGCCGTATTAGATGGTTAATAAGCATAAAAATATAAAGCATTTGAAAATGAAAAATTCATTAAAAAGGAAAAAAGAATTCAAGAATAAGACAGATAAAGAGAATATTGAAATCATTGAAAGAGTTCTACGCAAAATTCAGCTCAAACTTCCACTCATTAAAACCTACTTTTCAATCAGATCTTTTGATACTGAAAATGAAATAGACGTACAGATATTCTCAGAGTTTCTAGAAGACCTTGAGGTTTTCACTGAGGATGAATTGAGATTTTGTTTAGTTTGCTTAAATCAAAACGGACGAATCAAACCCAATAAAATTGAGGAGACTATAAAGAATGTTTCCTTGTACTTTATGGAAGATTCTGTCTTATTTAGTGGATCAGACAGTTTTGTTGGAGAATTAGAAGTATACTGCAATGTCTCTCGACAAACAGGACTTGTTTTTATAACCAGGACCATGGTTGATATGAACTTGAAGTGTGAACAAATTGGGGAATTGATCAAAGCTAAATCTCACATTTATTTCAACCATGATGAACAGATAACACTTTACATGATTGATTGTGAGAATAACGAAATAAATATTACAGTTTTGAAGCCGGACAAGACTTTATTTCATCATGTCCGAAAATTCGGCAACTTTATAAAGCCAGTAAAGATAACTGTAGTGTTCTGCATAGTAGACGATGAGCCCCTGGGCTCAGAGGTTGTAGAAGAATTTTATTTGAAAAAAATAAAAGAAGATAGAAACACTTTGGATCAGTAGTCTACTGAGTAGATTCAATATTATTGATGATAAATACAAGAAATTAAAATTTTGAACAAGTTATGAGCTCTGATTATATCTAAAAATACAGTATAACCCTTGAGGAGTAAATAACAGTACAATCATATTCAAATTTTAAGTCTCAATTTGACTCAGAGTCAATGACTCTAAATTTGATTTGATGTATTTATTTAAACATCATTTTCTACATCATTTCCTTTGTTAAAATTCATACTTTTTCACATTTGAATAATATTTTTCGCAGTTTTAAGGAATTATCTATTTACAAAATTTTATTCTATTAACTGTGAGTATTACTGACTAATTCTAAACATTATCAACTTGAAAATTATTTGAAGCTTATTCATCCATTAAATTTCTAAAGTCTAACAGACAATCAGCTCATTTTAGCTTGAAAATGTTTTAATTTAAGTATTTAAGAGTGCTTATATTTAGTAAAATACTAGTTCCATGTTTTCTTTCATCTAAATATAAGAGAATTTAGCATTTTATACAAGTCCATCCTCTAATTTTATCATTAAACTAGATTTTAACCAAGAAACTCTTGGTCTTTAGTAGTTTTTCTTGGACTATTTTCTCAGCATTTAATATTCTGGGTAAAATTACAGTTTAAATTTTTGATAGGAGTCTATCTGGAAATGTGAATTCTGATCATTTATTCTTTTCCTGTGCCTAAATAATGCATAGCTACATTTTCTCTAGCAATGTAAATAATTTATGCCCATTTTAAACTCTATAGAGATGAATTTTCACATAGACTCCATGGGAAATGTAAACTTTTATCGTACAATATTCATCGTCTGTCTATGATTTTAACCTATAAAAGGGATACCTACCATCATGTCGAATTATGAACCAGTTCCAAAGTCACCCGTCAGAATGCGTTCCAAAACCATACCGTTAACAAGTAACGTTATTAATGACAATGGTGAGATGAACTCTAGCCTCAAAGAGGCTGACATTGAAATAAACACAGTCCTGACAAAGAATAACATTGAAAAAATCACTGCTGACCTCCAGAACATCAAGGGTTGCCTGGAGAGTCTCAAGAAACAACGAGACAGTAAGTTCATCTAGCCTATTACTACATGAGGTGAATAAACATTGAAAGGTACTCAATTTACGTACACTAGACCAGTTTTAGTCTATTTCCTATACAGAAAGACTGAAACTTTGGATGCCCCCATATATGCCTTGTGCACCTTATCGATTTGTTAACATTTTTAATCATTATTTTTTCATTCCAGGCCTTAATGATCGTTACATTGAACAAATGAGCTCTGGCCTTGGTGATGATCCAGATATGGCAAAAAACTTTAAGAGAAAAATTAAGAAATACGATGCCAAAATCCGGGAGAACAATGAAACCCTTTTGACGGGAAATTACATCCTGAATCATCTCAAAACTGTCGGAATACCAAAGGGCATCGCTGACAAGGAGTATTCGAAACTTCTTCTCAAGTAAGTATAAACTTCCATAGATAGAAATTAGTTTGAGTATGAACTATATTTTCGTCTCTGCTTTTTATTTAGATATCGCAATGCAAACCTTGATAATCCACGTTTGGCACAGCGGGAAATTCTGAAAATTCTCTCAGCATCTTCTGGCGCCAACTCTGAAGTATCATCTGGAACCTTTCAAAAAGATTCGGCTCTTGATAAATCTACTGATAGCATCAACATACCCATGGACGATGATCGTAAGTTGTTATTTATTTTTGTTGGAAAATCTTGAATGCAATTTAAACCCTCCCCCCCATCTACTAATGAGTAGCCATCTATATTACCAGATTGTTTTTCTAAGTCTTGTACCTCAGAATAACTGAGTTCACTATTTAAATATATATTAACCTGCGTGATTTTCATTCCAAAATATTTCCTCTGTGTAATTTTAAACGTGAACTATAGAGAGATCCTTCTATTCACTACCAAAGCAAAAAATGATTTGACTACATCTCCTATACCCAAATTTCTAATTAAGCAGAGTATCATGGCGAAAGCTCGATAGAAGTCAAGACTATGGATTCCTCGAGTTTGGACGTTTCCCAAAACCCCACAGGTCCAAACTTTACACCGGAACCGAGTTATGACAACTCGTCGACAACACCATTAGGCCCTTATGAGAATATTGAACCAGATCAAGGAACAGGTGCAACCAGTCTGTCATTCAGTGATGAATCTATAAAAAAGAATATCTCTTCGGCCAACTTGGCAAATAGCAGCAACAACAGTAAAGTCTCTCCAACTGGACAATTTCACACTAGCTCCAGTGTGTAAGTTCAATAACTTATTTTTTAAAAAGGTCATCAGGATCGGTTCCAAGTTTTATTCAATTTTGACTGGTTTATTTTTTTCAGATCTATACGACAAATAGGAATAATATACCAAGGTTTTTAGATTTTTAAATTGAAAAGAGTCAAATAATACTAACTGAAAGCGTCTCATCCCACTATAGAAGGCCCATTGGTTTTATAAAAACCCTTCTTACATCTACCTAGCGAGTGGTTTAGAGACCGCGTAAAATAGGATATTTCTTTTTAACTTTTATTTGATCTGATTTGATAGCAAAGCAACTTGAAGAAGATAAAAATTACGAGTATTTTAACATTATCCCATCAAAATACTTTTTTCTGTAATAAGATTTATTTTTGGTTTTTCCCTGAAATCATATATCAAGTGTATTATCTATTCCAGATGTACTCTTGTCATATATACAGTTTATTACATGTACAAGGGGGGATTTTATTTATCTCTTTTTTTGGTCCAAGGACTCTTAGGTTAGGGCATTAAGTGGAATCAAGATGACTTGTTTCTTGAAAATAGAGCTTAAATTCATTTCCCATTTTCACTGTACCATATGACCATATGTATTTATATGACTTTTGATATGTATATCGAAAGGGTTAATGATTTATTGTGACATATATAGGGGCAGGTATTTAAAGAATGAAAGGCGTTTCCTCCGAAAGTATGTTCTATTTTCATTCATCAAAAACTAACCAAAATCTACCAATCAAGTTTGAGTCCACTTTTTAAAACCAAAAACTCTTTTCACAACTCATTACATCTAAATAAATAAATATATATATATTCAGAGTTGGCATGTATCGTCATATCAAATATTAGAATATCTAATTCATTGATAATTATCTGAAAAACCTCATCTACTTTTAAGCGTCCATACCTTATGAATAAATGAGATGGGTTTATTACAGAGTTATTTACAGAAATGAATTGAAAAGATGACTCTAATCAAGATTTCTTTTGAAGGCCTCTGATGAAAATGTCCACCGAGTGTCAAAGCCAGCTGGAATTTCTCGATCAACTCTTGACATTTGAGAATGACCCACACACCACAATCAATAGCCACATTGGGCACTCGGCAAATTCCTGTTTGTCTCCAAGTGCAGGGATAAACTCTGGTAGTAATTCGGGAAAGAAGAGCCTCCCACGAACTACTGATACCATGTCATCGACCAACTCTGGCCAGGCCACCCAGTCACATCGGGCTCAATTCCTTAACCAGGTCAAGACAGGTTTTGGGTAAGTGTTACCAATCTTTCTACCCCCCCCTTTAATTTCATGCTAATTTATCAAAAAGAACCTTTAGTCGCGGCATCAAGAGACGTACTTTGGATATCAGGAAGACAGTTCCCTTATCCACTAGCCTTGAAGATTTGAGCAAGGCAAATAACCAGAGTCTAGAGTTGTCTACAACTGTCTCAAAAGGAAACCATGATGGTAAGTGGTCCTCTTTTGGAATCGTCAGTATGCCACAAATAAGACGATCCTGTAGGATATATTACCAAAGCATGCTGCAATATTATTTTGACATTCACCAGCTATATAATTCACTAATTTCCAATTCATATATATCTCAGGTGTTTTTTAATAAAATGATTAACTTATCCCACAACCTAATATCACAAAGGGGAGTTTCTGGAAATTACATGACTAAATTTCAATTTTACGTCCATAGTGTTGAGACCCTTGTAAAGGGATGGTGAATTCCCTTTTTTCGTACATGTATCATCTCTAGTCATGATTAGACATCATTTGGAAACTATAATGTCGTAACTCGTACAGAATTAGCTTCTTTTTCAAAGTTTAAAGCGTCACTGATTAGTTTAGTTAATTGAAGAATTAATCGAATTTCCTCTCTTTCCCACCAAGTTGTCTGGTTTTGCTCCCCTTGGGTTGGCAAAATGTGACATTTTACATCTGAGAAACAGAGAAATTAACTTTTCTACTAGTCCCAATCGATAATCACACACACAAACAACAAGATTCTTATGGCTTCTTTGTCTACCAAGGAATAATAATGTACCATTTTCTATTGTAGAGACAACATTTGAATAAATCTTCTTTCCCACCTCGTTTACTTACCCTAGTTAGCTTATAATTGCAAGTCTCCAATTGTTTGAGCATCTACTCTCCCCATAGATTTGTAATCCACTCATTATCACTAACTAATGGAACAAGGCTTAAGGAGGGAACAAGTCTATACTTAGAATTATCTCTTACCAAGTGCTTAGCTAATATATTCCACAGGTGATCGTCTTAATGAATTAGCCCGTGTTACATCTAACAAATTACTCCCTCCTTGACTAGTACAACGAACCTGTGGGTTTTTTGATTTTCTCAACATATCATCAGATTAGTTTCAAGGTTTATTAAATTTTGATTAAACTCTGATAGAATGTTTGGCGAATGAATCTTTCTTTTAAATTTTAGTTAGCAATCTTAGTGTAGTCTAAGATTTCAGACTTTACAAGTACAATCTTGTTTGTATTTTCAAAAATAGATTTCTCTATGAGAAAGACGAAGCCTAATATTATCAAGTAAAATAAGTACTTTATTTCAGGCATACTCATCAGTCTTTATATGCCAATATATCCCAAAATCTAATTGTTTGGCCTTAGCTCATAGAGGTGCAAAAAAGACTAATACGTCAAAGGTCCTTCCCCACTTGTATAGTGTATTATATTATCTCACAATAACTGATAGCATGAACAAGGGCCTTGTATAACCTTTTCAATTAAAATGTTATTCATACATGATAAGCTCTCTTATGTGTCTATTACCTTTCAGATCAAGATGAGCCTTCGAATTCAAGGTGAGTACTCAAATTAAATATCTCTTGTTACACCAGTAGATAATTTTCGACTCAAAGTATATAACGATCTTCTCTCCCAGCCAAATAGAGAAATGTACTGCCATTATAGAAAGCTCTGTACAACAAAAATCTCGAAATCTTACAATCTTGAGTCGTGAGAATAGATTTTCAAATTTCCATTTCATTTTCTATAGTGTATTGTCGTACCCTTTAATTTGGTCAGTTGTTCAATTCTCATCCCCATTATTAACTTGAAACATTCTCTCATTAATTAATCAATCAATTACTCATGATAAATAACTCAATTAAATCTTAAAAATTTAACAGAAATATCTTGCATAAACTACTTACAAGTAAACCGATTAAAGATATGAAAAAAACAATTAGTTCAAAATTATTCAATACTGATAGATACGGGATGATATAGGCTTGTAATCTGAAATCTCTTGAGTTTTATCAAAAAATTTGAGACCAAAAGTCATCTTTAAAACAGGCTCTACACTAATTTGGGTTGATGGTATATTATTCTGATTAAAGGCGCTGTACTTTTCTAGACTTGAAAATAAAGGTACGACCAGGGATAGACTATAGTACAAACAGTACAAAATCAAAATTCTTTCCATGTTTTCTGCTTTCCTTCAATTCCATTATAAAAATGAAAATAAAATCTTTCCATCTTTTGCTGCCAGGTCAAAGTACACGACTTACTACTACCAAGATCAATAACACAGTCCAGCAAAAATATTTTTGTTCATCAGATTGAAATGAAGTGATTCTGAAAATCTTTTGGTGTGTAGATTTCGAGAGATGACTCGAATTTGTGTTTTAGCAAAAAAGTAAACATTCAAATCTCTTTTTGCAGCTGTTAGAGAATTTCCTTGCATTGTAAGAAATGTGTGAAAATAACTGACGTCTCTGAATTCGATTACTACTATAAGATCTGAAGGAATTTTCTAAAATAAATATTTACTACAATCTGATCAAATGTCCAAAGAACCCTGCTCTTCATAGCTAACTAAAGATTATCTTCTAGAATTAGTATTTCCTTGAGTTCTGTTTTCCAAATTTAGTATGCTTTTGCCCAAAATTAGTAGATTCTATTCATAAATAACCTGTCTTGTAAAAAGACATACGCTATAGATCTGATTTTTCAATTTAAAAACATATATAATTCTAGCTAGTTGACATGAAGATGAGAATTTACTCTTTTTACAAAAAATCTCAATATTTTTGTTCGGAAAGTCAGGAAAAAATTTATATAATGAAATAAGCCAATTGATAAAGTTTTCTGAAAAAATTCAATCTAACCAAAATAAAGCTGTTCTTCGAATTTTGAAAATGCACCAAATTTCCACTTTTTCAACTATCGAATCCAATACTTTTATCGATTTCACAGATATTCGTCATTATTGTGGGAAATTGAAAAATTTTTATTGTATTTTTTTGTTGTTGTAAATAATCCCTCTCTTTACAAAATAGAATTCTTTTAATTCACGAATACAGATTATTTATTCTCTCAAAAAGATTGAAAAGATGGATAATATAAAAGATTGGAATTGAAAAAATCAATTTTAAAAAATGTCAATTTTATCAAACTTTAGTCCAAATCATCAATGACTCATCTGACTCTTGTTGAACCATAATTGATTTAATCCAAGAGAGGGGGGGGACTCAATCTCTTTCACTCTAATCAATAGAAAAGATGCCTTCACTTGACTAATAATAATAAGAGTAATTTCTATTATTGATTCTCTGAATATGTACATCTAATATGAATATACAGTTTTAATGGCGGTTGTGGTATAGTGTTTCTCAACTTCTTCTTCTTCTTCATTTAAAAAAACAAAATTCTCTCCTAGTTACATATTACACACAATTTGTTTGTTTATTGCGTTATATTTACGACTTTTAGGTGGTGCAATCATGAGTCAATCTCCTTTCTTTATTGGCTTTAAAAGTTCACTTTGGACTTTTTATTGGTCCAAGTCACCTCAGCCCCAACCCCTATCGCTAACATTTGTAACACGTCTAATAAATTCTGCTATTCTTCATACACATCATGATAATAATAATAATGATTGAATGAATTTTTCCCTTAGGTATCCACCAGGTATGACCAAAAGTCCCGGCTCTAGTGGTCAAGTGAGTTAGGCACCATTTTCACGAATTTTCAATCTCTTCATTTTCTGCACAGCAATCCCAGACCAATGAGGAGATAAAAGAGACCAGCTCAAATAGGAGTCAGAGATCAGATAAACTCTCTACGACAAGTCTGGGTAGGCCGAGGAAGAAACATGCGTCCTCCTCATCACAGAACAACCCTCAGTTCTCATCTGATTCCAACTTTAACTCCCTTCTCAATGGACAGGTCTGTTGCCTAATTAATCAACCTCATTGGTTATTATTCTATTCTGTTCATTGTATGTATTTTTAGATGAAGAATGTGGATGAGACCATGTTGAAGTTATGGAGCCTATGCGGAATAACACCAAGACCCAGTGGGAGTAATCAGGTTAACTCAAACTCTGGGAAAAGCCGAACAGGCGGCTCCATCATCATTAACCAGACAAATCCACGGTCTGGTGCCAGTTGCAAATCCACCATGAGCTGTGAATCGGCCAATTGCAATAATAATCAACTCTCAAATAATGGTGCCAGCTGCAAGGACCATTATTCCCTTGGCCCTTCCTTGATTGAAGTGAACTCGGACCTTAGTCCAATCAAGTTGTCTCAAGCCTTTACTATCATCTACCACTTGTTGACAAACTGTAGTAATCAAATCGATTCTTTAAACAACTACAACCTCGAGTTACAAGAAAAGGTCCAGATCTTATCAAATGACCTGAACGGATACTCATCTGTGATACATCATCTGAAGCATGACTTGACAAAGCTAAGAGTGGGTTTAACACTATAGACTGAATCGATGTCATTCGATGATCATTCATTTTTTTACACCAACACACATGATAATCAATAATCGGTCATCTTTTGCAACTTTTAATAACACTTTTCATCTTTCAATTTTCTTCAATGAATGAACTTCACGGCTCAAGATCTCAGCTCTATCATTCCTCAAAATATGGTGCTATTCTAATTCAAAGGAAATTGTTTAAAATGATTTTTTTTGAAAATCTTCTCCCTTGAGTCATGGATTAGCATTCAATCTTTTGTTATGAATCTACAGTTGTTTTTCAATCCAATTTTGATTTTTGGCTCAAAAAACAGGCTTTAGCAGATAAACTATTACATATTTGAATTCTACAAAAGATTACATCTATGACCCCGGGAAGTAGGTTCTCAAACTAAACACGTTTTAAAAATCAACTCTCTTTGAAAATTAGTATAGAGCGAGTTTGACGAATGACAGAGTCAAGATCTTTAAGGGTTAAAACTGTCTCTGAGAAAGCTTCAAAGATGGACAATTTTTGGCTCGAAAAATAAGCAAGGGTTAACCTGAGGTTAGATTCTCCCCTTTTTTTGCCTACTACTTTCAAAAGGTTATATACCCTGAAGTTTACTCTGAGAATAAATCATTACCAAGGTTCAGTTAATCTTTTTATTGAATAAGCTTATCTTTGTTTATCTCACATGATTCTTACGACTAGTCAACAATTTTCACATGTAAAAGCCCACCACAAAAAGTTTCAAAGATTAAACATTCATACTAGAAATATACTCATATATACTCAAGCATTACCACAACGAGAGATGATTCTCTTGTTTTTACTATACACCCAACTCACCTGTATAATGACACTTTCTTTTCAAAGGACACTCTAATTGCCTACACTTATCCCCATCAGCATGGCAACACAGGATGAGTTTAGCAACAAGGTATGATAATGCAGATACCCTAGCCTACACTGTGGAGAGTATCTGACATTATCGATTAAAACCATTGTAGAATTGTAGTTGAGACTTGGGGAATTTACTACATTTTCTTTTTTTGAACCCATGCGTTGTAGAAATATGAAAGATTCAATTTCGAAGATTTCTCCCGACAAAGAAATCGAATCTGGTGATAGAGATGTCACGAGAAAACTTTTGACACACTCATTCTTAATCGTCTTTCAATTCCTCCAGGATGATTTCGATATGAAGTTCGAAGTGAACCGAGAAAGTTTCAACAATATCCTCACAAGGATCGAATCCTTGAGTGCCACTGCTGAGGAGACTCGTCATGAACTAAAACGAGACAACCTCCTACTCAAGGATGAATTCAGTCGGACGTCGGAAAAGTTGAACTACCAACTCAACATGAAGACCAGGGACCTTAACGACATTATCACCAACATTCAGAATAAGGTAAGTTGGTCCCTTTGCAACCTCTCTAATTAACACTCTTTCTTGTATTTCCTTTCCAGTTTCCCATAATGGAACAGCGCTTCGAACAGCTCACAATGACCTCTAACGACCTCAGTCCATCACGCCTAATTGTCCTTAAGCTGGCCGAATTATTCATTGGCTGTATAGTCCTTTTAAATACTCTTTTTCAGTTGATTATACGCACCCTGAATGCTGGAGCGACACTCACTGATAATCGGTTCATTAGTATTTTTATAAATTTTATCATTCTATTCCTGATACTGTCGACCCTTTTCAAGGATTACCTGCCCGATTTTCGTGTTGCCAATATGACACTGGTCAATTCATTTCTAAAGAAAAAAGGTGAATAGGAAAAATCAAATTTTTACCTCTACAAAAAAATTCATTCAATAGATTTTTTACACACACAATGTAAATATTATTATAGTAGTAGTAAACCACACATTCGAATTTATTTTTCAATGAAAAAGTATTTTATTTAAGTTTTGTACAGAAATAATATTACTAATAACAACAGATTTGTGGTCTACAAGTGAGAAGAGGACAAGATCATGATTTGAATTCTACTGCTATTTTCCTAAAGCACTTATTTATACCTCATTTATTTTACACTCTAAGTTATTAAAATTCACATTATCGAACAGATTCCACATGAATTCAATACTCATGCAGTTTGTAGAGAGATTATCATTTGTCTCGTTACTTTATTCTCGATTATCCAATGATTATATAATATTATATCGAAAGAATATATGAAATCCTGTAAATTTTGTCTTATGAATAAATTTAACTCGATTTAGTTTTTTCCATTTATTTAATCACCGAACTACTCAAAAGTATACACTCGAATATATAATTTACTATGATGAATAAAAATCGTGATTCAGTGTGATGAAACCAAAATTGTATTTAATTACTAGTTACTTTGAAGTAGTTTTATAAATAATTAATAATAATTATCGATTATATATGTTAATAAATTATTCACCTACTTACTTGTAAGTAAGTGTCATTTGTAAATATATTTTTTTCGTCAATTTTCTCACACATCTGTGAATCACGAATTTTAAGAAGGGATTATTCAATTAAAGAAACTTGTATATTCTTATCAAGTATTAAATAACAATATGATTAAAATTAAAAATCAATCAATTTTTTTCTTTCGGTCTTTGGTGCGACGATTCTGGAACCAGACCTTGATCTGAGTCTCGGTCAAGTCGAGATACTTGGCCAAGAGTTTACGCTCAACACCGATGAGATACTGATTTGACCGGAAAATCTTCTCCAAATAAATGAGCTGGACTGTTGTAAATGTGGTTCGATTTCGTTTGGGTTTCGACATACACTGGAAATAGAAGACGTTGTCTAGGCAGAAAGGAAAAAAATGACAAATCATTCATCACAAAAATAATCAGTAGACTACTTACTAAACTCATCTAAGTAAGGATATTCAAGTATTGTTTCAATAGATTCCTCTTGGATTTCTTCATTGTCTAACTGTAAATCTGGTCCGAATGAGGTCTCATTCCGATGGCTTGTCTGGTCTGAGAGGGACTCCCTGTCACTATCTGAATCGTCAAGATTCATTTCCTCACGTTTACGATCAATAACGGGATAGTCCAAGGTTCGCCTCGGCAACCATTTCTGTATCAAGGCTCTGTATCAATAGTAGAGTTTCAAGATTTAAAAATCCCCTCATAGCCAAATACACTTACGAGTGTTGTACGATTGTAAAATCAGAGTCGTCTTGATCATCATTAAAGGCTAGTCCACTGGGCTCATCTATGTTCTCTGTCATGTTTACGCAGTCCTGACTTTTTCAGTTGAAAAAAAAGAAAAATCAATTCATCAGTTTCTTTTGGATTATAAATAGAGTTTTGCTTCCGTGTGAGCTTGAGTGCTGTAAATCATTGGCTACTAGTCTTGTATTCGTTGTTGAGATACAATAATAGCAATAATATTAATTGTATATAATAATACAATTAATAGTACACTTGAGCTCAAGTCAAGAGAGTATTTTGTAACGAAAACTACCGTAACCCCCCCCAGTCCCCAATTAAGAGTTTGTGATTGTCGGAGGTAGAAACATGTGAGAGAACTACAGCGGTTGATATATATTGTTACAATTAGTGACCGTTTATATCAAGGGTAGAGTGTATCGAACGAGGATGTTGACGCCCAGACGTGAAAATCTCAAGATGGATTCAGTCAGGCGTAAAAAAGAACAAGATTTTTTTCATGGATGTAAATTCACAGGTTGAAGGAGTCTTTTGTAGAATAAAATAAAATGTTTATTTTTAAAAAGATTAATTCTTGACTTTTTTGTTGGTTCCTTTCTTCTTTTTCGCCTTGGTCATCTTGATTGGGGTCTCACAGTGGACTGTCTCATCCAGGTCTACCGAGAAGTAATCTCCCTTCCCCCTGGGAGTCTTGGGCATTATTTCAGTAAGTAATGATTCCTCCACGTCCATATCCTTTTCGAGTTTCAGCCTATTCTGATTGAGTTTAAGTCTGAGGTCGGTCATATCGACTTTGTTTAGTTCTTGTTCATCAAGAATCTTGGCCTCCTTTTCATCTGTTTCGGGTTTCCTTCTGTAGATCATCTTGGATCGATCGTATTTGATAACTCGTTTGATAGGCCTAACAAAGCCTCTGGAGTCTTTTAATTTTCCATTCATGCGAGTCTTGCTAGGATTTTTTCTCATGCGACCGTCTTGCAACAATACCTGAGAAGGATAGGAAGGCAGAAATTCCTTTTCATCTTCCTCAATCGGGATGACTTCCATTTCACAGTTGTCATCATGGTTGAAGAACGACTGGCTGTCATCTTGCATCTCCTGAAGGAATTCATAGCTGCTGATAAACTTGTTGAAGGCTACTTTGATATATTCAAAGACTTTGGTTTGATTATAAGCCAAAGAGAGGACAGATCCGTCAGTGGAGACCTGTGTTAGGCCATCCATAAAATCAGCTTCAAATGGAAATGACTGATTCAAAGGACCCTTCCATTCAACGTAAATCGGGCCAAGACCAAAGGGGTCGTAATAAAAATTGCACAAATTTCCTAAGCTCTTTTGCATACGTGAGATGAGCCAGTCGAGGGGATTTTGATCCGAGTAGGCCGACCAATACTTGATGCCCAGGGAGTTGACTTTACGAATAAAACCAAACTTGTATTTCTTCACTGGCAAGTAGTAGAGGTCCCTGGACTTGAGGGAGCTAAAAAAGATTCTTTGGCATTTAGATAGCTTGACAGAGGTGAGAAAGTTCCTTTGGACAACAGGGCGCTTCAGGTCCATCTTTAAATGAGACCAAGAGGCAACTGGACAGGAGGAGAAGACTCTTTGGAAATCCTTGATTGGAGCATTAGCCAGGAACATGGCTCTGAGGATCTTGAGATGGCTCTTGGCAATGGTCTGTAGACGGTTGAATCCTTCCGTGGTGGGAGTAGTCTCTGTCCACATGGATCCTACCAGGTCGTCGGGGGTGATTAGGACCATAGGAGGTAGGTTTTCTCGTTTTGACGAGTCGAAATTCTTCAAGGCTGTCGACAGGAGTTTGGGCTCGTCTGAGAAGGCCGAATTCAAGTTGATAACCAGAGCCTTTCTGGACCAGTCAAAGTTGGCCAGGAGATTTAGAAAGCGCAAAAGGACCACAGATGGATTGGTGACTTCTTCAGGGGGATTCGGCGATGGATTTGTCGGGCCTGGAAGGCATTCCAATAACCCTGAAGATTGCAAGACAAGCAGCTCGACAGCAATTTCCGACATCTGACATTGATTGACAATATTGAGGCCTGGGGCTGAGTTAAAGTTTTTGTTGCACCATTTCGGGAGCACGTCCATTTTCAAGTTGTCCGTGGTGAGGAAAGCATTTGATTCCATGACGAAGTTTGGCATCTGGACAAAGCCAACGCCAATAGAAGTGATCCAGCGTTTGACCAACCGGACACCTTCAGTGACAAAAGATCCGTAAGAGCTAGTGACACCCTTGAGAACTGAGGTTATGAAGGGGAGGTGTTTGTAGAGGAGTAACCATGCTTTGGCTTCGGGCGATTGCTCTTGATAGATGAGCTTATCAGATATGTTAAGTCCACAGGTTAACGACAATTCGACTGGCGTGTAGAAATAAAGTCGAAACTTTAAACCGGACGTATACACATCCAACATGTTGGTATGGACAACTTTAGAAGCGATCTTATGGTGATTAAGAATCTCCTTGAAACGAATGAGAAACAGTTTTTTGAGTAGTAGGAATTCTTTCAATGATTTCGGCCACTTTGAAGAGGACTCCAGCTCAACTAGAATATACTGGACAGGATTACTGAGACAGGGGGACGTTTTGCCCATGTATTTTAGGTCTTGAAGACCACGCTTGTAAACTGTCTTGATGTTGATTGACTCGAGGAAGAGCTGGAAAGTTTGAGTAGACCGCAGCCCGGCACTGACCGGATGGATAGCTTTCAAGCTAAGTGGGAGATATTCATTGAAGGAATGAAAGAGAGTCTGCAGTTTATCGAGGATCATGTTGAGAAAGCGTTGCTTTATTTGAGTATAGCGGAGGCGGTCGTTAATTTTGGCTAGACGCTTCAAGTTGGACCCGTTAATCTGCCTGTATTCCATCGAGGGAAAGTGAGTTTTCATCACGAAATCAATGATCTGAAAGACAATGTTCCTCTTTGACTTGAAGGAGGCGCATTCAAACAGATCCCCGTCAACATGACGCAGAAGACATTTCTTAGCCCAGAATTCCTTGAATTTATTTCCATCGTCAGTTTTACTTCTGGGGCCACGAATCGTCTTGAATTGAGATTGTGTAGCGTCAACTGTTATACAAAAGGCTACCTTATTCTCTGGAGCATTGATAGGCTCGAGAGAGGAAATTTTTATAAAACTTTTCAAGCCATAATTCAACTTTTCGTACAGATCTAAGTTGTGAGCTTCATCTAGTGTGAGTTTCTCAAACCTGAAATAATTGAAACTAGCTTACAAAACAATATTATCATATTTGAGGAGGATATCTGACATCGGAGAAGAGTATTTTAGAAGATTTGCTCTAAAGCGCGTGTAAACCAAATTATCTGATTATTAAAACAATTTCCCAAATTTTTTCAAATTTTTTTAAATTTTCTACTGATATATTACTTTGGAATTTCAAATCCAAAAAATTAAAAATTTATGCTACAAGGAGTTTATTGATGAAAAATAACAATCCGATTACGAATTAGAGAAAAACATCCCCATGAAATCCCTCCCAGGTCCTGCAGGCTCCATAAATGCTCAGGTATTCTCTTTACTAAGCTTAAATTTAAGATAAAAACTCCGTATTGTCTTCAAAACTGCTCAGTAGACGTCAAAGTTTCCCTATCTCAAGAGAATAAAACTGAATTAAAATCAATCCTGAGTACTCTCCTGGAGAAGGATGTTTTGGATTATCTCGAGAACAATACAATTCAAACTCTTCTTCACCAGGTTAAAATGAGGAAAAACGTCGTTTCCAAAATCCCTCTCCTCGCGGCCTTTATCAAGTCAATCGAGATTTTCCCGATTAACGCAAAGGCAATACTCTATGATAGTTCTGAGATTGAAATTCTCTGCATTCTGGACAAGGACGTCGTCCGGGAATATTTCTCATCGAATCAGGGAGGCTGGAAGCAAAACTCCCTGATGCTGTTAAAGAGTCCGACAATGATGCAAATGGAATCGAAATCCTTTTATTTGAATGTGACCCTTGCCAACGTGGTCCGTGTCATCAGTGGAGATGAGAAAGACAACCTAAGCAAAATTGAAATCACCCTCGACCAAGTTAAAAAGTTGGCTAACGAGAAGAAAATGACGCCGAGAGTTGAGAAGAGACACCCTGTCGAAAGACCAACGCCAATTAATCGCGGGGCAGTTGTTAATGTGAAACAATTGATGAAATCCCTTGTCACGGACAAGGCACAAAAGCCGACTCCAACACGCCAAAATGTCCAGGAAGTTAAGACGCCAATGAAGAGAAAATCAGAAAATCTTGATTGGGGCGATGGAATTGACGCGAGTATTGCCATGTTTGATGAGAACTCAATCGCCAATCAAACAATGAACAATTCAGAGAAAAAGGCCAGGCCCACCTCCTCTCTCATGGATGACTTCAATCTGGCTGACTTTGACGAGATTTGTCTTGACTTTAACGAGAATGAAATTACCAAACGGAAGGAATTCATTCCAGAGAGAAAGAGTAAAGAAACCCATGCCGGTGTCATGTTTGATCAGCAAATAGCAGATGCCTTTTCAGATGGTAAGTGGACCGTTTTCCTAAAACGTAAATGCAAATATAATAAAACTGATTTTAATTTTAAGATATGGATCAAATTCTATCAGAAATTATTTAATTATTTACTCATTTTTGGATCAAATATAATTTTAAATCTATAACCAGACTTATCATTTAAAATTTAATCACATACTTACTTGTGAGTAGACACGTGAGAATTAAACAATAATTTTATATTGATAAAAATATATTTTATGTACAAATGAAATGTTAACAATATGAATCTTTACATGTTTATTTTTATATTTCATTTGAGAGGTAGTCATTAGTTATGAAAATTAGAGACAGAAATCACACACTGAACAAGCTGTTAATTATATTTCCGTGGACCAGTGAAAAATAGAAACCTTTGTAATAATAATTGAGTTTATTTACAAATAATGTAGGGGTCATCTCTCTTCTGATTGGCTGAAGAATTCTTTTTTATAAAAAAACCATCTCTGCTTTCTGCTCTTTAAATGAACCAAATTCTGTCCTGTAATCATGTGTAGAAATGTACATAATAAATCATTGTCAAGAGAGTGTCGGAACTATAATTTGTCCTCTCTCATCTGTCTTGCTAATTGGTTTGCTTCTCCTTCAGGGAAGAAAGAGCTTGATTATTAGATTAAGAATTGCCAGGAGAATGAAGGGAGGACATGGGTTAGGACTGCCATTGGAGGCTGAAAAGATTTTACATTAGATGTCTGTCTTGAAGTGACTTCTTTCCTTAATCTAAAGCTTTGAGGGATATTTTTTCCTCAACTAAAATTCGTTCGTAAATATTTCACTATTCTATAAGACGACCATCTAACCCTTAACGGGTGATAAGATTAATAAAAATCGGGAAATTTTAGCAACAACTTACCGTGATAAAATTTCGGTATAAACTGATAATAGCCAAAGAAGCCATCGCGGACATATTTATCATTGGTCTTGAATATGAGCTTTATACAAGACTCAGTGGAGTTGAAAAGAATCTGACGCTCCGCTGTCTGTCTTTGGCATAATCTCGGGGCCAGCAACCTCTGGGGATCATGACAACTTCGTATTTCTACATAGTCACCATTCTCATTGTTACAGCTGGAAAGATAAAATGAGTTAAATTCGAAATTTACTTGATCGTTGAATGTTCCACGTTGAACTGCTTGAATGACACGAGAATCTGCTGCCAGCTATTACCAATCATGACGTAGGTGCAAGTCAAGTTGTTGGGATAGGTCCCGGAGAAATTGGGCGATGTAAAGTGGCCAGTTGTACTCTCAGTACTGAAGAACTCAAAAAGGCATTCTGAAAAAAAAATTTCACTCAAGCTGTATAGATTCGAGAAGCTCAAAATTTTTCCTTACGATCGTCAACCTGATGGCCATTGGATGTCTGTACACCAAAGTCCTTGACTAAAAGATATTCAATCTCGTAGCCGAATCGATTGGCAAGGTCATTATTCTTTATCCGACTCCGTCCCATCTGGTCGACGTCTGCTTGCATTTCCACATCGAGACGAGATATTGAACTTGATAGAACCGAAGTCGACTGTAGTTCCCCACGAGTAGAACCATCATAGTTTTCACACACGGTCAACATTTCCTGGCCTTGCGGTCTCTCCACGAGGTCTGTTTCGAAACTGTACACTTTTAAGGCTTTCTCGTCTGCGCATCTAAATGAAAGAGGTATTATTAAAGTGTCATAATTTACCTGAGTATCTTTTGGGGAAGTGTCAGCCTGGACTCTTGGTCACTCTGGACAGAGTTTGACGGACTAATCTTGTTATGTTTCCAATAACTTTTGTTGTCTTCCTCCGGTTGGTTCTTTGGCTTTAGCATCAACTTTATTCTGTAGCCTGGCTTGCCAATAATCTGCAGACGACATAGGGTTGAGTTATTTCTCGCAACCTGTTCAAGACTCTCTGGGGAACTATAGATTCTGTTCAAGTTCTCTTTGCGTAAACTTGCCTCTACCCGGAATAAACAGTCATTTTCTGTAGTAGAAATGAAAGAAAAAGAGGATTTATTCCAGTTATTTTGCAAATAAAGAATGAAACAACTAATAATTTCCTTGGTTAAGGAAGGGAATGAAACAAATCTCTACTTTAGATTATAAATCTTGAGGATACCGACAACTTTTTTGTATTTAAACAAAGCATGATTGACAAGTAAGTGTATAGAAACAAACTCACTTGAGTTAAAATCATCTGGCGGAGGCTTTGTCATGAGCTGTTGTTTCCCGGGAACGGAAGTTGTTGGGATATATTGATAGGTGAGTTGGAAACCTTTTTCCGGACCATTTCTTGCATTGTCCGAGAATAATTTAATAAGGACCTAAAGTTTATTAACTGATAGACTAGCTGAGCTTACGTTATCTGGCTTGAGGATTAGCTTCCTGGAATTCGGCACATATGTAAAACTCTTGATGTGTTCTGGATTCTTCCAGAAAATATACTTGTCATGGTATCTCTGGCAGAGGGCTAGAACCAACTTTGCGTCTTGATACACTTCAATTTTGTCATGATATTCGGTCTTACAACTATGAAGATTACCAAAAAGGAACTTACAAGATATCCGAGACTCCATTGATGAATCCTATACTCAAGACTTCAAACTTTAACTCTAGAAAACCCTCTTTTGGGTAGCTGAATTGGAATAGCTGGTCAAAACTTGTCTCATAACCACTGGGAAAGCCGGCTGTCTCAATTTTACCCGAGTCGTGGACCTTATCAAGATCAATAAACCGTTTGGAGCTCTTGTGCTTGGCCACAGAAGTGGGATTATAGAACTTGTAGAGAATATTTATCCCCCTGGGATCATGCTTGAGTTCACCCAGGAATTGATTACCCAAACTGAAGAGGTCTATACAAGTTAAAGAATTCAAAGATATCCTCTCCATTGTCAGATTCAGGGTTAGATAGTCACGGTCCAGAGCGAATCTTTCAACATCTCGATACTGTCGACAGACCTGACCCGATTCTGTCTCATTCCTGTAGTGATTTGACTGTAGTCTGAGGTAAACTCTTTCGTTTGAGTCTAAGGAGATGAATTTCACGTTACACGGACCATCAATCACAAGGTCTTCCTGGACGAATGAGTTGCGGAATATATCTCGACTGCACAAACTTGGGACAGTTTCAATTCTATCATTTATTATTGCTGTCTCTGGGTTATTTAAGTGAAAATTAAATAAAATAAGATGATGTGTAAAATACAATGTCCCATGCCTGAATCAAGAATTGAGAAAAGTCAAAATGAAAATCTAGCCTATCTTAAATCGGACAGTTCTATCTCGAGGTATGTCCTGGTATATCAACAAGTAAGAAATCTAGGGGAAAAACTCTTGTCTGACTGTTGATATGCCTTGGTTCACTGTCTCTTGAATACTGAAATTGCTCACAAGACGTGTGAAATGTTGAATTAGATGATCGATTCTAGGCAGTAGGGAGATAGAGAGTTATTCTTGTGCCTTTTGAACGCAATTGGCGCAATGTAAAATTGATGAATCGACGGCGTGAGGATAACAACAGAGGGAAATGTTTAGCTTAGTAGCTTAGAAGTGAATTAAACGTGAACGTACAAGAAGAAGAAGAAGAAAATGTATAAAAGAATAGCTTCTAGTACTGTAAATGATGAATTATAAGCGTGTAGAAGATGAAAAGAGACAGACATTGATCATTCCCGAGTGTGATTGTGTAACGTAATAGAGTATAATGGCATACTAATAAGTAAAAAGAGTTAAATTGACACTCAGTTACCATGGAAATATTATCTACTCGTAAAAATGTCCGATTTCAACTATAGACTAAAATAAGGCTAGTCTTGATGAAAGATGGAAGATACGATGGAGGACTCACAATTGATCAAGATTCTTTTTTCTGCACCTGTATGCTTACAAAGATACTAACTAGAATTATTTCGTTTTAGGTGCTTAGGTAATAAATCCCATAGAGGTAGGTATTATTTGGTAATGAGGTAGCCCATGTCGATGAATGTTACAAATGGATCCCAGCGTGACTACGTAGTACGAAAGAAACTCTCAGAGCATTTAGAACTGTAACATTTATCGAAATTACCAAATAAGACTAATCTGTGGGAACGAAATAATTCTTAGAAAGATTCATTTCTTACAGAAGATTTAAAAGAATATTTAGTAATTAAATGTATTTCATCAGTTCTCATCAGACTATCAAAAAGATGATGCCAGTTATTTCTTAAAAAAGGCCTCTATTTCGCTCAAAAACCAAAGAGTTACCCTCGCTGAGAGTGTGATTCTCGGATATTGGAACTAAAATGGTATCTTCTATATTTTCAGTTTGCTCATTTTCAAGCAGTAAGAGTAGACGAGAATTTCCTACTCTTATTTCTTTTCCGTATTTAATAGAGTGTGATTTCAAAACCCGATTGTTTTCCCTCAAATTACAGATGGTAGATCCGTTTCAAGGCAAAGATTCACCCTGGTTACTAATGAACTATCAGTTTGACTTCACTTACTCTTTTTACGAAAGTAGAAATTTCCAAAAAATCCATAGTCAGAATCAGTTGTAGATGACATTAGCTGAATTTCCAGGATGAGGACACGATCCTTTGATAAGAACTGCTTCTTCGGCCAGACAGTAATGGGCCCGCATAACTCGTAGTCGGGAACATCTTCAAGGCTGAGCTCTGCCCGCTCCAATTTATCATAGATCCTTACATAATCTGTACACCTATATATGTGAGAAAAGAAAATTGGATAAGACTCAATTTATAAGCTAGAAAAGAAACATTTCAAACATGTATGACAGGCATAGACAGGTTACGTCTTTATTGAGACTCCTCAGGAAAAAAACTTTGACCGGTGGACCACCTGTTTTTTCTTTACAGATTCAAACAGACTGGATACCCCCACAAGAATTTTTTTATTTATTAGAGAATAATTAATAAAATTTTTTATGGATCATATAGGCTTTCAAGAGATAAGATCTTTAACATCCTCACTTGCTGTTGTGTATCTAGTAAATCTTTTTTCTGACCGGAAATCTGAGCCCAATATACAAGTAAAAGTATCTTGATATATATTTATTTCAAGGTGAGGATTACCAAGTACACTTGAACTACTATAGATCTCTAGTAACAATTTTGTATTAATAAACTCAAAGTATGATGTCTGTTCAACAAATTGAGGATTGAGATTTTGTTTGTATTGGAGTTTATTCCAAGATTGACAAGAACAAAAGAGATTCTTACTCATCTTGTTACTTTTTAGTGGAGTTTCTGTGTTACAAATTGTAACTTGCCCATGATATTTTCATTGAACTACACACCCTTCAGGTCCCAAATTCTAAAATTCTCTTACCTTACTCCGAAACTGAATTCTTATTTGAAACATATCATTTAAAAGACTGAATTGAGGTTAAAATTGGCATAAAATTTACCTCTTTTTTATCTATGACAGGGAAATCAAGTGGGCGTTTACATATAAAGCTAATTATATATGAATTTAAGAATCTATGATGTTTACGAAAACCTCGATTTTTCATCAAAAATTCAAATATGCTGAAGATTTTTTGGAATCCTACTCATGGTGCCCACTTTTAGGATTTGAAGAAAGAAATATGGTTTGGTAGCTGAATTTCGATTTTTTGATCATGTCCACTACTTCAAAATTAATGAAGAACTTTTCAAAAAAAAATTCTAAATTAAAATTTTCAAAAAAAGTAATTTATGTTGGGATAGTAAAAAGCTATCTATCAGTTCAAATTGTTACTTGAGGAAATGTTGGCGGAACAATGGGGCATGAGGGGTTAAATATTCCTCAAAAACATGTCAGTAATAGCATGTGTCTAATGAAACGATGTTTAACCTTGAAAAATGAGATACTGAATGCTCTTTAGTACTGGAACATCTCTGAAGCGTCTACCTTATTCTTGTTCATGTCGTTTACCCAGAGTGGTAGTGAAGAGAAAGAAAGACATTAGACATAAGATATATAAAAGGAACATTTGCACTCAGAATGTTATTAGATTGAACTCTGGATATATTTCTCTCTATAGTCCACTCCCCCCCCAGACCAACTGTAACAAAATATCCTCCTACCTTGAATAAATCATTAAGTATCTTAGTTTCACCCAAATACAGAGGGAAAAATCAAGGCAGAATCAACTTCTACAATTTCTACTGACAGAATGTCCATGTTTTTATAAGTTATATGTTATATGTTGGATGCCTATTATAACAAGATATCTTTTTTAAAAAACTTAATATTCATCATCAATGGATAGAATGGGAGTCAATCAATAGGGGAAAATTCCTCTTTCAAGTTATTATTATCAAAATGAGTGACCAAAATAACCACTAGACCTTATTAGATCTGACTGGACTGTGTTTGGGACTCTTTGGAATATGTACCATTTAAGGCTTCAGAATACGTTAGTTTTTTGTATGACATTAAAAGGACTTTGACATTTTAGAAGAGCCAGAAAGAATGTATTACATTCTTGGAGTTAAAACACTTTATTTGTTGACATTAAAAATTCCATTGTTATTATCTCATGTTCACAGAGACCTATTTAGAGTGTAAAAATACTAAATAATCATTTGGAAGCCTTACAAAAATGAATGATGACATACATTGGACAGAGTACATTTATGAAGAAAAAATAAATCGATTTTGGCCAAGGTTAGATGAAGATTATTAGAATTAAACTTGACATTGTCGTCTTAGAGCCCGTTGCCTTGAAATGTTTGTACGTATTAAGAGTAGATTTTTCAAATCTCCAATTTTAAACCTGGGTCAGAGTCTGATTCAGTTTCTTGTATAAAAATATAATTCTTGTATCTTAATCTTATATATTTAGTTGTGATATAATGGAGGGAAAATTTTCTCAATTCCCATTTTATCTGAATATTTTTCTCTATAAAAGGTCTTGCTTTCTTTTTGTATGTACTATTGCACAATTACTTATGTAATAAAAATATGAAAAATGCAGGGAGGAACCTAAAAATCCTCAGAGAAAATAGTCTACTCGTAAGTAGTAGCCAGACCATCTTTAAAAAACTTTGGTTCTCAAGTGTCACTATAGTTTAGAAATAATTTTTTCAAAAATTCAAAATAATTTACTCTGTTGAATAACTTTTACAGTCGGGCGTTTCAAAATTAGCAAAATTGAATTCCTGAAATCTACTCCCCTAATACGAATAATAGATTAGAGAAGGACAAATTTTTTTTCCCCTAACACTTTTCTAATTTATGCCTCAAATAGATTCCCGTATGCTCCGTAATTGCCGTATTGGAAAGCTAAATTTAAAAATTTTAGTGTTCTGATATGCCATTTTCCCTAAAGTTGTTAATTTTTCCCAAATTGAATGGATTTTTTCAGGGTCTATTCAGAATATATATTTAATATTAGTTTGACCTGAAAAATTGATTCAAAAACATTAAAGCTTGTCCAATAATTCAAAGTTAATAATTACCCTAGTGTAGATACACTTGTAGGAAAGTGACCCAGTCTGATATAAATGATTCCAACATGTCTTCCTTATAGAAATGAGTTGTCCATTTCCAGAGACAAGTAGCACAATAATGAGTGAGTATAGAATACACTGAATATGTCAGGATTAGTTACTTTCAATTGAATATAAATTTAATTTCCACTGACTGAAAAATTATTTACTCAACAGGAGATTGTTTTTTTATCGCAGAGCTTTTTAATACAGTAGACTGTTTTTCTTGCCTCATCAAGGGTGTGAAAGGAGTTGAAATTTGAAAATTAAAGACCAACAACAAATGAAGAAATCCATAATGCAGATGAGGGTTTTTACTCTCTTAGAATGGCAGACATCTTTGAATCTCGAATAAAACGATAGTCAGAGTGTATAAGACTTTACTGAAGCAGTCCTAAAGAATCCTTTTATCATGGAACACTTTGATCAAGTTATTAGCTTGAAATAAAAGAGATCCCAAAACATTGAATAGAGAATTATCATTCTTTCAAGTAACTTGTTTATTTATTGAAATATTTGATGAGACCGGATATTAAGAACTAAATGACACGAATCAAGGGAATCGTGTCTATGCATAATCTTGTTTTATCACGTCGTCATAGTGATACATAGTAGCATTCATATCAAAATTATCTCTTTACTTGATGTCTAATTCGAAGGGTTGACTCAAAAACTCAGTCAGTTGTGTTTAGTTAAATTCTAATTTCTTTTCTCTTAAATGCATGAATAGAAAAGTAACACACTGCATTGGTGACAGTATTAATGAGATGTTTTTATCGATTTGTAGCTGATGCCCATTAAAGATAACACACAAAACATTGCTTACCTTTTTGTAATTGGATCTGCTTCAATCTTGGCCCTCTCAAAGACCAATTCAACAATCTCTCCGACATCCCCCACAAATGTGTACACGAGGCAGTCGTACTTGGACCTCGGGGTCATTTCAAAACTAGGCGACTTGAAGACACCATGGGTAAATTCACTTGGATTACTCTGGAAGAGGTGACATCTGCAGCCTAAAGATTTGACAAGAAAGTAAGTTCATACATCAATTGTTTATAAAACATTGAACTAAACATTTGGGGTGATCACTGATCAGAATCTATAATTCAAACAGTGTAAAAGTTAGAATAAGAATAATTGGTAATTTGAGAAGAGGATAACTAAAATATGGCTTGACGTTAAACTGATATTTGATACATGTGTGATCGAATAACTCAATTATGGTTTTTTAATTAGCCTAACAATTTCTCCCCTGAAAGATATCCAAAATTAAAGATATATTAGTTAGTTTAGATTAAAGTTTTTTTCGAGAATATTCGGCAGAGAAATCATTGACATTCAATTGATGATTTTGAAGTACGTAAAGCTAATTGATATGAGGTTGGGAATCTATGATTTTTACAGAAATCTCGATTTTTCCATCAAGAATTCAAATTTGTTTAAGATTTTCTGGAATCCTACTCATATTTCCAAATTTAACCATTTGAAGAAAAAAAATTATTTTTACGAAAAATATGATAATTTTTCAAATTCCCATTTGTTTGAGCTGAAATTTTTGTTGATTTGAAAGTGGAGGGGTAGATCGAAAGATTTTTTTCATGTTCAAGATTAGACAAGAAAATCAACTCAACTGAATCTTATCTGATGCATAACCACATTATGGTTTAGGAGCGGAATTTCGATTTTTTGAAATGAAATTTCGATAAATGAAAATCTCTCGAAAAAGAGGTAATTTGACGGTGCTAGTCAGCTTTCTCGTCTAATCTTGATCCTGAAAAAACTCTTGCGATCACCCTCCCACTTTCACATTTATAAAAATTTACAGCTCAAAGTTCGAAAAAATGGGATTTTGGCGCCAAATGGGAATTTAATCATATTTTTCATAAAAATAATTTAATTTCAAAACTTTTTTCTTCAAATGGTGAAAATGGGCAACATGAGTAGGATTCCAAAGAATCTTCTACAAATTCGAATTTTTTATGAAAAAATCGAGATTTTCCTAAAAATCATAGATTTCCAACTTCATATCATCAGAGTTACTCAATAGTCCATTAATTAGGGCAACCAAATGCCTTTTTTTGCTTTTTTGTCCATAGATTATTAATACAGGTGTATTAAACCTGAAAATGTTATTTAAAAGTTTCCTGATAGCATGGTTCACGAGTTGAGTATGCCCTTTTTCATCCAAAAAATGCCTTTTTGCACTAAAATTAATAAGAATCTCCTTCCCAATCCCTTGATACAATCAACATTTAATAGAAATATGACATTATACGCTTGAATTTGCACTAAGGAAAAAATCGAAGGCTGTTGAAACTTAAAAATCATCATGATATTCTGCTAAAATTAAACACTAAGCTCGGAAATTCAGTTGAAACTTCCCTGTACTCTCCAAAGCTAGAGAAAATCATGGTCCAAACGAATACGTATTTAAAAAACATAATCAATCAGATTTCTGAGATTCTAGATATTTAAATTTAATTCATTGTATAATCATCCTTAACCAATGATAATAAGAAAACTGTTATCATTTGTAAAAGGTTCTTGATGGATTGAAAACGGTTGTGATAAAAATTGAAAAATTGAACCAGTTCGTATCCATACCATGCAAATTGCAATAGTTCACCAGTAAAATGTATTTAGTTTAAGCGAAAAATTTTATTTGCCTTGTTTCCAGAATTCTGCCCGAAAAATTGCCTTTTTCTGGTTGCCCTACTTTTAAATTTAATTAATATTATAGACCAATGCAACACCAAAAGACAACATCAGATATTGCTTTGTGTTTGATGAGCCTT
This sequence comes from Gyrodactylus bullatarudis, assembly GCA_012064415.1. NCBI lineage: Eukaryota > Metazoa > Platyhelminthes > Monogenea > Gyrodactylidea > Gyrodactylidae > Gyrodactylus > Gyrodactylus bullatarudis. Next base: position 560,633 of record SSNU01000042.1, read on the forward strand.
TAGGGCCATTGAAGAAGACTTGTTAAGACAATTATTGTCATAGAAAAGGCTGAATACTAAATCTTATTTTTATCTTCAAGGGATTTCTGCCTGGGAGTAAAAACGTGAGCAAGAATAAATTATCCTTATTTGTGTAATACATTGAACAGAAACTAACAGGTAACTTTAAAGAGAGTAATTATGGCAGACATAATCTGGCAGAAGGAATAGAAATTGTTCATTCCAAAATTTAAATGTCCTAGGGGTACAATCTTTTAATTCCCAGTTTTTTTTTCATCTGTAAAGAAAGTCAACTGTGTCTTCATTTTGAGTCATTAGAGTGAAACTTTTTCTACTTGCTAAAAATTCAATAAAATCCATTTCGTCCTTCAGACACTTTGAGTTCATCCATTCCTCTATGCTAGTAATATACACTTGGTCAATATATGAAGATTTTTTTTTACTAAATTCTTAATTATTCCATCAAGAAATTTTGGAATCTGGATCCCAAGAACCACTTTCACGATAGGGAGGAGAAAAATTTGAAAAAAATCAATTTTTACTGAAATTACGGGAAATTTTTAATTTGAAATATTGAATTAGCGCCAAATTCCCAATGTTTTAAACTTTGATTTGAAAATTTTTGCTGATTTCAATGTGGGAGAGTGATCAAAAAGTGATTTTTAAGATCACAATAAAACAAAAAAACCGAATATCATCATAAAAATTTTGATAAATTCGTCATTTTCAGGGATCTTGGGATATGGGATCTTTTTTGGGATCAAATTTCATCGACTTTCATGCAGGGAAAATGGTAAAAAATCCGAAATTCAATTTTGACACGATTATGAGGTGATTCTCAAAATCAGATTCAGCATATTTAATTTCTTTGATTAATCGTGGCCCTAAAAATCAACTTTTGATCACTCTCTCACATTGAAATAAGCAAAAATTTTCAACTCAAAGTTCAAAACATGCAAATTTGGCGCTAATTCAAGATTTCAAATCTGCCGTATTGATTTTTTCTGGATTTTTTCCTCTGTATTCTGACAGAGGGCCTCATGATTTAGATTCCAAAATATCTTGATCAAATACGATTTTTTGATGAACAAAATGAGAATTTTGTAAAAATCATAAATTCCCATCGTCTTGTATTGTAACTAGCTATGTAACCCTTCAAGATTCACCAAAGTTAAAGGATATCTCATTGACATACAATTGACAACAGCTGTAATAAATATTTGTATATAAAAACAATTTGAAGAATTCCTATTTATGGTAATGACAAGAACAATTCTTAGCATACAGTATATATGTAACTCGATCAGTTAGAAAGGAAAAAATTTATTGTCGGCACAGAATAAGATTGGGATAGAGAGAGATATATGTAGGGGATGGAGAGACTGTCCCCCCATCGACTGAATGACTACTCTCTTGTATTACGCTCAACTAAATCCGATCAAAATGCCCAGACTCTCTTCAGTTCTGTATTCTCCACTACTGAATTCTAGTGGAATACCATACATGATGTCGTTTTAGTTAATTAATTTGACACCAGAATGAAAATCATGTAAATCTAATTGATATGAAGTTGGGAATCTATAATTTTAACGGAAATCTCGATTTTTTCATCAAGAATTCGAATTTGTTTAAGATTTTTAGGAATTCTACTCATGTTACTCACTTTCACCAGTTGAAGAAAAAAAAGGCTAGACAAGAAAATCAAGATCTAATCTTGATCCTGAAAAAACTCTTTCGATCAACCTCCAACTTTCAAATCAATAAAAATACTTGGATTATTTCTAAATGCTTTGTGAGTTTCTTTCGTACCAGTCTAAAATAGCATTTTTGTGTAGTAGTTAGGAATCTTGTTAATTCATACTTATTTTCTTCAAGAATGATTGAAAAAGTAAGACTATAGAAGAGAGAGACAAGCCCTTTCAAATAATATCAAATCTCTTTGTTGATTTTAACTCCCATTCTCCCTAGTGATTATCATCAATTCACTGATTTCACATTTTCACGGTGAACAGATACAATAATATATAGAAGGGTGGTTATATTCACTAAATGTACATTTCTTTTTGGTGAGTTGCGAAACAAAAATTGAATAAAGTAGAAGGCATACTCATCAGTCTTTAAATCATCTTTTTTTCTATGAGCTCATGAGGTTGAAATTTGATTCATTTCCGAAAGTATAGTACACTGGCCTTGTTCTATTATAATCTTCCAATTGTAAAAGGATTAATTAATAACGAAAATATTTTGTGTAAACATTTACGTTTTTATTGCCTAATGTTATTTTCCCTCATTAGAGCTAACTAACATAATACAGAAAGAAGAAGAAAAAGTTAATGGGGAAATGAATGCAATTCGTTTAAACTCTAGTTTACACTGAATGTTCATCCAGTTCAACAAAGTGTGTGTAAATAGACTTTTGAAAATTGGGTTTATTGTTTGTTTTGTTCAGTAAAGAGGCATAGTAGCGATGAACAATCAAAGTTTATGAGGCGGAAAAATACCTGCAGTGAGTTACTAAAAAGATTCCTCTATTTTGTTACTTATTACAACTGAAAAAAGCATTATATTATTTTTGGGTTAATTCTAGCAGTGTTATCAACTTCTTTTAAAACTTTTTTACATGTACCTCTTTGAGTTGTGGTGTCAAGACGGAGAAAACTTTGCAGATATAAAAGTATTAAGCAGTTTCGAGATAATAATAAAAAAATAGTAGTAAAAATTCATTGAGAATCTAGCGGCATTTTTAAAAAAGTCTGATCTGAGTAGGTTTTTTTAAATAGGCTGAAAAATCTATTACATCTCTAATATTTTACCCAATATTTTAGGCGTAAAATGTTAATATATGATCGTTACTAAGGTTTAATATATCGGCTAAAAAAACCTTCTGCTACATGGCCTTTGGAAAGCAAGTTTTAATGACCCCCGGTTTCAGATAAATTTCGTGATGGGGAAAATGGGCAAGATTACGTAGTCCTGTAGGAAATCCTCTCTAATCTCAAATGGCTAAAAGAAAGGAAAACGAGAAAGCAGAAGAAATCAACAGGGTATCCCTCACTCAGCTCTTGTTCTATGGAGAATATGATGATCTCGAATATAGAGAACAACAACAAAAAAAAGATATTGACGCAATATATATATTATACAGTCAATTTGTTGAAATTGACTATATATATTACTGTACAAGACTGCAGTGCATACGAAATATGAAGAAATTAACTGAGAAGAAGATAAAGAAGCCAACAGATATGGGAGAGAGACAAAGGGGAAATCCTTTGGGATTCTCAATTCGTTAAAGCTCCTACTTCCTACAACACTGGATAAATTGGGATTTGATACACGAAAAATTTTTATTTCGAATCATAGTCATTGCCGACAACATTATACATTGTATGTATGCATATATATGAGCAGTATATTTGAGCATTTAACTGCCTAATTTTTCATCTTTTTCCTTTGTTTTATCTTGAAAAAGACTACTTATCTCATAGTCATACCATATATAAAGTATAAAGTGGGTAGAGTCTTACTACAACTCGATTTGAAAAGAGATTGTTTCAACATGTGAGGATTTGTTGTTTAACCTTAAGTTATTTCCATCACATTTAAATTTAGCAACTGATTATTGCTCGTCTAAGCCCTCGATTCGATATAAAATCTATTAATCTCCTGGAATACCCAAAAAAACTAAGCTCTTTCATCTGTTAAGCTAGTGCTTTACTGATTCAAAATTTTAGTTTTTGGTTAAAACGTTTTTTTGAAAACCCCAAATCATAAAGCTAGTTGACATGAAGATGAAAATTTCCTATTTTCACAAAAAACTCAATATTTTTATCCAGAAAGTCAGAAGAAAATTTATTTTTTGGATTCCACTATGAAATGAGCTGATTAGTTTTAAATACGAAAAATATTTTCTAAAAAAATTTAATCTGACCAAAATTGAGCCGTTTTTGGAATTTGGGAAATGTTTCGAATTTCCACTTTTTCAACTTTCAAATCCAAAATTTTTATCGATTTCAAAGATTTGAAGCAGTTAAATATTGATATTCAGGATCAAAATTAGACGAAGATTTCGAATTTGGCCGTAGAATTTGAGAGAAAATTACTCTTCCCAAGAAAAAGTTCAATCTCTATATTTTGGATCATTTTCCCTCGTGAGAATCGAAAAATTCATATGGTTCGATTTCCCACCGTATTTTTGTGAATTTTGCAGGCGAATTCGAAATCTTTGTCTAATTTTGATCCTCATTATCAATATTTAACTGCTTCAAATCTTTGAAATCGATAAAAATATTGGATTTGAAAGTTGAAAAAGTGGAAATTCGAAACATTTCCCAAATTCCAAAAACGGCTCAATTTTGGTCAGATTAAATTTTTTTAGAAAATATTTTTCGTATTCAAAACTAATCAGCTCATTTCATAGTGGAATCCAAAAAATAAATTTTCTCCTGACTTTCTGGATAAAAATATTGAGTTTTTTATGAAAATAGGAAATTTTCATCTTCATGTCAATCAGGTTTAGATTATAAGTACGATAACTTTCATCGAGTAGAATTAATATCCGTAAAATTCAAATGAGTATGCCCGGAATATTTGTGGCCTAATTTGTGAAATATTCTGGTATCTTCTTATTTTAAATCTTCAGTTGCTTCTATATTGGGTGATTTTTGACGAATGATAGAGTTGAGATCTTTGCATATTTCCTACCGAATGGGTTTGCTAAACATATCCCAGTTCACTTGGGAGTTTTTTCCCCAAAAAAATGAAACAAAGAAATGTACAATTAGTTCGAATATGATTAGTATTCATCCATTGAATTATTCATCAACGAGAGAGAAGAGTTTCGAGACCAGGAGCTTGTTAATCAACTGGTGTGAATCAACATTGCCCCATTATCCAGAATATGTACTAGAGATAATTGAAATGCTCCCTTTCTCTCACACACTTGGAAACAGTTTTAGATGATGATGATGATGATCTCAAGATGGTTGTTAGAAAGAGAGAGATAGTAATGAAATATTTAACAATATAGATTCTAATCTAGTCACCTCCCCCCTCTTTTGCTTACTTAGGTAAAAGGGGAAATTCTGGAGAAAAAAACTAGTCTCTTGAGGTGTCTTGTAGTTAGAGAGAAAGAGGGAGAACTCAGGATGGAAATTTACAAGTACGCGATACTCGAAGCTTAAGTGCTACTGCATATATCTAGGAAGGATTGCTTTTTAAACATGCGTAGTAGCCCTTGAGAAAAGTTAAACATTTTTAGGCTGGATATATCAGATTTACAACATGAATGGATGGATAATCTCTAGAGTATTTTAATCAGATCTATTCTCCTCTTTTTTGTGAAGGAACCCTGTTTGTTTTGTATATTGTATAAAGATAATTTGGCCAGAATTATGAAATTTCAAAACAGTTGAAGCAATTAAATGCTGATAAAGAAGCTGACAGAAATTTGTCATTATTTTGAGAAATATCTGAATTTACAGGTTCAACTTTTTCTTTGGTCAGCTTCTTATTTGGCCATAATCAAAGCATTCATCTAATGCCCAAATGTATCAGCATTTAGTAGCTTCAATGGTCTGCAATTGACAAAACTTTAAAAGCAAATCTAGTTTTGGTATTTTTCCTGTTAATTTTTTAGTAATACAAACTTGCTAGGGAATTATTATTATTACAGAGGGGGAAAGGCGATCGATTTAGCAAATTTCTCGTGAGGTAAAGTTGACTTGAAACTGGGCTGTCAATTTGTAAGACATTTAGCATTCCCAAAAAACATTTCCAAACTAAAACACAGTTCTTCTTTTTTAATGGCTTAAACGTCTTCATATGCCTTAGAATATGCATACATCATAGAGTCACATCTTCACCCCTATTCCCTTGACGGAAATTTTCTTTTCAAATCATAGAGCGGAGGTAGAAACGTTTCCTGCTGATTGACAAATGGAGATTCTCTTACATTTTGTCAGCTTTTGGTTATAGCCCAAAAGTTTTTTCGGCAGGAATGTGGTTAAACTGAAAAATGTCCGTAGGTTTTTACCCGCATGAAAAAGTATCTTCAGAATTCAAAGTTGAGATGTGTCTGTTTATTACTTTGTAGGTTATTTGAGATCAAAACTAAGAGGGAATCAATAATGAATTATGAAGACAATTCACAAACTGTATGTACTTTTGATGGATATTTCAAAATTTTCTGGCTTTTAATCATAAAATATTATATTTTGGCAATTCTGCGTCACAAGAAAGAGACACAGAGAGAATACACACGCACACACAAGACAACACAAACACATTAGCCCACGCTTCCCCATGCCTACACAAGAAGAGTTATCTCCGCGGACAAACAAAATTCCATTAAAAACATTTCCGGAAGCAGGAATTGCTCACTTATTTACTCCAAATTCATTCCCAAAATAAATTTCTCAAGTCTATCACAAGGAATTCTTCAGTGACCAGTGTGGAGAAATCTACATCTTATTTTCCTTTATTCATTTATATGGATTATGCCGAATTTTAATTCCCTTCAATGTTGATCGTTAAACTTGAACCGTCTCAAATGCATCGAATGTAAACCAACTGTACCGAAACGAAATTCCATTTTCATCTTTTTAATCTGACAAATATATCTGAGCCTTTCAACATGATCTAGACTCTAGTTTATATACGAATAATTGAAGAAATTTATGACAAAATTCAAATTATTCGTCAAAGTATCAGTATTGAATAGCTAAAATTCTGAAAAAATACTAAATTGTTATCTTTAGCTCAATTGAATTTATCGCTTTTATACAAGGACATAGATTCTCTGTCGTTTAGATTGATATCTTTCTTCTTTCCAAAGATTTATTTATTATTCATGATAACGCACACACTGAAGGAATATCGATAACAGATATATATATATATATAATGTGTGTGGTTTCATCATCTGAGAGATCTTTCCTCGCCCAACCGAAAAAGTTGAATTAATTTTTCCGTCTCATGTGTTTCTTTTGGTGAAAGAGAAATCATGAATAACCGGTAGGATACGAGAAAGTGAGAATGGATTTTGAATACATTTTCAAAGAATTTAATAACAAAGAATAAATCCGCAGAGAAGACCCCTGGGAATTCTTCTTATACACCCATATATATACTATATATGCATAGGAAGGAAGAATCAAGTGATTATACAATGGTCTTTTTACCCACACAAATTTTAAGCTTCGGGAAATTACTGTAAAAATTTGAACAGGAATCAATTAAATTTTTAGTAATAATTTTGGGCATCTAAAGAACTCCTCCTGTACTCGATTGCTTAGAAGGACGTATTTTTAGCTTATCAGAAATGATGTTGTTATAGATAAATATCATTAAAGCATAATAATTAAGTCGATAAAATATCACTACGAAGGGCTATTCTAGTTATTCATCAGAAATTTATTTTACCAAGCTAAACACAAAATGAATGCCTTTGAATTTGGTATGTTAGTACAACGAGAAAGAACCTTTCATCCGAAACTAGACGAAGGAATATTCTGAATCGGGGTTAAGTAAAAAGGTAGTTCACATTAAGCAAAGGAGAAAGAATCAACTTGATAAAATACTAAGTCTCCCTTTTAGACAAACTATCACACAGATTTAGGAAAGTAAATATTTCTTAAAGAGACAGAATTTAGATATATAAATATATATATACATTTTAGACTGGAAACTATTGATTATCTGATAATGAATATCCGAGAATAATAATATATAAAAGTATTTTAAATAGTTTATTTACTCCCAGTTAATCGTAGAATTCAATGTGTTTTCGAATGCTTGAAAATTATTAAAATTAAAACGATAGAAAAATAAAATAGTTTCAAAAAATGAAAAAAATCATGTCTCGGATGATTTTGTTAATTCAGTACACAAGTGTGCCTCTTGAGACGTAAAATCATTCATTGAGAATAGCTAAACTATTCAATTTAGTGAAGGATAAACCTAAACATAGTGTCTGAGTAGCCTTTCTTCTGTAATCTTTGACTCAAAAAATTGAATTATTATACTAATCGATTTTTGATCTATACTTTGGGAAATTGTCTTCCCTCAAGGGGGTTATATACATCAAGGAGTGATGATAATCATTAAAAATAACTTACCTTTATCACGTGTGAAGGAGTATATATCAGAAATACATTCTTCAGTGGTGGGTAGGTAAATTGATTGTTCATTACTGATACTTGGTCTTGGTTGAGAAAAGGATCGAGCCAGCCTCTCGATAGATGTGTCTTTGTGCATATCTTGATTAATTTCTTCTTTGTCAAAGGTGTCAGAGATTAGAGCAATTCAGATATGTTGCCAAGATAACAGAATGAATCAATCAGAAAATTTTTTATCCTCAAAAACAATCTGTTTTAGCTTAGTGTAAAACGAGTTACTGATTTTCTCAATATATATTGGAATACCAAGGTTTTCAGATAAAATTGAAGAGACTTTGAAATTTACACTTTTACCACTAAAATTCAATGAAAAATGTTGGTCTTTTGGCTGGCTCAAAATCATGAGTAGGAGTATTGCTTCTCTCTAATTAACTCTTTTATTATACGCTATACAATACAATTGTAAACTGGTTGTGGTAATCTTGTTATCAGAAATGACCAAGAGAGTGGGATTATAATTCCTTCCTGTCAACTGATATATCCCACATATGCAGAGGGGGGAGGGAGGGAAAAGAAATTTGTTTGATCTTTTGTTCTCTGATCAGAATATGAAAAAGAAGGGGAGATCCCATGGGGACAAACATCAAATGAGGTAATGATTTATTATATTTTCAACCAGTGCTCGGCAAGAAAAAGGTTTTTATTTTTAAATTCTAATTTCCACTCTTACAAAATTTGTTATATAGTCAATTATTTCTAAGAAATTTCCTTTGGGTAAAGTGAGGGTTAAACAATGAACTCAAACATTGAACAAGTGGAAATTCACGTCTTTACGCCAACTCTCTACAGGTCTAGTTCCCTTTTTCATATTCAATGGTGAATTTATATTGAGGAAAAATAGAATTTATCAATGATCTATTTAGCTCAAGGCTCAACAAACTCGTTGTTTTACATTCTTTTCCTCGAATAAAATGCCAATCAAGTTCAAAGGATAATAGACATGTTTTTAATACAGCTATCGATAGTTTTTCAATCAATTAATTCTTCAAGCGTCTGTTCATCTCGTGGAAAGATGGGAAGGGATAAAAAGGGTTGGGGAGAAGAGAATCACGAGACTGACTTTATCTTCACTTACAGTTTGAGAGAAGGAGGTGATTGAGACAAAAGGATACAGCCAAAGTCTCTACCCGATCCAATAAACACCTAATGGGCTAGAGATGGACTAATGGAAAAAGAATGAAAAAATCCCAAGGATTCTTCATAAATTCACTTGTGTAGTCCCTTATCGTCTGGAATGTACAATGGACAAAAAGGAAAGAATTAATTTTAGATGAAAATCAGACCAAGGGATAATTATCCCAACTCCTATCAGAGTTCCTAAAGAGGTAAAAAATACTCTTTTCACGATTGTTACAGATTGTTTTTGTGGCTAAAAATTTTGACTTTTGATTTCATTTTTGGGAACATTTTTGGAAGGGGGAAAAAACCAACAAGCAAAACTCACCAATTTTAATTGCTTCAGCGAGAAGAGAGCCTGTCGAGATGATCAACACGATCCACGTGAAGAGTAGCATCCAAAATGATGGAAATTTAGCAGTGGATCTACTGTGCCTCATTGTTTGGGGACATGGTGATAAAACTCCGAGAGTAACTACATTATTATTCCAACGGGGAGGCTTCTGTCTTGACAGGTATCTCTCATCAGGATCAAGATATGCACGACGAAAGGGGAATTTTATGGCTGGAAGAGAGGAAGTAAAGAGTTGTATTAGACAAAGGAGAAGGTAACCATTAGATAATAAATGATAATACGGCTTAAATCGGAATCTTTTATCTTTAAAAACAGAGTCATTCTTATTGGCTCAGTATTACCATTGGTCTATACACGAGTTTAGAATAAGGATAAATATTAAATGAATAAAGATTATCCATCTAGTTACTTGCAAGTATACATCTGATAATATCAATATATAATATATTCCAAATATTTAAATCCTTTATTAAATTCATCAATCTACTCTCAAGTATAGATGTGAGTAATTTAAACTTACATTTTTGTAGGAAAGGCATTCCTTACACTGATAATGATGAACCCGGTGTCTGAGATTTATGAGATGATTCAATCTGCCATGGATATTCTTGATCAATCTATCATCTGTTTTCTCAATTTTTGGGTACGCTAAAAATGTGGAGAAATTAATTTTAATAAAGCTATTCTACATAAATATGGGAATCTCAGCCAAAACCGATAAAAAAATTATTTTGCGTGATACCTCGAATCTTAATGTAATTTTTTTGAGAATTATTAATGTTGGGGTGGTGCATGGGATTTACGGCAAAAAAATTCAGAACCTCCGCAAAAATAAGGGTATTTTGGAGAATATAAGGTCTACTCATAATTGGGTTAAACCTTTACATTCGTGTTTGGGATTCAAAATCTCTTTCAATGAGATCTTTTAATAATCATTGTCTGATTCATCCGAATACAAAAATGACCAAAGAATACGTTTTTGAGATCAATATTCTTTATACTCTTGAACTTTTTTTGAAATTTGAGATCAAATATGATCCCCTACACCTGATTTTTATGAAAATTTGATTGATGAAAATTTTTGAATAAATAATCTTCTAAATTCAATGAACTTTAGGTTTTCTCATAAATCCATCATGATCTTCAATCGGTAAAAATTTCATGCTGATCGGATCAACCTTAAGCTTGTAAGAGGCTATAGAAAATTTGATCTTGATCAGGATCAAATAGGGGTTAAGTTCATCAATTTCACAACAATATCTGCATTCAGTGATAAAAATGAATACCAAAAACGAAATCTTCATAAAATTTCGACCCAGAAAAAGATCGGAGAAGTCAATTATTTGGTTTGATTATTTGGTTTTTTCTGTTATCGTGAATAATTATGCGATTTTTCAAAAATGTAAACAAATCAGTTTAATTTTAATCGTTATGAAATAATAATGGTTCTGCTTATAAGTAGTAACACGTTTTATGACAATTAAAATAAAACAAATTTGAAGATCTGTTTGATCTTTTAGAACTTATTTAATCTGTACTTAAATAATTTAAAATAAGAATAGTATTCATTAAAAAAATAATAATTTATTGAAATCTTATATCTTGAAAAAATCTAATATTTTGTATGTCTTCCTTTTCTGCGAAAACATTCGTTCAGTCTTCTAGGCATGGAGTCCACTAATTTATTGACCATATGGACTGTAATATGGTCTTCATTGAGAATATTCACTTTTCGTACGATATCGTTATCAGAAAACAAACCTGAAACCAGGTACCATTTTCGTTTCATTATGCCAAACATATTTTCTATTGGATTTAGATCAGGGCTATTTGCTGGATAACCTCTGAGCAATGTGAGCCTTTTTTCTCGGAGATATTGTTGTGTCTAAATAATTAAAAAATTTTTTATTGTAACAGCAACATGAGGCCTAGCGTTATCCATAAGTATACGGAATGTTCTGCGCCCGTATCCTCTGTAGCTGCTCAGGTTGATATCCAATAATCTTTGGAATTCATATTGATCAATATTTCCATTCACCTCAACGAAAACTGGACGGTATCCGTACTTCATAGACACTAAGAACATTTTCTTGGCGTAGAATTTAGCCTTTCCCAAAACATTCGTGTGTTTGCGTTTGAAGTATTTGGATATCAACACTTTTCCACGTCCATTGATCTTTACATTTTGAAATGTTACTTCATCTACGAAAATAACGTCTCGCCATGTGGCAACTGGATGATTTCTATAAAGTCTACTGAATTCTCTTCTGTCTTTAATATTCTTGGCTGACAATATCTGTTTGATCATTCCATTTACAAGACGATATCCAAGTCGACGAATATTTCTAACATGATAAAAGATAAAGCTTACGCATAGACTGTTTTATATTTGATTTCTGGATAGAAGGATTGTTGGATTTCCTTAATTGTTGAAGTATGATGTCTTTTGATAATCATATTCAATCTTAATTTCTCTCTTCGAGTAAAAATAGGCTTTTTACCGAGTGCTTTATAATCAGCCGTAACTTGATTATTTAAAACTCGATAGACAGTGGAGAGGGAACATCCAATATCTTCAGAAATCTGTCTAGCTGAAATACCTCTTGACTTCAAAAATTTTATTGTTTGATGATCTCTCATGCAGAGTCTCATTTTGTGAATCTTCGTGAATTTATGAAATAAGATTAATAATAATTTATAATAATAATTCTTTGAAAAAGTATATATCAATATATACTATCTATCAATATTGAACTTTTAGGAAACTTATTAACAGAATAAGTAATAATGAGTTAAATAATAAATTTTATAGAAAAATTAATTTGATTGGATATCGTTGGCATTTTTCCCATCATATGCTGGTTTTTGCCTGACTATTACAGCCTTATTAAATGCTATTTCACGCAAATTAAGCGTTAGATACTGTTAGATTGCCATATTTAATATTGTGGGGGAGATCTTCTTCGCAAAAATTTTATCAGAAAATAATCTGTGAGTTTTCCCATATTCATGTAGAACAGCTTTACATTTTTATTGATGATACTCAAACCTAGTTGTTGTCAGACATCTTTCAATTACAGTGTTTCTAGACATTTTAACCTACTCCACCTGAATAAGGTTAGATTGATGATTTTTCTATGTATAAATATTGGAAATCGTTGGTTAGAATTGATTGATCAAAGTTGAGAAGAAATCTGATTGGTTCAATGTTCCAATTGGACACAAAAGGTTTCGAGTATCTTGGATTTTTGCCATAGGAAGATTACGACATGTGTTCGATATATATACTATATGAGTCCAAACTATTCTTATCAGGGTAATCTAAATGTTTTTTAAAGAAATACTCTCTTCTTACAGATAGACACACGTCAAAGGACAGCATCAATACCAGATAACAAGATTAATCTACGCCGAACAACTCCATATTGCCCCGTAGACTCCTTACGTGTGTTATTATTATAAAAGCTTAATTCTTCTAGAAGTGATGATGAGGAAACTTAATTTATTTTCTAGAAAAGAAAGGTCACACTAATTAAGCCAGCTTCCTATTAGTGTGTGTGTGTTGAATACCAAACAAGAAAGGAGACGTTAGTTACCAGTAAGTAATTTCCTAACCAATTCGTTACTTACTGGGATAATTTTGCCTAATTTATTCAAGTTAATTGAAAACGCTTCTTAGAGGCTCCTTAGATAAATCATCAGAGAAGCAGGATGTCTATATATGGATCACATTACTAAAAGTAATATATCACTTTTGTCAATATCCAATAAACACACATACTAGAATGTGAAAGGGGTACAAAGTTGAACCATGTCGCTTCTCGTTTTATAATTATAATAGAAACGATCTAACAGAATGAGAAATCAAATTGATCGCATAAAAAGCATTCTACCTTGAAAATCCATGAAGAGAATCTATCAACAGAAATAAACTTTATCATATTGCAAAATGGGATTTAGAATTAGCCTAATTGAGACATGAGAAAAAACTCAAAATTCTATTTTTCGAATTCCATGATGGAATTGAATTATTAAATAAAGAGAATTTCTAAGAAAACTATTTATCCGGAATATGAGTATCTAATTTCTAACCTGATCAAAGTTTTTTTCCAGAAATTTTCTTTATTTAATCAACTCATGGGTTCGTTACATCATTGAATTCGAAAAATTGGAAATATTGAGTTTTCCTGTAGAAATGGTAAATTCTCATCTAAATATCTCAATTAGGTTATCCGAGCCTATGTTTTTAATTAATTAAAAAAGATGAAATTTTATCTTCTTTTATCAAAAATATTACAAGTTGAAGCGTATCCTTCCATTAAATGAATAAATGTGTTTTTCCCACAAAATTTCCAGCGTACGAATGCAACACTCGAAGGTAACGAATCTTTGAGAATTAGATAGTAGTTTTAACAAGCATTAGAATGGATCAATCTTTGCGTGTGTCTCCCACAGTGTCCACCAACTTGTCTATTTGTTCAGAGAATAAAGAGTGAAAGTTAACATTCAGTCTCATCAGGCAGGAGTCTATAATTATTATCTGTGATTGTTTGTTAACAGAATAAAAGGGAATAAACAGAAGAAGTTCGTCTGACAAGCCTAGATTCTATTGTTAACAAGGTAAGATGAATGTTACTTATTCTTACTTTCAGAAAATTAACATTGTAAATAATATCTTGAGCATAGTTGGACAAACGAGTCTATCAGTAAAACCAATTATTATCAGACTTTGTTCATTTCAAAGTAGGAAGAAGGTTGAAAGAAGCCTTACTCAAAAGGAGCTGAATTTAAAAAAGACCACTGATTCTTGACAGGTCTTTGATTATTTAAGTACAGTGAAAATGATCTGGAAATCAGAAAAGGGTGATCGGCATATTTGAAAAGTTTTCAGTTTTTAACTCAAAATTCTTGTATTTTACGTATATACAGAATTTCTATATTTCGATTTATCTCAGTACCAAAATGTCTGGAATGAGGCTAGTACCGAATGATGACAAAGAGATGTCTTAAGCTTGGATAAAATAAGCAATTCAGTAAAAATTATTATCATTACTTTAATAAAGAATCTTTAGAAAAGTTTTATAACAATTTTGAGTGGTGTACTCGATTTGTTTTCTTATCGTCTCGTTAGGGTTAGCTAATAGCTATCAATGGTAAACTTAATTTTTTCCTGCCATAGAAACCTAGTAATTTTCTTTTTCTCTATAAGGGCGGGCAACCTAGAGTTATTATTACATTGATATTTCCTAATTTTATTCATCCTTTAACTATCGGGAAGAAAAAGTGTAACCCATCAAGCAAGATGCACGAGGGAAAAGAAGATACAAGGAAAAAGACGCATTCTTCAAGGGGGAAGTGGGAAGTGAAGTGAGTGAATGAGGGAGGGAAGCTGAGTGACATTTCGTCATTCAACCAGGTATACCAAAAGGGAAAAAGTGAAAAAAAAATATCTCGTCTTGACATTAATTCAAAAAATTGCTATCTGGAAAATTTATCTCTCCTCTCTTTGCGGAGATCGACCATGGGAATTCTTTCAAGAAAACTCATTGTAGTTTGTGTCTATAGTATATTTAAGATTTAAAAACAAACAGTTTTCAGTTAAGGAAAAAATAGGCCTATTAGATCTATCCTCTTTCATCCACTTATATTCAATCATTTTTAGATAATGTTTCTGCATCAGATTAAGTGTAGACCAGTTCTCTATTACTACTTGTAATCCCATTGAGAACAGAGGTACATTTGGCGCTCAAAAGATATCTTCTTATTTCTATTTCTCTACTAGAAGCGTGCCAACAAAACATTACTACTCTTACCCTTATAACTCTCAATACAATGGAAAGAATGGAATGAAAAGGTGATGAAAAAGAGGACTATAAAAAATATTGAGCACAATAAAAAAAGTTTTGTCAATGATTTATACGCCAGAAATTCAATCTTGACTATATCAAATTGTCAGTGCCAGCTGAAAAATTTTTAAGAGATACAAAGAAAACTCTATCACTCACTAGGACAGAAGTTTATTCGAATAATTAATATACTAGCATAGGGTAGTCTTGTCTTCTCATACCTTTCAAGTGTTAGAAATCGGATAAGCAAGTGTCGAATAAAATTCAACTCACGCATTTCGTTAGGACTCGTCAGTACACCATAGCCGGGTTTCGAACCCAGGTCTTCAACTAGGCTAGTGGTCGACAAAAACAAAAGTATCCAGTCTAAATTCTTATTAACTATTAAAAATGTTCTATCCGAATTTAAACTTTGTTGTATTTTTAACTCATTCATAGCCTTTAAAATCCCGATTTATTAGTTTCCATTGAATTGAAAAACGACAAATCAAAAGTATCCATTTTTATTTTTTGAAATCTACGTAGTTTTGAACAACACTCAGACATATTTTAAGCATAGAGTAGTAAAGACCCTCAACTGTGTCTTTGTCTATAGATATCCATTCCTTGATTATTTTTTCTCTTGAATCTTTCTTATTCAAGAATATTTTCCCGTTGGCATAAACTTTTCGAGTTAAAATTTCTCCAAGATTCTCGATTGGGTTTAAGTCCGGGCTGAATAAAGGCCAAGATAATGAATCGATATTGTTATCTGAAAACCACTTTTTTAGTTGAAGCGGATCGATGGCAAGGCGCATTATCCTGTTGAAAAACTAGCATCTCTTTTTCGATTTCTTCCTAGAACGGTAAAAGTTGATCTTCAAGTAACTTTTGGTAGGAACTTGAATTCAATTTTTCGTCAATGTAATAAAAGACCAAACCATGATACTGCCACCTCCGAATCCACGCTTGATACGTGTCGGCTTAGGCAATGATTGGTCTATCCAAAAAAAAAGAAGTGAGACCATCTGGACCATCCAAATTGAATTTTTTCTCATCTGAGAAAATAATCTTAGACAATTCCTGGTTTTCAATTATTCTTTTTGATTTCCAGTCTTTCCTAGCTATCTTGTTTGGCCCACTCAGGTTAGGAGTTTTTCTAGGTCTTCCCAAAAAAATCTCCGCAATTTTTTTCAGGTAACACTGTATTGTCCTTGTACTAACTGACGAATTGAGTTCAGATTTTATTTGCGAGACAGAAAATCTTTTCTTGGTTGCAAGAAATTTTATTTTTTCCCTTGTAGATGAGATATTTTTCTTATTGTTTTTGGGCGATTTTAGAATAAGTTATGAGTATATTGAGCGATGAGTACATCAAATTTTCATAACGTTCTTTAGGGAGTTTAGAGCAAGAATTTTCTCCTCTGTACTCAACTTTGAGTATTTCGACTTAGGAACAGTAGTAAGTAATCTTGGTATTGATAAATTAAGAATACTAGCTGTAAAAAAGATACTTTTGATTTGTCGTTTTTCAATTCAATGGAAACTAATAAATCGGGATTTTAAAGGCTATGAATGAGTTAAAAATGCAACAAAGTTTAAATTCGGATAGAACTTTTTTTCTATCGAATGATGTTTAGTTTTTTTTATCAAGAGTTTATATATAGAGGAAGTTAATAAGAATTTAGACTGGATACTTTTGTTCTTGTCGACGACTGTATTAACGCAATCTACATACTGTTTGTTTAGAATAATCACAATGTAGAAATTACAGGGTTTTTAGACAATTTTTTGAACATCACTTGACTCTCTTAATAATTTCGATATATTTCTAGGAATTTCAATAAAACGGCGAAAAGGCTCAGCAGGACTAAAAAAATTCAGACATAAAATAAGGAAAAGTAAAATGTTGGGTTATTGATATTTGAGAAATACAGATTGCTTCGATATCCCACATTTAAGGGGATGAACCGTCTAGAACAAAAGGTTGCTATTCCTACTACAGTTAGTAATCGTAGAGGTAGAGAAGGTATCCCAAGAAGCCTGTTATTCAAATTAGCCTGGTAAATATGTTAGAATGAAACATGGTAGGGTTTCGAGAAATAATGTCTTTTAAAGGTGACAGTGAATCCCAGAGAAAGAAGTAAGGGAGAAAAACCCAATAAAGGATATGAAATTATGATTTCTTCCAGACGTATTTGTTTACACTTGGAGGTTATTTTATCAATTTAGCTAATAAAAGTTTTCTACTTTATTCCTATAACAGCTTAAAATTGTACTTTTGATATGAGACAAGAAAGGAACCTAATCAGAGATTCATATAGATTATAGAATATTATATAGACCTTTCGGAACTTTGTCAGCCTTGAATCTTTCCCAGAGTAATCTGACTCCTACATAGTCAAATGTTCACGCGTCTACCCACGCCTAAACTAGCTCCACCCCAACCTCAAGTCTACTTTCACTCTGCTTCAAGGTCACAAATGACTTTGCTGACAAATTCATCTCTTGTCTTGATGATAACAGTAATTTTTTATGCATGAACAATGCCCGGTTAATTTTCAGATTCTCCCTGTTGAATGCTGTTCTATGAATTTGGTTTTTATCTTTAAAAAGGGGGGAGGGTAAGAAAATCCAATCAAGAGATATCAGTTTACAGTACAAGTCCCATCTCTTGTCCCTTGGTAATTATACCAATTCTTCCCTATTTCTCCCTTTCTAAATGCTATGAATCGAATACAAACTCATCTATTATCCCTGGATTATGGGAGAAGCAAGACTTGAGCAGAGTGTTAATTTTCTCCCATCAGTCAAACTTTAGAATGACTCAGAATTAGCCGATTATTAATTAGATGAGCATATCTGTATTTTTAGGAGAACTAACCTTGTGTTAGTCTTTCAGCAAAATGGCAGTGTTGGTTTTCTATATCTTTGCATATTTATGCAATCTATTCACATATTCTAATTGCCATTTTATGCTATCAAATGTCATTGAAGATTAGGGGGAAAAGTTCGTGTTCTGGCAATTACTTTGGCTCAATTCCATAAGGTATTTATTCTCTTATCACAAGTTACTATCGATCTGGCCAGGCGTCTATGATGTAACATATCTCTTTTGGATTATATCTAGATTGATGGTGGCGCTACAATACTCAAAAATTGATCTGGCGTAAATATTGAAAAGAAGAGTTCTGCTCGTAAATAAATTCAACCCTATTGCAATATCTATCTATCCTATCTTGGCTCATAATCAACAGACTTCTTGAAATTATATTTTCTAATATAAATTCCCTTTCTAAATCCACGAACAGAGAGTTCCTGGGTTCTTATAAACCCCAATACATCTATGTCATTTCTTTCCTTAATTCAGATATAATATAACCTTTCATTTGACTTCAAACCAATCCTATCGGGCCGAGTAAGAAATAACAATATATAATTTTGTACATATATATACATATATATATAATAATACTCAAACATGCAAGTATCTAGATGGGTAAATGGTTGTTGGCCAGGAAGTATTTGATTAATATTGTAATATATTACTCTTTTCAATCAATAGATTTAATTCGATATTCATTTGTATTGTTATATAGAAGAGAAAGTGAGTGATCATTTCATTACTCAATTATTCATCGAAAGTCTTTTTAATTCGAATGGGGGAGAGTCTGGGTGTCGTGTTGATTTTTACGAGAATCAAATTCTGAATGAAAATTTTGGAATTATTGTAAAAGTTAGAGACACACAAAAACATACACATTGACTTGTACTAGCTACTAGAGAGTAGAGACAAAGGTGAGATGGATGGGGAAGTGGATATTTTGGAGGATATTTCAAGTCAGATTGATAGATCAGCCTTTGCCCCATGGAAAAACTATGAGAGAGATAGCAATTCAATTTCTATACTAAAGAGATTTTGCAGAGTCAAATTTTGATTCATGACACAGGCCATTCAATTTTTGCTGATTTTAAATATAGAAAAATAAAAATGACATCTTGGCAAAAGAGTGGGAGGGAAATGTTAGGACTTGTCTTGGGCAAAGTTGAAAATTTACCTATTCTTTATTTGAAACTTCAGCTCAACTCCGAATCAGTGTTGGGCCTATTTCAACACATAGAAGGAGAATAAGCTACCCCAACTCGAATGCAAAAGACTTTGAGATATCCAAAGCGTTGAAAAACCTATATAAAATAATTCCAGATTTTTATTTTCGTCTAGAGTTAAATTTTGTAATGTCTGAGAAAGCATTGAGTGTAAAAATATTAATATCCGATTTATTTTCCGAGTAAACAATTTAAGAAATACTATTGATTGAGTAGGTAGAAACTCATGTTATAGAAGCTTTAACTGTTCATGTCCCATTGTCCCACCAGGGGAACACACCACCTTCTTGAGCGATAATTTGAACTAAAAGACACTCAAGTTACTTAAAAGGGGGGGATTTTTTTAGAAAATGTAGTCAAAAGTATTTAAAACGTTTTTTTGTGAAAACCCATTTGCTGAGGCCTTGGGAAATAAGGCAATTTTAACCTCTATCATCTTTGAAATGATAAATCGGCTCTCAGAAAGAAATTCAGAATCAGCGTAATTATTTAATGGCTAAATTTTCTAGTTTGTGTGATGGAAAAAAACAATTCGGGACATGAAGGGTTAAGCGACCATGTTCCACTAAAATTTAACAATAGACTTTTGATCTCTTGCTTTTTAACCAGTTGTAATCGTTTAAAGTACAATAAGCACGAGTATGAGAAATGCCAAAAATTCAAATCTCAAATAGAGCTCAAAGAGAATGCTTTCACTGTGATGATAGTGCTCTACAACCATTCAATCGATTGAGATGAGTAATTAACAATATTTTTTAGTCTTGATAATAATCTGTAATTTTCTACATTTCATTCATCGAAATTCGATTGAAACTAAAAGCATAGATTAAAAGCTTTTTTTCTAGTATTTTGTAATTTGAAATTGAAGCAATTATAATATTATTTTTGGCCAAAAAGTTGAATATCTTAGATTCAGGATATTTGATTTTCTTGTCGTGGAAAACCTCTTCTGCTCTTTGATTAGCTCAAATTAGCTAAAAATTGTGAAATAGTCGAAAAAATTAAAGATGAGGAATGCATGTTAATTAGAATTTTACATGAGACCAACTGTGAAGATGATGTCTTTTCGTGATGACCTACCTAAACAGGAGAGATCCCAATCACTGGTCAATTACTGCTACAGGGGGGTCTCTTTTTCACGTGGATTCATCGCACAAAGACAACAACGATAGAATATAACAACAAGAAATGAACGAAATCTGGGACACCATCATCATCATTATTGTACCATTAGACAAAGTGTAGAGCTTTTTTCATAATTCAACTGCAAATTGAAAAGAGTTTGGTAAACTTTTCAGAAATCTTAATCCTTTCCCAAGGATCGTAACCAGATCCTTTTTTGTCACGAAAAAAAAAAGAGTCGGCAGAAGCAAGTGAGAGGAAAATCTTGCCTAATCGTTATGAACTTTTACTGCCTAGCGGCAAAGATTTCAATTGACGCTGTTGTTATCCTTCATTGAAATAAGTCTATATATCTATATTTAGTTTATCTTCCTTTTGGTTCATAATAATATTATTTTCTACGAATTCATTTGGCTTTTTACGCACACAGACTATAGAAGAGAAGGTCTTGTTACAGTCATTCAGAAAATCTACATAGATTCGTAATAAGCGTATTCACAAACAACAAAAGATTGAATGCAAAAATAAAAATTTGATGTGTCAAAAATCATGATTTTCACCAATCGTTCTTAAAGATAGATCATCTTTAGCCCATGGAAGACTGACCAATAAAAATCTTTCTTTTGTAATATCTACTTGATTTATATTTGGCATGTAAAGACTAAAAAGTATGCCAGAAATAGGGCTCAATCTTTCGTATTCTCAGACTTGAATTGTCAAGCTGTAGCAGACACATTAGAATATTTTTTTCAATTCAATCAATTAATTGTAGTTGATGACAAGAATGTATCCCTATATCGATACTTTAGGCATGTCTAAATCAGATTGATTAATCCGCAATCAAGATTAAGAAGTAAAAGATTAGGAACGTACGTATGTATACTGTTCATTTGGAATTTTTTTCATCAGAAATAAAAAGAACTAAGCAAGGTAAAACATAAATATGGGGAAGACTAGCCTTGTCCTTTTGGTTATATATAGGATGGATGAAACAATAGAAGAAAGGGGGTACATTATTTTAATCAGTAAACGAGTAAGAGATCAATCATTCCTCAATAAGGGCTATTCCAGTTCGAATAGGTGGGGAGGGGGGAAAGGAAAGTTTCTGCTACATTCAGATGCTATCGATTGGGATTCTCAAAAAAATTTGGAATAATTTACATGAGAGAAAGAAAGAGAGAGAATTCGGACTCATCAAACTCAATGCACACGCACATGATAAAAAAATTAGAAACATTTTAGCGATTTTTCCATTTTTTAAACTTTGAGCTATTTTTTCTAATGATGAACCTCTCCAGAAGAAGGAACTTGGTCTCAAGAATCAACGAGGCATCTTTTAATACACGATCATAGAGCCACTTTTTAAACACTTAACTTAATGTAGCCCCCCCCCCTATTTTTGAAAGAGGTGACCTGATTTAACAAGTACTATAGATCGTGTCTTGTGTTGACTTCGAGGCTTCTACTTTTACTTCTATTACGTAAATTGAGTTTTTTATCATGAAACTGGTTTTTTATGTGAGTATATTGAGAAAAGTACTTAGAAGAGAGTAAGAAAGAATACAATTTTATTTACTTCTCGAATCACTAAGGATCATAAAAATGGGAAATAAAATTCTATGGTAAGAAATCATAAAGGGGAAATTCGGTAATAAAATGACAATTTCCTCCCTATAGGAATCTTAGGCGTGAGACACTGGTTCAATTGTAGAATTGTGAGATTTGTGAAAGATTCAACCTCGTTAGAAAATGGTACAGAAAGTGACCCATGACATTTTAGTGTCATCTCTCGGGAATTTCCGATTTTCCTAGAAATATTCATTTTCAAGTAGTAAAAAATGACCAAAAAGTTGAAAAAAGGTAAGCTAGTTGACACGAAGATGATATTTTACTTTTATACAAAAAAATTCATTTCTCGAATTCGAAAATAAGCCAATAAGACGAATTTCTGCAGCCGAGTTCGAATTCTTCGTCTAATGTTGATCTCAAATATCTGCATTTAACCCTTAAAGTCCCACAGTGTGATAGTTCCATCACACGACATTTTAGCAACCCATTATTATTCATTCAAGCCTCAGAAAATACTTCGTTTAACACCCCCATTCGATAGGAAATTTATTAATCTCCTGGAATACGCAAAGATCTTGACTCTATCATTCGTCAAACTTGCGCTATACTAATTAAAGAGAGCTGATTTTTTTCGAAAAATTAATTTTTGTTTCAAACGTTTTTAGTGTGAAAACCTACTTCCCAGGGTCATAGATAAAAATTAAGATAACTTTTATCGAGGAATCATACCTCTAGAATGCAAATATGCATTCACCTGAACTCTATCTACTTAAGCTACAAAGATAACCCGTTTTTGGATCAAAAAACTTCTAAACCAAAAATAATTGGGTTAAAAAAACTGTGGATTCGTAATTAGCGTATCCACAAACCAGAGGATAGACGAAAGATTGAATGCGAGTCATGGAAAAAAATTCTCTGGGACTTTAAGTGTTTCGAAACTTTGAAATCGATAGAAATATTGGATTCGAAAGTTGAAGAAACAACCTAATTTCGGTCAGATTGAATTTTTTAGAAAACTTTTTCAATTTCCACGACTTTATCACCAGTCTTTTCATAGTTTGTTGCTATTTTATATTGAAGAATTTTTGTGTTCTATTTTTTCTCAGGGACTTGATATCTATTCTTGTTTTTTCATAACTTGAATCGATAGCTAACTTGGCTTTGACGACACAAATGTTTGCAAAAAATTCAAATTAATCTACCAAAAAGATTCAGTATTTTTTCTAAATCTAACGGTCCTCTTCAACTCTCCCTCTAATACCATAACTTATGATTCA
The DNA here is from genome assembly GCA_012064415.1 of Gyrodactylus bullatarudis. Classification (NCBI taxonomy): domain Eukaryota; kingdom Metazoa; phylum Platyhelminthes; class Monogenea; order Gyrodactylidea; family Gyrodactylidae; genus Gyrodactylus; species Gyrodactylus bullatarudis. Next base: position 584,181 of record SSNU01000042.1, read on the forward strand.
TAAAAAAGTTTCTAACTCTAATAGGTTGAAACATACATTTTTAACTTGTCAGGTTTATGCGTTCATTTGATAGAAAATAGAGTTTTAAGTTTTTTTCAGATATGCACATTCACTGGAAGATGTCAAGTTATCAATTTGGGTAAATATTTTTAAACTTGGCCACAGAAAACCGGCGATTACGGACAATAGAGAATCTATTGGAAGCATTGTCTGATAAACAATTTTTAATTTAGCATAGGAAAACGATAAACAAATCATGGATCTCTCGTGAGTGTACATGTTGAACTCGATTAGTTGAGGCAAAACATTCTCAAAGAGTTGTGTGTAGATGGAAATTTTCCACATGACCAACATCTCGAGATTTGTATGTATGTGTGTAGTCAGAAGAACCCAGGGTAATTGAGTAGAGAAGATGTCCTCTCCATCTTAAGGAGTAAATGATTTTAATTAGTTTTCCCCTCATCTCAAATGAAATTCTCAAGGATATGCTGAGACGTACTTGACTATCACTACTAATGATTTCTTATTATAGAATCCTGTGTTTTGAGCAATGGATTTTATGGAAAGTATAAAAGTTTTCCCTGGAAACTCATCAAGCCTTGAGATTATTTGGTCTGAGAACCTCCTATGCATTAATATTTGTGTAAGTATGATAATTATAAATAATAACGTATAATAATTGTACTCGTAGTAAAATTCATTGAAAAATTATTGGTGCAAAATTAAAAATTGTCATTCTCAATCATTCTAACAACAATAACTAAACTTAAATTAATATGCAACATTTGTGAGTAAAAGAGAAGCTTTCTCAGAAAGAAAAGTTGAAAAAGAGGAAAAGAAATCACGAAAAAAATGAAAAAGGATGATAATTTTGAGATTATAATTAAAACAACTGATCGATTCAAATTCGTCCTAAGGGCATGCTCAGATATATCCCTTTACCTTTCTTGTTAAAAAAATAAAGAACAAAAACTAAGTAGAAGAACTGAAGAGAAGATACAAATGATCGAGATGGTTAAGTTAAGCAAGCAGACGACACACTAGCCATGATATCTCCAAAATGTTAGCAGTCGTCTTAAAATATACTGCTCTCGTTCGATCAGTTCAACTCTTAACCTTGATATGATTCAGAAGAGACTTTTAAAATTTATCCGTACTTGTTATGTGCGAATTCAGTTAAACTGAGAGAGTTGATTTATTACGCCACAGACGCCTTACCAAACCTATAAATCAAGTGATAAAAGACCAAAGAACCAGAACTAGACCAAGGAGAATCGACTCTTTAAATTTTAATTATTCTAGTAAATTATTTTTTGACTCTCTGAATTTATATTGCGCAAATGGAAAACCTTTTAATCCTATTTCGTGTTTTTTTAGGTGGGGGGGAGGTATAATGTTCGATAGCATACATCAATTGAAAATACCTATTATTTATTTTGAAAATCTCGAACACACCAGTTTAGTGTAGTCTGGATTTTTTTTTCTTTGAAGTTGCACATTTATTTAATAATCAAAGCATGAAAATATTATACACAGAAATAGATGGTGTTCACAAGATTTAAAGTTAGACCTTATCCTAGGTCAGTTGGCAGAGCAGGATCATAGTTATCAAACTTGTCAAATTCCTCTACTTAGTTTAGACGCATCGATTCTGTAGGATGCTGAAATTCCATGATATTTTCAAGTGAATATTCGATCAATAATTTTCACAATATAAAAGGTGAAATAATTAAAAGTGGGGGTCAAGAAGTGATTTTGAATAGTCAATTTTTGATCTGACATGAGTAATTATAGATTTAATATCATGTAGATTGTCACATTCCCAAAGTGAAATGGATATAAACTTGAGGATTGGTCATTTTAGCTGAAGAAAAGGGCCTTGAATCGAATCTGTGTATTATAGTTATCCAGTTCCACTCCCAGTGTATTAGGAATTGTATCATTTCGGGAATAGGTGTGTAATATTTCACAATTTGCATAGATTTTCAGATTACTGCCAAGAGGAATACAATGGGAAACAAACATCCATCACGAAACATAGAGCTTAAGAGATTTTTATCTTTAAATCGTGTCTGTTTTATTTATTATTATTATTAGTATGATTATTATTGGGGAAAGGACACATTCCTGGGAGTCATTTTATCTCGGTTCTATCAGATTATCATCAGAATAGGTTCAGAAGGTTCATTTATGTTGTCAATAGTTACAAATGTCATGATGGTGTCTTGAAAATCAAACAATGAAAACAGCGTGCTTGCTAGATCTGGGGCTGATTGGGATAGACTGATTTTTTTCTAAGTTGAGCCGAATTTTTAATATTCGTTTTACTTACAAGTAGTCTGACTATTTTCTTAATTCAAGACATAACGTTGAGAAATATTATCATCAAGGTCTTTTAGTGCCCTAAAAAGGATTATTTATACAGCTGTATTTTGTTGTTTAAATGAATATATTCAACTTATGGCAAGTTATAGAAACTGTCCTTATATCTACAACATCCATGACGGACCTTGTCAGTGTTGAGGGTTTTTTCTCGAGAGTGGTCAAATATTTAAGGCTAAATTGATATAAAGCATATCAGAACATGAACTCTTGTGCACACTCTGGGGTTACTTAAAGAGAGGAATATTTATTCCATGAGAGGATTGGAAAAGGAACAAGAATTGAGCCAAATTCTTTTCCAGAATGGGGAGAGATATTGGCGATATCTCAGGAAGCGATAATTATCTGATCCATGGTATACACAGATCATTGATTTATCTACATCCATCTAATACACTCATAGCAGAAGCAGCAATATTTGAATTAATTTTTTCATTTTTTATCTTTTTTATTTTGAAAAACAGATGTAGAAATATTCATAGAATTTGAGTGAAAGGAATATGGAAAAATGAAGAAAACATATATAGGCTAGAACAATGCGTATTATTTCCCCTCTTTCAATAGAAATATGTAGTCATTATAAGGATACTGTACATAGAGATCATTATAAAAACCTACCTTGTAGAACTAATTAATGTGTGTATACTCAAATTATTCGTCCTGTTCAAGAGTCTCTCTATTAGCGTGGGAGTCTTGTTTGTTTGTTTTCTGATTTAATTTTCATATTCTAATACAAACAGCTATATTTTCATCTAATTTGAGGTTTGTGAGGAAACAGCAAGAAACCTATAATATGACCCATAATACAGAGGGGGGAGATTGTTGTTGTTGTTGACTGATTCATTTCAAGCACAAAACCGACTAGACGCGCAGATTTCTAATGACTTGGAATGGAAACTTGTCCACCAAAAGGGAAAAGTGCGCAGTTTGAATAGATTATTTCGGTTATTGTTTTGTTTATTTTAAAATCTGAAATGTGAAAGAAATCTTCCCATGCAATTACTATTTAATTGATTTTTAATGAACTTCCTTATTTCGTAGTAATAAAATTTGGACCTTGTATGATCTGTATGAATAAGAGTTTATAAATATTCTATATAGATTGATTTTATTAGTCTAATCTGATTGGTCAATTCCTTTCTACTACAATTTCATTCAAATTGTAATAGTATTTTAATGAATGAAAATTAAAGAATCGGTTTTTTACAAAAGTAAAGAAAATTTTACGATCTCACATCTCATTAGTGAAAAAGAAGAGAGGAATGGAAAGCCTTGGATAATACTGATACTGATAATGATGGTAATTGCTGGAAATGGGAAGAAAACACAAAACATTACTTAGTCTCTGAGATAGAGAGAGACAACCTCTTTTTTCCATTTTTATAGCACATAGCTTAGAAAAAACCCCTCATATTCATTTGTTTGGAATGTTTAGGTTTGAATTGCCTCATTTATCTTCCATCTCTCTCTCTACGTGTTATGGCTATATATAAAGAGATATACTACTATACTTTACATGTACTTGTATGTAAAGGCATTAAGAGGAATTGCATAATAATCTGTGTGTGTGTGTGTGGGTAGGTAGATAAATCAAGGTTAGAGAAAGATTGCAACAGAAAGGCAAAGTTACATCTTCTATCTGTAGAGTAGTGGAACTATGATCTTGCGACATGTTGTCAATACATGCATAAGCTAAAAGTCTTTTTGTGTGTTAATTATCATGGAAAGATTAGTCACAGAACGAACGCCTTCTCTTAGATTGATGATGATGATGGTGATGAGGGGTTGTTACATTTTAATAATAATAGAATAAACAAAGGGAATCTTTTGACATTTAAGCTATTTCATTTACCATTCTTTACTACTAAAATGATGTAAGGATAAGAGATAATTTCTTAAAGAGATACCTAAATCTTGAAAACTCATTTTAAATTTCTTCCAATTATTGAATTCCAAAATAAAAAGGCTTTGATTGGAGAGAAGAAATATTTGTCTCATGAAAATATAGTGTTGATGATGCGGCATGCAGCAAAGAAGAATAAACCTGTAGTTCTTCGTACAAAACCTGATTTTGAAGAAAGTCCACCACAGGTAACCATGTACTATAATCAGACAATGTTCTAGATAAACTTGTGAGTACCTACACACATGCCGAAGATCAGTGAGAGGATGGCCTCTAGCCTCATTCTGGAATATTCAAGATATAGCAGCTTATAATTATTTAGTATTGTACACGATAAAATGGCCCACAATATTTGCAAAGAACCCGAAACTTGGAAGAAAAATGTTTTTACGCCAACTAAATCAAAATAATTTGGATATTACAAATAATTCTTTGAATTCCTATGCAAAAGCAAAGGAGTGAGCCTAAAAGAGGTAGATGCCATATCTGTTCAAGATCTTTGAATAGAAAAAGCCATAGAAGTTGCTACAAGTGTTTAGAACCTGTGTGTGCCCAACATAATTTAATAATATGTAAAAACTGTCAATAAATTAACAGTTGTTATTCATAAGGAAAATCATTTTATGTAGTGGTGTCGTTTCCGACACCATTTTACCATACTTGTCAGTTTTATTATTTCCAAACCGAGGGTTAATCAGGTGTAAGGAACATAAAAAAGCTATAGAATGACGTAAAAAGTCTAGGAAATATGAGGAATAAGTATAAAAATATGATTTTGGAGTCTATAGAGATTAAACTAAACGAGGTTGTTGATGGTTATAAGACGGATATAAATATTGGAAATCTTTTGTCAGAATTGATTGGTTAAAGTTAAAAAGAAATCTGATTGGTTTAATGTTTTGATTGGGCACACAAGGTTTTAAGTATTTGAAAAATCTCCCGCCAGAAGAAGACATGTATTCAAAATATTGTGTGAGTCCAAACTATTTTTATCAGGGTAATCTACATGTTTTTTATTCTAATCTTAATTTTAATTTTCCTTCAAGTGATGAATTACAAATTAACAGAGTTATTACTCTAATAATTCTGATTACTATAACAATCCTTGCTTTTTAAGAAACACTACACCTTTCTATACTCTTTCTTTTTCTACAGATAGACCAATAAAAGCCAAAAGACAACATAGTCAGGTAGCAAGCGAACAACGTTATAGTCAGAATATTTTTTCATTCGGATTTCAAGATAATGTAGCCTCGTGAAAATTTCATTCATATTCACTTTTGAATGGATTTTTATAACGTGGAATGGAATTTTTACTATGCCCATTGATTTAATAATGCGAGTCAAACTGAGGTTAAATTAAAATAATAAAAGAATATATTATATACGAGGTCCATCTGATATTATAGATCAGGCTGGATGCTTTCCCCTCATCTATTTTGGAGATGAAGGCAAATATATATTGAGGAATAGTGAAAAACATGAGAGAATTATTATGATACATTTGCATAATTAGATTATCCATTGCATTGTGATTGTATTGAAATATTTCTGACGTTTGACATTAATTCTCGTGTTTGTCTTGAAATGAAGGGATACTTCCCCAATACAAAGGGAAAGGATGTTTGCACCTCAAAATAAAGAAGAAACATTTACATTCATGTTACAAGAGGGGAATGAGATCTGGGGATGGAAATTAGAGGGGGGAGATAGTCTACGCCTTTTCCTATTTCACCAGAAGGCAACTGGAGTCTTGGCGCATAGCTTATTATCAACCTGACTGCAATGCTATCTTGATGCAGGGGTTCCTTGAAAAATACATTGACAGAATGAAAAATTTTCTCGTTTTGTTGACGGTCATGTCTTGCATTGAATAATACTCTGTATAAAAATATATTTCGATGTAGGGTCTGATGGGAACCGATGAAAATAAAGAGCTCATCAACAATCTATTTTCAAAACTTTCAAAATGCAAGAAATTACAGTCGGTCAGCAGAACGATAATACATTCGCTGAAATCAGGAATCTCAAACAAGAGAAAAGATATTCAAAGAGAATGTAGATCCGACCAGAATGAGGCTATTTATCTGGATATCGAAAATTCTCTCCCCATTTTCCTCTTTTTCAGCAGTAAAGTGAAGTTATTTGATAGGATAATCTTTTTCGGTCTTTAACCCTTCATGTCCCATGGTTCACCAGTGGAACACATCACTTTCTCGAGCGATAATTTTAACTGAAAGATACCTAAAACACTTTGTTTACCCCTCATCAGGAAGGAAATTTATTAAGCTACAAAATTATGTAAAATTCATAAAGATAACTTTCCATTGATGCACACCATAGTTACTTGAAGAAGGGTGATTTTTTGAAAAATTTGTCAAATATTTAGAACGTTTTTTTGAAAACCTATTTCAAATATGCAATCATCTGCTTGATATCTCTTATAGTTTAGAAGATAACTGATTTTAGAGCCAAAAAATGCCAATTTTAACTTTTATGGCATCTTTGAAATGACAAGTCGGCTTACAAAAAGGAATTCAGATTCAGAATCAGCGTAATTATTTTGGTAAGGTTGCAAATTTTCCCATTTGAGTGATGAAAAAAAAAATTCGGGACATGAGGGGTTAAGCCAAAATTAGAGTTCTTTTTCTATGAAAACATAAGGTTAAGAATCTTGCATTACCCTACTGCTTCGATTATGCTTTGATTTGGGATCAAATAAAAAAAAGACTCTATGGACATGTCATCTAGCATAGGATAGTGGATAACTCGTAGTAGAAAAGAAGAAATTGGACAATTGAGGAAATCTATAATCTCCCTCTGTCATTAACACCATCCCCTCCACCTAATTCTCTCTGCTCAATCAAACCAGAAGAGGATCAAGATTCTGATAGCTTTTATTGTATCTGTCTATATACTGCATAAATGTATGTGTTGTGTATCAATTACAGACTTATCGCTTGTGTATTTATTATTATTACTTTTTTTGTTATTATCACACTCTGTCCATCTCGAGTGTGTATATATTTTCGATATGCTCTCTCCGAGTGTGTAAAGATGAAGAACATTGGAAAAGATAACATTGAAAGAGATCGAAGGAGAGATCGCGACAACATATAATACTTTATGACAGTCATCTATTGACATTTCCTTCATTCATAATCGACTGAATCTATCGATTTGTAGAAGGTGACCCTATAATTAACTTGAGACATATATAGCTGATTGATATGAAGTTGGGAATCTATGATTTTTACAGAAATCTCGAATTTTTTCATCAAGAATTCAAATTTGTTAAAGATTTTTTGGAATCCTACTCGTGTTGCCCACTTTTACCATTTGAAGAAAAAATCCTGAATAAAAATTATTTTTAAGAAAAATATGGTCATTTTTCAAATTCCCATTTGGCGCCAAAATCCCATTTTTTCGAACATTAAGCTGAAAATTTTTGTTGATTTGAAAGTGGGGGGTCGATCGAAAGAATTTTTTTCATGTTCAAGATTAGACAAGAAAATCAACTCAACTGAATCTTATCTGATGCATAATCACATTATCATTTGGGAGCGGAATTTCGGATTTTTTATCATTTTCACTAGTTGAAAATCAATGAAATTCCGATAATTTGAAATCTCTCAAAAATGGAGTAACTGTCGATAATTTTACGGTGTTAATCAGCTTCCTTGTCTAATCCTTATTCAGGATTTTTTCTTCAAATGGTAAAAGTGGGCAATATGAGTAGGATTCCAGAAAATCTTTAACAAATTTGAATTCTTGATGAAAAAATTCGAGATTTTTTCATACAAAATTTTATATAACCAATGTTAATGTATACACCGAGTATACACATTGTTCATTTTTGTGCGCAGTGTATACATTGGTCGTAACTTATATAAAGCTGTATAACCAAAGCTAAAGAAATGAAAATCAAATGGATACTACCACTCCGAATAATATGGAAATTAAATTCGTCAACACTAGAGATGTAACGAATTTCAACTTTTATTAAATCAAAGTTTTCCCTGAAATTTCCACATATAATTTTGATAACAATGATGTGTGAGATCTAAAATAACTGAAAATTCGTTTGAACAATCCCATGCATAGTCGTGCATTGCCCATTTTCCCTAAATTCTCTTGTAGGCATAGTGGAATAACAAAATTTAACAGAAATGATCCTGGCATGATTCTAATACTATTTTCATTGAAAAAACACTTTTTACCAGCAAGAAAAGATATTCAAAATTTAAGTGAAAACGTAGTAAAAATTCAATGAAAATCTAGCGGCATTTTTAAAAAAGTTTGATCTTTAAACTTTAATATTATCACGGACAAGAATTTTGATACTTGATCTTATATAAAATAAAGTTAAGAACTTGTAGTATTATCATTTGAGTAGATTTTTAAAGTAGGTTGAAAAATTTTTTACATCTCCAGTCAACACTCCCTCTGTTCTAATGTTCTTTAAATGAATAGTTTACATTTGTGAAAAGCTTTGGTTTCTCAAAAACTAAAATAGAAAAGTGACTTATTTGAATACCCAAAAACATGCAAGTGGACTTTCTAAATCTGATTTTAAAAATAGCTCTGAACATTTGATTTGAGTGTCGATTAAAGAATAAAAAATAATATTTTTTCAATGAGTTTTACTACTAGAAATGATGAAATTTAAATTATCAGACAGCCAATGATTTTAATTTTAAAAAACCGATCAATCAGCGCATAAAGAGTCCGATGAAAGTAGCAAATAGTTTTAAAAGTTTTCATTTGAGCACTAACCACTATTGGAATTAACCCTATAGATAAATAAAATTAATTTAGATTTCTTAAAAGAAATTTAGCCAAAGAAAAAAAATTTCGTTAAATTTTCAGCACAAATATACGGTTTTTTCCCAAAAACGAAAAGAGATATTCCAAATATTCGATCATTCTAGGGTGAGACAGTATTTCGAATTTTATTTTTATTTATAATAAGCTCTCTTGTGAGAATATATAGACAAGTTTTAACCAACAAGTGTTAAGAACCAAAACATGACACATTTGTACATTGTCCCGAACTGAGTCTCCTACTGTTTAATGTTATTTCAAGGTAAGACTTATAGTATATATCGATAGTTTGAGAGATTCCACGTCATTTGAGCTATTTACTACACCTCTAACATGAGATTATCTGACAGAAAATTCGAAATTTCAAACTCAAATAGAGGAAAAGTTGTGAAAGATGGAAAAATAATTCTATCCTGAATCAGATGGAGTTTTCTTCAAACATAACCCATAAGTTTCAATGAATTTTTACTACAATTTGTACTACAGAATGGTAAATTAAAATGCAAAATAAAAAACTCACCCTTGTAAAAGTTTGATAGGTTAAATAGATAAATCCAGTTATTTCTCCGAGATCAATTGTGACAAATATGATCCTAAATCAGATGCTTCTTGGTTATCCTTGAGGATGAAAGTTGGCCAATCAGAGAAAAAGTTTTCCTACAAATTCTATCCATTTCATTGGTTCAGTTCATCAACTTTAAAAGACAAAATACATCATCATTATAACACAATATTTTGAGATTTGTGAAATTGATAGCTCCTTACAGTTTGTGAGAAAGACGATCGAATGATTTATTCATGACTGGCTCATAGCTATTCAAAATGTTAGATTGGCACATTGTTTTTTTATTGAATGATTCTGATTGGTTGAATTCGGAGAATACATCATCATTACACTGTATATTGGCCTATGCAAATGTATACTCATATATAGTGGTAGTCAAGAATAAGTATACACCTATAGAACCTGTCTTCTTGTTTTAATTTTAAATGATCTTGAGACGTGGGATATGTCATTCGAAAGAGTGCTAAATTATCTACATATTCATATAGATCAATTCGTAGTAAATTCTAACAGAATTCATTAAATAAAAATTTACTATTTTTCATTAATTTTTCAATCGTCATATTTAAGTATACACTTTTTCGAATTAGTTTTTTAGAGATAATTAGACTTTTTTTGAGAATTTACAAGAAGTTTTTGGATTACCATCTTCAGCCTTACATAAGATCCACTCTAACTCTTGAAATTGTTCTAATGGGAACTAATGAATCGAAGTATTCGAGGTTAACAAATTTCCAGAAGCAACGTGCTATAGAGCTTCGGAAAGATGGCCTAAGCCTAAGAAAAATTGCAAATTTTATTGAATGCACTACGAAAACTATAAGCAGACTGTTCATGAAGAAAAAACCCTTGAAAAAGAGAGGCCCAAAGCAAATAATTCCCAATTCAGTAAGAGCAAAAATCAAATATTTGGCTGTAAATAAGAAATACACTGCATCCAAAATAAAATCTGAATTGAATTTGAATGTAAGTATAAGTACAATTCAAAGAGCTTTGAAAAAAGATCCGAGTCTTCATTGGGGTAAACCTAAGAATACTCCAAATCTGAGTTCTAGAGATATGGAATCAAGAAAGAGTTGGGCTTATGAAAAAATCATTGAAAATCAAGATTGGAGCAGAGTTATCTTTTCTGACGAGAAAAAGTTCAATCTTGATGGCCCAGATGGTCTAACTTCATGCTGGATGGACAAAAAGCGACCAAAACCAATACGAATAAAGCGAGGATTCGGTGGAGGTAGTGTTATGGTCTGGGGATCGATAACTAGCAAAGGAACTTCTAGTCTAGTTGTTATTAGTGAAAAGCTCAATTCAACTTCTTACCAAATTCTGCTTGAAGATCATTTATTCTCATTTAAAGAGGAAATTACAAAAGAGGATCTAATTTTCCAACAAGATAATGCTCCGTGTCATCGTTCTAAATCAACCATTAACTGGTTTTCGGATCATACTATAAAAGTACTTCCTTGGCCAGCCAGAAGCCCGGATTTGAATCCAATCGAAAATCTCTGGGGGATTTTATCCCAAAAAGTATATCAAAATGGCAAGATTTTTTGTAATAAGCATGAATTGATAATCAAAATTATGGAAGAGTGGAAATCAATACATGAAGACGTCATAAAGAACCTTTATAAATCTATGCAGAAGAGATGTATGAATGTTGTTTTATCGGATGGAAATTTTACAAAATAAATGTGTATACTTAAACTTGACGTTAAAAAAATTTATGAAAAATAGAAAATTTATATTTACTGAATTATGTTGAAATAAATTATATTTAAAAATACGCATTTTAATAAAGAATTTTTCATTCTTTAGAAGTCAACATCCCAAGTCTCAAGATCATTTAAAATTAATATAAGAGGACAGGTTCTATAGGTGTATACTTATTATTGATTATCACTATACAAGTACTACATTATTCAATGAATAATATTCATTGAATGAGTGATATTGTAATCAGTTTTCGTGTATTAATTAACGTGATACAAGGTACGAAAAAAAGCCTCTTGTGAAATGCAATTCTTATCAAAACCTTTTAGTCCAGTGTAATTTTCTTCAAGATTTATAGTTTTTTTTGAATAAAAATTTATTTTATGACCATTGTCTCTTTGTATTGTGTTTCTTTGGGGGGTGTGTGTGTGGAGTGAAATTAAATTTTTTTTTCATCTTGCGACATATTCCATGTTACCTTTCAGGAGAAACACTCTTTTATGGCCTTTCCATTCCCATTTTATTTTATCTGCAAATTTTTTCCATCCATTTAGAATTAATCGTAAATTTCACTTACAATGTAACATGATGCTATCAAACGAAAGAAAGAGTTATTTTTAATGGAATAGTGGAAAATCTTTATTGTTTAAATTAGTACAAGTTGACAAATAGTTCATAGAACAGTTTCCCGCCAAGATATAGAATTAAGAACAACAAATTTGTATTAACAAGACAAATCAGGTTCTTCTTCAATGCTCGCCACGAATCAATTTTACCAAACAGCAAATAGATGATGGCTCGAAAGAGACCCCGATGCTTCTCACGCCTTCTACGTCTCTCCGATCCCATGGACCAGACACTGTTGTTACTCATCGATAGGAGACTCATTGTGTCAGATGTTGAGGTGGCATCATCAGACGTGGAGAGCTGAGAAAAGTTTGAGGCCAAATCAATATCTTGGTTGTCACTAGCATCGAGGATCCTATCAATGTTCCTCTTGTAAAGGGAAGATCTTGGCCATGAGGATTTCAAGTGATTCTCCTTTGTTGGCCATGTGGATGAGACAGCTTTCTTTTGTTGTTTAAAGTCACGCAGAAAGTATGGCAGGCTTGCGTCCACGCATATCAAGGTTAGAATTGATCCAGAGACCAGCACCGATAGCTTACTTAAGTAGCCATGGCCACGATTGTAAGAGTAAAACAGAGATATCAACATGAGACAGTTGAATAGAATGTTAAAGGGCTTGCGAAGAATATTACGCTGAAAGTAGCTCTGAATGAATCTGAGAATTGTGGTTAACAGGGCAACTCCAAAAATATGCGAATAAAACATGGAATGAGTCTCTTGTACTCTTTCGTTAAATCCGAGGATATTAGGACAATATTTTGCATGATCTCTTAGCGGATAAAGTTTATTCAACACTTTTAGAAGGGTTTGCTTTTCCCTCGACAAGATCCAAGGTCTACAGAGAATTGCTGAAATGGTCTTTTGTACCATTGGCCCAAAGAAAGTGCACAAGCTCAGTAGGTTAATTAGACTCAATATTTTGACTGATAAATTAAAAGATCCATTGTTAATGAGGAATCTCTTTGACTGTCTATTGGGTGGAACAAAGTTGTTAATTCTAGACTGGAAGACTTTGCCATTAATGCGGGATATTTGAGTTAGGGACTTTCGATGACATGCATTACAGAGGGGATACTTTTTCTCAATACTTTCCTTGAATAAATCATAGTCTGAACGCCAGTTTAACGTGTCTGACGGTTCGTAGCAGGCGATGAGATCTAACTTGATTCTCTCATTTTGGTCACAATTTTGACAGAGGAAACTTTCGGTTGGTTTACTTTGGACCTTAAAAAGTTTGAAAGATACAATTTACTTTTTCTACAAAGCTCTTGTTACCGGTTGAAAGTTTAGTTATATCACAATTATAGTCACCGTTCGATTTAAAGCCATTATATTGCTGGCATTCAGAGCAGATGAATTTATTCCGATTAGATCGATCGACTAGATTATTTTTCTGGCAAAACCAGCATTCTACATTGACAGGACCATCACAAATACGTGATTTAAGTATTGAGATCATTTATTATTTAAATTTTCATTCAACTCAAACAACATATTATTAGAAGAAGCAACCCTGAGCGGAAAATTCAAAAGTCTCGTTGCGAGTTTTAAAAATGCCCTCCGACGACAAGAAGCGTAAGAAGTTGAACAAGAAACAGGGCAAACCAGCTAAAAAGGCTGATAATGAAGACAATGAGTTAGAGAAGAATGGATTTAAGTCAAACAAAACAGAAAAGGAGGAAGAAAACTTTACGAATGCCAAAGCTGATGCAGAGTTTGAAGGAAGTGACGATGAGAATGCTGAAAAATATGCCAAGCTATGTAAGGAAATAGAGTCTATGAACTTGTGCTCAGAAAGAGTCGCTGAATTCCGTTCTGTTACCGGTGTTTTAGCCTCACACAAAGATTCTCGTGACTTGCATATCAGAAATTTGAACTGTACCTTTCATGGCAAAGTCCTGATGCAAGAAACTTATCTTGAACTGAACAACGGCAATCGTTACGGTCTGCTTGGAGCCAATGGTTGTGGTAAATCTACCCTCTTTGCAATTTTAAACTGCCGAGAAGTTGAAATTCCTCCACATTTGGATATTTTCCTGTTGCAGCGGGAGATGCCACCGTCGAACAAGACTGCTCTCGAATGTGTCATGGAAGTTGACCAAGAACTGACCCGTCTAGAGGATGAAATTTGTGAGTTGTGTGCAATAGAGAACCCCGGCATCGAGATTCAAGATCGCATGACTGAAGTTTACGCCAGAATGGAAGAGTTGGATGCCGATGTAGCCGAGAAAAATGCCGGAGAGATTCTCCACGGTCTCGGCTTCACCAAGGCTATGCAGAATAAGCAGGTCAAGCATTTCAGTGGTGGTTGGCGCATGCGAATCGCCCTTGCACGTGCCCTCTTCGTCAAGCCGGCAATTTTGCTCCTCGATGAGCCTACTAATCACTTGGATTTAGGTGCCTGTGTCTGGCTGGAGGAACGACTGAAAAATTATCCCCGATGTCTTGTCGTCATTTCCCATTCTCAGGACTTTCTCAACGGCGTCTGTACCAACATAATCAACATGAGACAGCAAAAGTTGTTCTATTACAAGGTAAGTTTATCAACTAGAGACAGATTTTGAATGATTTATCTCATTTTTTCCAACTAGGGTGACTATGATACCTATGTGAGGACTAGGGCAGAACAAGAAGGCAATCAAATGAAGCTGTACAAGAAGCAAGAAGCTGACAAGGCTGCAATCAAAGAGTTTGTCGCAAAATACGGCCATGGTACCAGGAAAATGGCTAGGCAAGCACAATCTCGTGAGAAGCTCCTGGCCAAAATTGAGTCTGAGAACAACATTGAAAAGGTTGTAGTGGATAAAAATCTTGCATTCTACTTCCCAGATCCCGATCCATTGGCCCCGCCTGTCGTTCAAGTGAGTTCTTTTCTTCCCCATCCTCTCATGCATCTCATTTTCATTCTCTCTTCCTTTCTGATTAGATTCAAAACATTTCATTCCGATATGCTGATGATAAGCCCTACATTTATCATAATGTGGACCTCGGAGTCGACTTGGATACAAGGGCAGCCTTGGTCGGTCCCAATGGTGCTGGCAAGTCTACATTGCTAAAGTTGATTGCAGCCGAATTGGAACCAACTGACGGCATGATCAAACGTCATTCCCATGTGAGATTCGGGCGTTTTCACCAGCATCTCCATGAGAAACTCGACATGTCCATGACCCCATTGGACTGGATGATGAAAGAGTTTCCCAACATAAAGGAACGTGATGATATGCGCAAACGTCTCGGCCGCTATGGCATCACTGGGGAAATGCAAACCTCTCAAATTATGTCCCTCTCTGATGGCCAGCGTTGTCGTATCATCTTCAGCTGGCTGGCCCTTCAGACACCTTCCATTCTGTTGTTGGATGAGCCTACCAATCACTTGGATATTGAGACTATTGACTCTTTGGCTGAAGCCATCAACAACTACACTGGCGGCCTTCTCCTGGTCTCTCACGACTTTCGACTTATCGATCAGGTTGCTGATGAATTGTGGGTGTGTGAAAATCAACAGGTTACCGTCTGGAAAGGTGACATTTACTCCTACAAGGAACTCCTTATTAAAAATATGAAAGCAGAACAAAAGATGACTGAAAGATGAACAGAAATGCTTTATTTTGAATAAAAAACTAATCTTATTATTGTTGTTTGAATAGGCCTGACCTTGTTACTTATATACTCATTAATTGGGCAGTATATTTCTTGAAAAAAAGATGAATAATTAAGAATTCTATCCTAAAAGTATTAGAGCAATAAAATGAAGTAGAATATTGAGTAGAAAGTACCCTTGATTCGTATTGAAATTAGTCACAGAATTTTCATGAGTAGCATTCGATATTTTACTGATGTATTAGCGCAATTATTAATGATTAAGGGGTCAACGAAGAAAATATGGGTCATTTCATTATGGGATCCAAAATGAATGATTATTTTTCATCCATGACCCTGGGAAGTAGGTTTTCAAAAGAAACGTTTTAAACAAAAATCTACTTTCTTTGAGTTGGTATAGCGCATGTTTTTGTCTAAGGATATAATCTTTGCGTATTCCAAGAGAATTAATAGAACTGGTGATAAATCAAGCTCAAATCAGTCGTACTTTAAGGGTTAATTCACTGCCCTACTCATTAGTAATTAAAGAATTTTTCATCATTTACTATATCGTGGTGGATTTCATTCGAATCGAAATACAATTGGAAAAAAAGTAACAATCATGTATATCTTTAATCAAATTTCACAATCCATTAATATTTATATGTAAATGGATGTTGAAATTCTACATCGTCTGTGTGTCTGTGTGTTTACAATGCATTTCACTTTGTTTCAAATTGTTGTTTGCTGTCTACGAGACTAGTGCATATATTTATTAATATCTTCAAGCTTGTTGGTTAATGGGGTCATTTGATGCCAGAAACAACCACTCTGATTGGCTAAGCGAAACGAAAAAAGCATGATGAATTCTAAGTAGATGTCACTTTTAATTTTATACAGTTTTCACAAACCCAAAGCACCATTGAATCAGAAAAAAAACCGAATGCTCCCCTCCTAATTGAGAGGCCATTATGAACGTGGGGCCAACGTCCACTTTACCAGCACCCCTTAATGGAAGCCATACTTTGGATTTTGTCCTATTCCTCCTTCTCTTCACCACTTCAATTTATGGCTCGTCAACGAAACCAGTGAGTCCTCTCCCCTCTTTATTCTACATTTTATTTGTTATTGAAATATGTCAAATTTAGAGGAAGAATTACGTAAACGATAACTATTGCAGGTTACTCTGTTTTTTTACTCGATCAGAATAGTGAAATTCTCGCTTATAGGACCAATCTACTGCTAAACGAGAAACTTTTTATTCGAGACTCCTTAATAAATGGAACGAATGTTGATGACGCAAGAGAATTGATCGAATAATCGAAAATTAATTGAGATGCAACTCGAATTATTATTGATCTCGATCCCCAAAATCATTCACCATTAAGGGGACTTACTTATAGAGTAATAGTAACTCAAACTCTTCTTCCTTAGATCTCAGGGAAGTTGTCGCTTCAACTCTTCTATACCAACGAAGATGATCGTGATGCCAAGGGTGACTTTTGCGATTTTGTAAGGAAGGAATGTGAGCCCATTCTCGACGTCTGTCTCTCAACTGAGTGAGTTACTTTTGATTCGATTTCTATCAGTCATTGGTATTATTATTTTTCAACCAATAGAACGAGAACAATTGGTTATGCCATAAACTTTTATTTTTCTCTGAATTGCAATTGAAAAATACTGATATAAGTGAAGTAAGGAAATTCTCGTAAGCAATCACATATTAAGCATTCATTTGGCGATAATTTTAGATATGGTGAATAGAATTTCAAAGTAACTGAGATTTGAGTAATAAAAGAGAATTTTCCCAGAGCAGATTCGAAAAACTGTGACATTTACTCAGCCCAGACACCGAACCGTGGAAGTACAAAGGTAATGGACTATAAGTTCACCATTCAACTCCAAGAGAACCTCAACACTGATATTATCAATCTCAAAGTTGAAGCAAAGGACTATGACAATTACAATTCCCATGATTTAATCGGAAAGTTTACAAAGTCCAGCATTAAACTCAAGAATAACGGCAGTCTGAGGGAGTACCTGTTCCGGGTCAAGCCATCCGACAAAATGCCAAGACATGCAAAGTAAGTTGGTTGGCCCTTTTCATTGAATCAGAGTAAGAAAACCTTTTATCGGTTGTCTTTTTGGTACTTTAGAATCTTTATGGAAATGTCACTGGAGTGTAACAGGAATTATTTTGGATATTTTTGTCAAAAGTTTTGCGAATCCTCCGGGGATAGGTACACGTGTAGCCCTGAAGGTGACCGTATATGCCTGCCAGGCTACAAAGGAAGCTTGTGTACAGAACTGGATCCGTGTGCTACCCAGAAATGTGCCGAGCATGCAACGTGTATTCAGGACCATCAGAATCTATCCAATCGTATCTGCAAATGCACCCCGAGTAATGAGGAAAGAGCCGAATGCTATCCAAACTACAATCCATGTCAAGATAATCCCTGTATGAACGGAGGTCGGTGTACGGTAACTGGAAAGTACAACCAATCCTTTAGCTGTGAATGCCCCTTTATGTATACGGGGTACAAGTGTTGGAAGAGACGCTTCGCCTGCCAGGAGATGGCCAGGAACATTACGCTAGAAAAGTTTAACCTGGAACCAGATGCAGAACTGACTCCGGGGGAGTTGGAAAGCGTCTGTCATGAGAATGGCGAGTGCCTTGAAAAGACGGGCACATTCGGCTGGGAATGTAAATGCAACGAGGGATTCTCTGGACTCCGATGTCAGGAAACGTCCTACGTAAGTTCATCTTTACACTTTGCTTTCATTTCAACCCGATTTCAATCCCTTCTCCAAGAACTTTTTACTCATGGGCCTGA
The DNA here is from genome assembly GCA_012064415.1 of Gyrodactylus bullatarudis. Taxonomy (NCBI): domain Eukaryota; kingdom Metazoa; phylum Platyhelminthes; class Monogenea; order Gyrodactylidea; family Gyrodactylidae; genus Gyrodactylus; species Gyrodactylus bullatarudis. Next base: position 602,605 of record SSNU01000042.1, read on the forward strand.
CAATTGGGATGATGGTTCTCTTGACAGCAGTACTCGTTTTGGCCTTCTTCCTCATTCGACATCGGCGCAAGCTAAAAGAGGAACAAATCAAGACCAGATCCATCTACGGCTCCCATCATGGGACAGTTAGTAGCCAGATCTATGCCAGATCTCCGTATGATTTTGAAGATCCCTACAACGAGAGGTCGTTAATGAGTCAAGATTATAGTGTCAGGCTGAGTTTGACCAAGCCAAAGGGACCGGACCGTGAACTCCCACCGATACCCACTCCGAATCCTTATCATTTCGAATGATTTTTATTTTTTCAGAGAATTTCATCAAAACCTGTACCAATTTTTATTAGTAAATTTGAATTTTTACAAACCCCCATGTTTTCATTTGTTTACTAGCGTTCACTACTGGCTGAGGTTGGCCAGAATAAAAAATATCAAGACAAGTATTAATTGGGGGGTCATAATGTACACCAGACTGTGAACGATATACAAAAATAAATACGTTCATTCTTCTCTTGCAATAATAGTCAGACGTGTAATAATAAACTTTGTTGTTAGAAAGAAAAGAGTATGGTCAGAAGTTTACACAGGTACTGCGCAATTCATTGAGACAGAAACCTAGAGGTTAACCCATTCGTTGACTAGTTTTTAATCTACAATCTAAAGTAAACATACACATTTACACGCTTGCATTCAGAATGTTAATTAGTCAGGCTCTGGTGATTGTCTGCCTCCTCGTGGCACTACAAATTATTGAGGCTGGCCTATTCAAGTGGAGGAAGAGTAAGAAAAATCAGAAAACCATCAGCTGCAACATACCGTTGGATGAGAGGGAAATGAATTTGATTTCAAAATTGAATATGCCGTATCAACACCAAATGCCAACTTCATCATCTGGGAGTAACTCGATAATGAACACCAATTCAAGGCAATATCAAATTTCGAGGCCACAAAATTTGCCCAGCTTAGTGCCAATTGTGAATTCTCCGCCAAATCGGTCGATTCAATCACAAACGTATCCCCAGTTGTTCGAGCAAAATCTCCTCGGAAAGAATAACCAACAAAACCAGACGAAGAATCCAGCCCAAGAGGCCAGGGACTTTTTCAACATGCGCAGACGCAGCAACAGTAACACCTTCAATCCAGTTGAGAGCATCGAGAATGGATTATACTGCCTTAGACTGGCGTTAAATCAGCGACAATTCATGGTGAATGCTCTATATCACTTGCATCATCCATCAACGGTCCGGGTGATGAGCCTCAAAGTTTTGAGCTGGATCCTATGAACTGAGACGGCCTATTAAACAGTCCATAAAAAGAGAAATTTATTCATGATTTTTATAGTAAAAGAAATAAAGTTATCTAAAATAAAATTATGGGATTATTTACCCTGAGTTTATCTTACTTACGTACGAATCCTAGGTCGGACTCCCCCCAGGAGGGGAAAAGGAACAAGTAGATTCTGATACATTGAAGAATCTATATTTAATAGAAATTTTATTCGCATCACCGATTCCATAATTCAGCAAGTTAAAAGTAGCCTTTACTCTCTTTTTTGTCTGACACAATCAAAGGTTCTTTTAAAATCTTATTTGAGAAACAAGATTAAATGATCTAGAGTTTAATTATCATAATGCACTAAAACTGTTTTATAATGAACGTGTGACAAAAAATACATGTGACAAGTAAAATGGCAAATCATTTATTCTCAAAGTCATTATAATTGGATGATGAAAGGGAGTCTAACTTTTCTTTAAAGTTCTTTTTCATTTCAATGCGCTGCTTTGAACGTCTCTTTGATTCCTGGTCCCTCTTTTGGTCTTGAACCTTTTGTTTGACAACTTGACTATCCTCACCATTGTAGTGAATATCAAGTGCATTGAGCATTCTCCTTCTAGCCTCTCGTTTGTTATCCTCAAGTACTCGGAATTCTTGACATTTAACAACTATTCCAGTTGGAATGTGTTTCATTACAACGCAATTTGATGTTCTATTGACATGCTGTCCACCTGGTCCCCAGCCACGGACGAAGGAAACCTCGAGATCTGCATCAGCTAGTTCTATTTTCTTTGATGTACTAAAGAGACGGAGAACATGTGGAAAAGCATCAAACTGCCTTTTACAAAATTTTTCAAAAGTGTACATTAGTTAAAGCAATATTTTCTACATTTTTATCTGACTTTGTTTAATATAGTCAGAAATACGAAAAAATTACAAATTATTATGAATTACTAATTGCAAGAGCTTTGAATGTCTCAAGAAGGTGAAAATACATCATTTCCTGAAATTTTCTCGAAAATTTCCTTCATTAGGCAAACGTACAAAGCGTATTTAAAGGTATTTTGCAGCTTTCACATTCATTTTTAGAATAGCCTTGATAATAAATCTCAATTCGAACGAGCAATCTACATTCAAAAGAGCCTATTCTCTTCGCCAGACATTCAAACAGATTTTCTAGATGATCTCTCGTCATCCTCTCGTGTTCTTGAGTATATTTCCAACCTATCGGATCTTGCTTTTACGTGTGATTTGATCAATGACAAAATGAGCGTTCAAATCTGGCGTTATTACTATGTGTATGCATTCTTATTCTCTAAACGTCATTTTAGCCTAATGGGAAAAGATGTTATTCTCAATTCAATCAGGAATCTCCATCAGAACGATTTGAAAGTTATCTCTGAATCCTTTCTACGGTCCCTCAAGCATCATGGTATTCTGAAAGGGGTTTGTTTTTCCTATTTTTAATTTCAGTAGTATCTAGAGAATACACGAGCAACTCATGCCAAAGTATTTCTATGCGTCGCTAAAATCTATACTCAACTACTCGAAGCTCTCATTGGCCTAGAACCAAATTCAATAATTCTGCAGGAAATGTCTAATGATTTCCTCTCTAACCTCGTCTTGATGTTCCTGGATGTTCTCGACAATACCGATGAATCTGAGGTCTATAAAAAGCATCAGGAAAATTTGTCTCTTGCAATAGAGATGAGTGTAGTCAAGCTGATTTCATTCAACCTTGTGGAATCGCCCAAGGCAACTCTCGAATATGCAGTCTCCTTGGTTTTCATTCTCCGTTCCAAGGTTCCAATCAACTTTAAGATTTTGCGGTTATTCTTTCAGACCATCAACCAGGTCAAGTCGAAAACGCCAGTCTTCCCTCCGAGACTCTACAAATTCTTGATGATTCAACTTTGTCTTTCCATCTACCGACTCAGGAAAGAGGAAGTCGCCTCGTTGGAGAGAATCCTTCTTCGTGTCATTTTCACCGGGACTCGCCTCTCGGCATTAATCGCTGTCGACTTGTGGTGCTTCATTTGTCGTCTAGTCTCGACTAATTACATCATCTCCTTAATCAGAGTCAATCTCCACTATCTGACCTCTTCTGTGGAGAGTTCCTCCTCAAACTCCACAATTATGCTGGCCTTTTTTACTTCTAGAATTCTACTCTTTTGTCCAGGTTAGATATACACACACACACACGTCATTTTAAGTAATAGTACTATTTTTTTTATCTAATTTTCAATACAACAGCAAAGAAGAGACTTGAAATCCTCCAAGAATATCCTATAACAGCCAAGTCACATGTTTGGATGGACCATTTGGCCCACTTCTTCCCCCTCGACACATGCATCGGGAGTCAAAAGATTCTCTTCCAGGACCAACTCGAGACAACTCTTCAGTCCAGCTCATTGGAGCCGATAAAGTGTCATTCCTATGTTCGATTAATCCTGAAATGTCTACCTCTCAATAAGATTTCTCAATACGGTGTCCAAATTGTCAACCTCTTTATAAACAATCTTAGGTGAGTTATTCACCAGTCTCCGAGAAAATTATCTGTTACCCTTATTCTGTAGGTATTTTGGTGAATCTTCCCAAAAGGCTACCTCTACAGGTTCATTAGAGCAGATTATTCTCAGACATGTTTGGAAGTTGTACCGGGAGACTCTTGAAGTGGATCTGCTTCATGTGGCCCTATTGGACTCTACTATTACAAGCGACGAGCAAGCCTCTGCAATAATATGCACTCGTAAATTTCTTTTCACTTTGATTGCGTCGTTGAAACGAGATGAAATTGTAGATTTTATCGCTGGTCAACTTGGAAATGTCCTGTCAACGAAAAATTCAGCCCAAATAACGAACCGAAAGCTTGCCTTTAACCCATGGATTGTGGAGCTGAGAAAATGGTCTGACCCAAGCATTGTCAAGATGATTGGGGAAAAGTTTTGCCTCTCCGAATCTAGGGGTAAGTCTGATGTGTTTAAAGAAAATTTATGCTTAGTATGCGATTACTAAAGGTTGTCCTTGATTTTAATTGGTCCAAAAAACTGAAACATTTATCTTATAAAAGTTCTCTTCTAGATAATGAGCTTCCCCATAAATCCTCCGTGCATACCAGAAATGAAGAAGAATCAAACATCTTACTTGAACTAGATAAAACTGTCGACAGGTTATTCCATCTGCTAGATTCTGCTGTTAACGATGAACCAAAGCCGGGCATTGTCCGTCGAAAAGTTCGGGACCTAGTTAAACGTCTTAATCTTTATTGATTTCTTATTTTATTATAATAAATTATCTACCTTTTATATCCATAAATTATGGGGTTTCATTGATTCTCGTCTTGTTCCATTTAAGAGCAGGTGTAAATTTTACTTCCTTTCTACAGCGTATTGTCATTCAACGTGTCTTGGAGGCCTCAGTAAAGGTCGACAAGGAACTGATTAGTTCTATAAACAAGGGGCTTCTACTCCTGGTGGGCATTCAAAAGACTGACACCCTGAAGGATGTCGAATATTGCATAGAGAAATTGCTCAAGCTTAAATTGTTCCCAGATGAAACAGAGACAAACAAATGGCAAAAAACTGTCATGGATTTAAACTATGAAATTTTATCAGTCAGTCAGGTAGGTAAAAGTTCCTCTTTAATACATAAATTTATATAGTTTACTCTTTATGGAAAAATCGATGGTACCAAACTAAATTTCAACAGTGCCATGAGCAGAGAACAGGCTTTAGTATTGTACAACCAATTCCTGGAACTTCTTGGTGAAAAATATAACCCAGAGAAAATAAAAAATGGCAAATTCGGACACAAGATGGAGGTCAGCCTGATTAACGATGGACCTGTGACTAACATCCTTGAATCCCCCAATAAAAATTGAACAAGCCCTTTTAATTACTTGATTGAAAATACATTACGCCTACGCATTACTCTTACTTTTAAGCCAATCACAATCGAGGTACACTCTTATGAATGAATTATAGTAATCTAAATAGAAATATTGTGGGGGGATAGGAGGGTAGATGCTTTCTTTTACAGATTGAAAGTTTTGTGTGAACTGTTTAAATGTCCCTACGATTGTCTTCATCCGCCTTCCTTCAAAGGAACCATCTTCGCAATGAATCTGTCCCAGATGAGCTCACAATTAAGCGTATCAACCTCATCCTCAACAACATCACCAAGAACAACTTTGGCCTTAAAGTTAACGAATTGAAAAAGAGTCTGTTCACGTGTCATTCGAATTGGTTTTCCCATGTGATCCTAGAGAGAATTGGACTGCAATCAAATACTATTGAAATTTACATCATGTTAATCTTGGAGCTGAATGAAACATGGAATAGTAACTTTTGCAAATTAATCATTTTCGAACTGACAAAAATCATCGATAACCTGTTACCTCCGAATTCGATGAATTTTGAAAAGGGTCGTCGCTTGAAAATTTATGGTCAACTCCTTGGCCGACTTACACTGGCTAGAGGTATTGAAATTCCGGTCGATTTGAAAATTCTCCTCTTTGTCTTTTATAAAAACTATCCCCGAGAACTCGAGTACATAGTAACCTTTATCGTGAACATTCTAAGACAATACAAGCATGCTAAGGAAATCGACTTTAATGAACCCTGGCTAAAGGACAACCTGCAGGCGTTAAAGGAGTTGTACGAGATTACCGAAAAGATGATAATACAATTCGAGGTGGAAGAGCTATTTCGTCATATCGGATGTTCCCTAGGGGAGATCTCTGCTGCCTATTATATAAGACAGAGTTGACAAAATAATAATAATAAAAATATTTTATTAATTAATAAAACAAACATTTCTTTATAAAACAACACGCGCCTACTACATGACAAGGGCATCAAAAAATCAGGTAGAAATAATACAATTAAGCTATTATAAATGTATTACTACTTATTTGAGGATAGGCATAGATGTGGAGTTGGCTACCTTTTGGTCCATGGCATTATCCCGCCAGGCTTGAGTGACTGTCTTCAACTGGGTGTAAAAGTTGATGCCTTGTTTCCCGTAAAAGTTTGAGTCTCCCAGGAAACTACCCCGACTTCCTGTAAAGGAGAACATGGGCAATGGCACGGGGATGGGTACATTTACGCCGACTTGGCCAACATCGATTTCATGGACGAACTTTCTGGCAACAGCTCCATTCTTTGTAAAGATTGCTGTTCCGTTGCCGTAACGATTTTTATTTATCAAATCAATGGCCTCGTCAAGACTGGAGACCTGAAAAGAATTTCAATGCATAGCACACACCCATAGAGTGAACTTTATTCTTAAAATCGATAGGCCTAGTATTGTAGTTATCTCTGGTTGACTACAAAATCTTGAACTTACATTCAAACAAACCAGGACAGGTCCAAAGATTTCCTCCCGATAGCATTCCATGCTAGGTGTGACCTTGTTGAGAATAGTTGGCCCGATAAAGTTGCCATTCTCGTAACCATTTACTGTAATCTCTCTGCCGTCTAGGACAAGTTCTGCACCTTCTGCTACAGCTCTTGTGATGAGATTTTTAATACGTTCTTTGGCTTGTGGAGAAATGACAGGACATACATCGGTACCATCTACATGGCCAGCATTAACCTAATCAAAGAAATCTACATTATTTTATCTTGCGAATTACCTTTAGTTTCAAAGCATATTCCCTGATTTTACCAATGATCGAATCAGCTTCGCCAATGGTGACTAGAGTTGAGAGGGCCATACATCGCTGTCCAGCTGCTCCAAAGGCAGATCCCGCCAATTGACTGATGGTCGTCTGACAGTCAGCAACATCAGGACAGATGATTCCATGGTTCTTTGCGCCCAGATTAGCTTGAACTTTCTTGCCATGCTTACTACCCTCGGAGTAAATGTATTGGCCAGCCTTATCAGAGCCAACAAAGGATATCGCCTTGATGTCCTGGTTCTGGCAGATGAAACGAACTGACTCTTCTGCCCCATGAATTATATTCAATACCCCAGAGGGTATACCTGCTTCTAGACCCAATTCAGCCAGTTTCATAGCGGTTAATGGAGTCCGTTCACTCGGCTTTAACAGGAATGAATTGCCACAAACGATGGCCATTGGAAACATCTAAATTATTTTTAAAATAGAGGTTATAGAGTTATTACTACTGTATAAGAAATGGTCCTACCCAAAGTGGTATCATTGCAGGAAAATTAAAGGGTGCAATACCAGCAGTAACGCCCAAAGGCAAGACATAGGAATAAGAGTCCATATCCTTGGAGATGTTCGACATGGTTTCACCCATAGATAGGCTGGTAATACTGCAGCAGTGTTGAACAACCTGCAAGCCCCGAATTACGTCACCCTCAGCATCTGCCAGAGTTTTACCTTGTTCCCTTGTAATGATCCTTGCAATCTCTTTCTATCAATTAATTAGTTTATAATTTAGAATAGTGGATTTAAACTAATAACTAATTGAAAACTAACAAGATTATTCTCTATGAGAGATTGATACTTGAACATAACCTTTTGTCTCTGGAGGACGGTGCTTTCCTTCCAGATTTTGAATCCTCTCTTGCAAGATTCGACGGCTTGAAGCATTTCTTTTTCTGTGGTCTTGGGAACTTTTGCAATAACCTCATTTGTGGCTGGATTATGTACATCAATTGTTTCTGAGGATTCTGACTCGATAAATTTTGAGTCCAAAAGGAGTTTAACACGCTCAACACTAGAAGAGAAGGCTCTTTTCGAGTTGAGATAACTACTTATTTTCAGCATAGACTTGAAAAAAGTTTACAACTTGTAACCTGACCTTAAAGAAACAAGCAACCTAATTTCCTTAAAAAAGTGTTTTGTTGATTTGACAATTCAAATTATTAGGACTTGTAAATAAAATCATCTTGTTTCACCTCAACTGGCCTTTCTAAAAATGTTTTATAGCATTTATAAGAATTATCATTACGTTACCCGACGCCTTCAAGTACATACTCGCCAGTTTGCAATATCAAGTTACAATAATCAGCCAGAAAAATGCTCCATCGAAAATATTGCCCCAATTAAAACTAGTAATCTGCTTCTGAAACAGATTTCCCTTGACAATCTGAGGAATAAATTTCTAAAATTTTTCAAAGAATCTCATGGTCATCCCATTATCGCACCCTCTTCAGTTTATCCCAAGAGAAATGAGGGCAGCTACTTTATTAATTCCGGCATTAACCAATTTAAATCGAGAATTTTACTCCCATCATCATCGACATCTGTGGAAAATAGTAAATTTTACTCTCTAAAATCTGCCGTTAATACACAACCTTGTATTAGGATTGGAGGAAAGTACAATGACTTGAATGACGTTGGATATGACTCGACTCATTTGACATCGTTTGAAATGGCCGGCAATTGGTCTTTTGGTAGCTATGGAAAACGTGAAGCTTGCACTTTAATGTGGAAATTTCTGGTTGATACTCTTCAGATACCGAAAGAAGCACTTTATATAACCTATTTTCAAGGTGATCGATCTCTCAACTTGCCGGCTGATCTAGAAACACGAGATCTCTGGCTGGAAATCGGAGTGCCAGATACTCGGTTAATGGCCTTTGGCGTTAAGGACAATTACTGGAGGGCTGGATCACGTTCTGGCGGAAGTCTCTGTGGTCCCAGTACAGAGATTCATTTTGATGTCAACAATTTTAATCAGATCATGGCAGGTGGGAAACCTTCCTGTGCCAGGTGCCAAGTAAACGGAGATACAATTCTCGAGGGTGTTGTGGAAATTTGGAATTGTGTTTTTATCGAAAAGAAATGCGAAAGTGAAAATCTCAACGGTAAATCGATGCAAGATATACCCATGCAAGTCATAGATACTGGCATGGGTTTAGAGCGAGTTTACGCCGTGCTTAATGGTTCAGTCAGTATTTACGAAAGTCCCCACTTTGTTGGCCTCATTAGGAATCTCTTTGAAGATAATACTATCGGATATTCTGGGAAATATTACACAAAGAATCAAATTGTAAACCAAATTTCATGATTTATTCCTGCGATTTATTTTTCACTTTTTTTCTTTCTAATCAAGGTGGCCAATGACGAGGCCTTAAAGTGTGACATTGGCTCTCGTATTGTAGTGGATCATTTCAGGACCATAGCAACAGCCTTTTATGATGGCCTATTGCCAGGTCGTCAGGAGTTATCCTTAAAAGTTCGTCAGCTTATCCAGAGAGCCACAAGGGCAGCTGTGATGGGTGTGTACTCGAGGGAACCTCAATCTGATCAAACCAAAATCGTTGACCATCTTGTGACCAACGTCTTTTCCAACATATCAAAATATCACATTGAATATACTCAGAGTGTCCTTGAAAAGGTTGACATTAGAGGACCAAATGCAAGATCTCTTCAACCCCTCATCGGCCTAGACCATCAGAAAGAAATCCTTTTCACTGAAATGACATCTCATTGCAGTCGTATGCATCAAATTGAGGAGGCCTTCTTAAAGGCTGTCAAATCGTCAACATTTCTTTCAGGTAAAATAAACTGCCTAGGCCTAGTTAGAATACGAATAAATCAATCTTTTCTTTCTCCTTAGCTGAAGAAATTCAAAGCCTTGTCAGTAGCAAAAAGTTTGGAACAATGCTTTCCCTCGATTCTCTCGAGCTTCTGGCCAAATGGTATGGAATAAATCTTGATTTAGATGCCCTATCTACTCATAAATCCATGACAAGGGGAGTTCCTTTGAATGATGGTAACAGGTACCTACCTCATCAACTTAACGAGACACCAGTCACTGATGACAGCCCAAAGTATTATTCAAGTATCAAATCAGCCGAAGAATCTAAATTCAGTAAATAAAATTAATTTTTTCCATTGTTAAAACAAATCTCTGTCTTGTCTGATTGAATATTAGTCATAAATTAACTACCTCGATTCTAATTGGTTCTTCGTATTCGACCAATTAAATTTCATTTAATACATTTTGACCGTCTAACCATATAATCACTTAGAAAGTCAATGATAAAATTAATAATTATTTACTCTAATAAATGTTTTCTGTTCAAGGTTCATCGGTACCTCAGGTAGAATGTAGTCCAATTCATGTTTTGACTAAGAGAGGCCAAAACCTTGAAATATACCCGTATGTGGCCATGGAGGAAGAAAGTGTGTTTTATTTAATAACTGATCGTACAAACCACTATGCTACAGCTGGAGGCCAAGATTCAGATCAGGGACGAATATACGGAACTTTGCAAGACTATCTAGCTGACATTGTCGAGGTTGTGAAAATGAAGCGTAATCCAAATGATCATGGCCTCGTCATTCACAAGTGTATTTGGAAATCGAAATCAATCCAACGATTACCCGAGAGAATCGTTCTTGACATTGACCAGGTAAATTCAACGTATTATGGATAGGCGTTTTTTAATTGACCCCCTTTATTTCTGACCAATCAAATTGATTATCTATTTCTTTAATTCCAGGAGCGTAGAAACAACCTTACCATGCACCACACGGGTCAACACCTATTCAACTACGTTATAAGCAATCTACTTGAAAAATCTGGCTCCCGACTAACATCCATAAAATCTCTGATTATGCCCAATTACTTTATCCACGTAGCTCCAGTCATTTTGCCTCGTTCTGATGACTCTAAAAGATCATTTGTTGAATTTATCAAAAAAGTTGAGATGAGATGCAAATCGTTAATTCAAGCCTGTCATCCTGTAACATGTTCAATCATTCAAATGACAGATTTGGAAGCAAACTCAGACATTGTTCGGTATCCTAATGAAGAGTATAGCCATGAGGAGTTAAGACTAATTACACTGAGAAAAGATAACTCTGAACTGATCAAAGAACTCTGTGGTGGGACGCATTTGCCAACTCTATCACCCCTGGAAGATGTTTTGGTTCTCAATGTTGAAAATCTCAATAATGTTGTCAAAACTTTTAGAGTTGTCGTTGGCAAAGAGGCTGTAAGAATACGTAATTATTCGAGAGAGATACACAGACAGCTTGAGGACAGGGTAAAAGAATCTCAAAGTATATTAGATCCATCTGAGAGAATTACCTCGTACAATCATCTTATTTCTCATATCAAAAGTTTGTTGTCAACGTCTGAGAATTTAAGTTACATTTGCCGTTTTGATCTTGGACAGGTTATGGAATCTCTACTCAAGGAATCTATCGGCCTAAAGGCAAAAACTACTCCAAGGGACAAGACAAAGTTGCAGCAGATCAAAGATCTCATTATGGCAAATCGCAAATTGTCCACGGAAGAGCTGGTCATAATTGATAGTTTTGATAAAAATATGCGATTTAGTGATGTAAGTTGAAGCTTTTTGCTACTTTATGTAGCCCTTTGAGTTTCAAATTTTTTAAAATTCATAAACATAAGCATTAGTAATGGTGTTGTTATTTTTTTAGATAAAAAAAGCTTTAGCATCACTTGAAGAGGATAGAGTTAATGTTCTTGTCAAGTCTGAGAAAGCTCTTTTGATGGTTCCAAAAAATCTTGTTGCCAACAGACTGCATGAGAACATGATGAACCTGTCGGGAGTTGAAGTCGAAAGTACACCACAAGGGAATTTGTATTCTTTTCGCATTGATAAGAAAAGTTCTCAAATAAAAGATTTAATAAAATCATTCTTATAGATACTCAAATATGTATTTTTCATCTCAAGTCTCAAGAAATAAATACTATGACAATATTGAGTAGACAACCCTAAAAATATAACAGATGAATTACAAGAAAAACCTCTAGTTAATTACATTTTCAACGTCTAAAAAATATTTTACCTTTGTGTCCCTTTATGGTATGGCTTGTAATTGTGGAGACATCTGGACTGATTTACACTGAATGTTCTGACTCAGAATCTTTAACGGAGGGAAAAATTTAATTTCTCTTGAACTTCTTAGAAGCCTGCAGAATCTGGATTTGTCCTGCTGATACAGTTATTTTCTACATTAAGAAAACCTGTATTGGTATTCTTAAAATTTATTCCATTGAATCATTTTTCTGACTTCTTTTATCACGTAACGTTATGTATAATTACAAGTCCTACCAGAAAAGAACAGATGGGTTACACCTTAGTTTTTGAAGTTGTAATTAATTGCATGTATAACTAGAACCGTTCATGTGGAAAAAATAATTGGATAATAATTATAATTATTAACAGTGAACATTACAAATTAGCTAATTAAAAGCTGATAATTATCAAGCTTATTAGTAGATTGCCAAACAGGAATATGCCTAAAACGGAATATGTGTCTTTCTAATGTTTTTTTTTTTGAAATTGCAACATTATATTATGTAGATTGATATAAATAACATAAATATGTACAGAGAAATCATAGATGTTCAAAATATAGATTTTTTTTTAAATCATAAAATCCATAAGCAAGACGAGACATCCTGGGTTTCTGCGGTAGGCACATCCTCTTAAGGTCATTCAGCAGAATTAGTCTCTAATACACACTGAATAGAAATTGATTGCAAAGTGTGCAACGACAACAAGCCAGGTGCTAAATCAATTCAAACTTTTATCTCACAGTCAGAGGTTTAACTTTATTGAATGTAAAAGGTCTCAAAAGGGGACTTATTCAGTCAAATGTAAATTAGAGTAAAGAAGAGACAAAGAGTAATCAAGTTTAGTTCTTAAATAAATAAATTTTAAGACCAGTGGAAGAGGAGAATCTATTAACTACATAGATAAGGGAGTTAACCAGACCAATTTTAGACAAAGGAGCAATTTTTAAGGAAGCATCCAATTCAAAACCTAGATCAATAGTAGTGTTGACGAACTCACCAGGAAGGTGAAGGTTAGAGAGAAAGGTATCAGGGAGACCATTTGGCAAAAGGAGTTTACACTTAGATTCATTGATTTCCAGGCCATTTTTGAAGGAATCAAAATAATTATTAATTTTTATAATGTCGAGAGAGTTGTTCACATTATAGACAATTTTAATATCATCCGCGTATTTAAAAATCTTACCAATTTTGTCAGGAATTTGGATATCCGACATGCATAAATTAAAAAGCAAAGGACCTAAAGAAGATGTTGATCTTAAACTTTACTGCTTCGAATCATCGAAATCGATAAAAACTTGGGGTTCAAAACTTGAAGAAGTGGAAATTTGGTGCATTTTCGAAATCCAAAATGTGGCCTGGATTTGGTCAGATTGAATTTTTTTTCGGAATCAAATAATTATTTTTTCCTCTGAATCCACAGAAAAATATCTAGGAAAAATACTAAATTCTCATCTTCATGTCAATTGTTATATATATTGTTCAATTTATCTTGTCAAACATTAATTGATTTTCATATAATATACTAGAAATTTTTATTGGTTAATATATTCAATTTATAATCAAATTTCAAATATATAACGACGTTTCAACTCAATCTATTATTTCATTTGAAGTGTGTTAGAAATTGATGCACAAATCAGTAAGTTGCGGTAATGGGAAAACATTTTATGTAGGTTATAAAATATATTGTTCATGATGTAAGTGAATTAGAATTTTTTTGTAAAATTATTCGTGAAAAAAAGGTTTCCGGAGAATTTGAAGTAAGGTTGATAATAAATTAAGAAATAACCAAAATCTTGTAGAGAGAACCAATCGTAAGACCCTTTCATGGTTAAAATTGATCCGATCGGAAAAGAGCCAAATGGTGAATGTAAGGAATATTTGGAGAATTTCTCAAATTTCTTCACAAGAAAGTTCATGCAGCTGTTTCAGTGAGTGAAAAACTTTTTCTCTAAATCTTACCCTAGCCTATAAAAGTATTTTGAAATGAAAATATATTTAAATCTTGTCAGCTTATCTCGAATTTAAAAAAAGTAGGCAACAGGTTTAAAGGATATCGATAAGAACTAATCTCTTCTTCTTTCTAGACTGTTCAGAGACTCGTTAGTTCCAATAATCAAATTTAGACTAAATGTATTTTTATAGAATGCAGTAAGATGTCTGACTATGTTTTCACAATTTTTGTAATGCAGAATGAAAAAGAAGTTAGTTGCAAAATTATCGTTTTCAACTGTGCAATTCGTGAAATTAGAAAGCTGATAAAAGACAGGTGAGTACTGGCTCATGGATTAGTCCTTTTACTCAAAATCCAGGAAGAAGCAGACAAAGAATTGGCAAGTTTCCCATACCCATGTCGTTACCTTTTCTCAACATCAAATTAAATAAATAACAGATTGAAGTGAGCCATGACGAGATTAGTATTCGAAGCTCAAGCGGAAATAGAGAATATTTTCAAAAGTTTTCTTTGTAATTAGAAAATAATCAGAAGAGTAAGCTTTAGAATTTCAATATTTTTACATGTAAAATTTACAATTAGCGTAATGGATAAAGGAACTCCAAATCTCCTTCCTCTGAGTGAGGTTAGTGGATACAAATATAACAGTATATAAATGAAGCTCAGGATTAAGTCTGAAGAAACTGCCCGAAACTGAACGTTTATTACCTAATGCTGTATTGGATTATTTTTCATGAATCTAGAGCAGTATTTCGACAATATCATCGTTCTGAGTTAAACAATCATTCAAAATAGTATGGCGAAGAGGTTGAACTCAAATAAATATTGCAATTCAATATTTGATTTATGTAGCATCAAGTGAGTTGACCAATCTCTTTGTTAATGTGAAAAATTTTCTTGAATTTTTTTTTCTAGCCTCATGTACAGGCCATTGTAAGTAAACTGCGGTAGGGAAATATATGATGATTTATAGAAATTAAAGAATAAACCTTATAAAAATTCGAAATTAGCAGATAGTTTTCTAATGAATAATGCAGCACCTATACTTTTAAAGATTAACTAGAAATAAATTACCTAAGCACCTAAAACGAAATATTCCTAGTTAATCTTAGAAAGTTCTCTATCGAATTCTAACAAGAAGTTTTATTGGATTGAAACATATTCATTTATATGAGAATTTCTCATAGTTTTCGAATGAGTCTAACGTTCATGTATTCTAATAGGAAATAGCATTTATGTCACAGAAAAAAAATTTCAGACTAAGCTGATGATCGCAAATGATTTTTCAAGTCAAATTTGAAGAACACAATTGAACTCAAGGTGAACTCTAAAACTGAATTTTTCAGACGAGTACATGTCATTTTTCATGTTGTACAGTCAATAACCAAGAGAGTAACGAGAATATTGGAATAATATGGTGTGCTCGAAGGTATATGAGGTAATTTTCCTTTATTGGTATCTGCTCAACATGGACTACCTGAAACAAATTAATTTCGAAAAAGTTAATTCTTGTTTTATGCTGTGTAGTGTTACAGTAAAAATATTTCTATTGAAACACGAATATTTAACCCCTTATTAAGTATTATTTATGTCGACCTATCTAAATGTATAGAAATCACTTGCTGCATTCTGATTGGTCTAGATAATACTTAATTAGGGACTAAATATTCGTGTTTCAATAAAAATAAGATGTTTCAATAGAAATATTTTTACTGTAAAAAATAACTTTGATTGCTAATTACTAGTTCCATTGCATGTGACTTAATTATAACTTAATTACCCTTCCTAAACTCCAATGTTAAGATTGTATGAGTCCAACACATGAATATGTGTGAGGGTATTAAATTTTTTTAAACCTTCGAATACACCATATTATTCTAATTATTTCTGAGTAGCTAGGTCTTATTTTTCATTTCACTATTCTTGTTACTTTCTTGGTTATTGACTGTATCCTAGCTCTTTTTCTTCTCTCAGACTTTATAGCCTTCTATAAGAATTAGTATGGAAATTTGGAGATATTACCTTATAAAAATTGAAAAATTCACGTAAATTTTCAAATACGTCCGCTTAAAATCATAATTTGAAAAGTATTGTGGAGAGCTCGTATATTGGGTCGCAGTATTTTTACATTCTCTAAAAACCAATATCTTTTCAGATGAATAAGAATCTCAGCAATGTATGTCATGATGATTTAACCGAAGGATGAATCTTTTAGCAAAAACCATTCTTTGAAAATGTAAAAAAAAACCATTTACAAAGTTGATATCTAATCTTAGAATGCAGTTAGATAAGCTCCTACTTTTTGTATTATATTTGACCCGGGTCTGAAGTTCGCTCTCTTCGATTGTGTTAGTTTAGTATTATAGGAATATATCGTCAAAGGTTAACAAAGTCAACGATCTCTGCGTTAGTTTGATTTAATTTTTTTTGTCAATCCAACATATTATATATAGGTTAAATGCAAAAACCACGTAAGATGTTTTCTATGAGTCTCTTATACCATTCTAAGGATGTAATATTTGTAAGGCTTGCTTAATCGTCCACGAGGAGAATGATATTGAATTTATTAGGCGTTTAGAAAGGAAATCATTACTCGAAATGTGAGCCCAGTTATTCTCTAGTAATAATGCATTTATCCCAGCAAAAAATTAGGGATTACGTAAGCTAAACAATTGCATTTGAAGGACAGAAATTTTAAAAATTCAATTCGAGTGATTTTTTCTCGGGTGTATTACTGAATCTTACGTATAAAAAATTAAATTCTAAAAATTTCCTCTCAATAAAAGATTGTTGATAGTGTAAGGAATAACTTTTCATGTTTGCTTATACCGCCAACTAGGAAGAGCGTTTTGTGAGAAAAATCCCTTTGTTGAATTGGACTCTTGCCTTATGGTAGAATTAAAATTGAAAATATACTATTTTATTCACAGGCTAGCGAAGAAATCTACAAATTAACCGTAAGTATATCAAGTTATAGAATCAAGAAATTCATAATTCTCAAGTTTGGTTGCACATAACTCTTGCTAGGACATTTTAAAGAACCAAGTTTCTGCCAATCTTACATAAAAGCCGTCAACTTAACTTCAAGACTCAACCTAACACCTTATTCTTTTAAGGTCAGCATTATCGAATCCTTAATTGATTTGATTAATCAAGTGAGCATTTTAGAAATTTCTTCCCTTATAATGTCGTCAAGCTTCGATTGAAATTCTTGGTTGTAAGTTGTCCGAGGCAAGAATTTTATTTTGATAAAGATTTTGAAAAGTGTCAACTATGTACGTTTATCGCTCAAAAGTTGATATTCAACAAGTTCAAATCAAAATATTACATCGTAAATAGTGATATTTGATTTCTTTATGAGTAATGCTAGACCCTTATGAAAATGGTGAGCACTTGATTTTTAAAATGTGTTAAATTAACCTATCGGATGAAATGAAGCTTATAATTTCACAAATTGATACTTAGGGAGAAATTAACAGTAGAGGAGTAAGAAATTTCAAATTAATATCACTAATCATTCACAGAAAAATTTTAATGACGTATGGGAATTGTGAATTTCAGCGAATATTCCACTCATATTCATTTAGGAAAATCACGTAAGTTTTGAGTGAATTCATAAATTTGTTCTGTCGTTACAAAAATGTTCAAATTCGTTAATGAAGAAATATTTGAGAGTAAGTATCCAAGAAACTAATTTGCATTGACGATTTTAAAACTAGTTTCGTTTAGTTCGAAAATATTAAGAAAGGTTAGAGAAAAACTAGCGAATATTATAGTAATATTTCAATGTGTCTCTTCAAATCCGGTTAAAATTTAAATACTATTACGCTGCAAAAATTCCATGGTTTTCATAGGTTTATTGTTGAAAATTTTATTTATCTCTGCGTCAATTTCTCTTTACTTGTATTATGGGTTGAGTCCTAATTCTAATCAACAGTTGTTAAGTTATCGTCAGTTTAATATTCCTGATACATATTATAGTATTATATTTTTATAAATTCAAAATAATTATTTCATTGCAGATATTAAACACAAGTGTAATTTCATCGAAATTGTTATGATACTATAAAATGTTACAAATAAAAACTTAACGTTAATTTATCATCACTCTGTTAATCCAAGGGATTTTTTCTAGTATTTCAAAAAAAACATTGAGTTAAAAAAAGTAAGTAATTTAAATCTTGCCATCAATTTAGAGAATTTAGTTTTTCATTCGAATAAAAATCCAAAATTTTCATCTAGTTCAACTCACAACTCGACACCTTAACATGGATCATAACAGCAAGTTGATTGAATTTTTATTTAGAATGGTATTTTGTATTTTAATTCAATTCATCAATCCCCAAAAAAATTAACGATCGGCACAATTTTTGTAAATGAAATTATCAATATTAATCTATATCTGACTCAATTAATCTCATATATTGGATCCTTAGAATCCAGCACTATATTGAATCTTGACAAATTTCTATTCAGAAAACAGAGAGCTACAAAGCGGTGAGCAGTTTTGGTACAGTAAAAATATCAAAAATTATTAGACACAATTAGAAAAAGTTTTATTTTTTTGCATTCCCTCTTTTTATTTAAAACAAATTAATTATCTATGATCTTCTAGATTGCAAAAGAATTCTTTGAAGTATATTTGCATTCTTTGTTATTTCACATTCAGGAAACTGTAAAACAATCGCAAGTAAGAATTGACTAAAATTCTAAATGAAAAACTCTAAATTTTATTAGGAATACTCCTTTCTCGTATGTATTCAAAAATGGTTTAATGTTTATCTAGTTTCAAATACCTGTAAGTTTAATGAGCTATGAATTTTCAACTGTTTGACCCATATAAAGGAGGAACTAGCAGAAGAGGTAAGGTCGAAGATCATCAAAAATTCAATATATTAATATTATTCGTCCTCAGGTTGTAAAAGTAAGTTTTGGTAAAAAGTAAAACGGCTTATTAAAATGCCATAATAGCCAAGTTATGTGAGAACAGAAATATTTATTAGCCTTGAAGCTGTATTCTTTTAGACTTTGAATGTAACCATGTTAAAAATTATAGTTTGATATCGAAGCCTGTCTTAAGGTGAGAATTTATTATAGATATTTCATCGAAAATATTTCTTTCTTGGATAGAACTATTTCGTAGAATTGGTACTATGAATTGTACCTTTATGTACACGAAATTGAGAGGTCATTTTATTCAAATTAAAAATGATTTTTTTCAAAGCAAAAATATACAATTATGTGCAAGAACATAATGTTATTTCAAAGGGCAGTGTTCTAATATATATGCAGCTCTTTAATTTTAATGGTATGCCGGAAAATTAGAGCATGCACTGGGGGAAAATTAAAAATAATTTTGCGATAAATTTTTGCAACAAACTGATTATTGTGTAAAATTTTACGCAAATTTCGAATCTGCCTCCAAAAATTTTTTCAGTTGCTCAGTTTTTGCGCAATTCGGGAAAAACCGAAATAGCAAAATTTTCATAATTGGGACTTGAATAAACTAAATTTTTGACTTGATCCTTAGACATTTCAGAGTAAAATTTTATATCATTTGAAAGAACGTAAAATTTTCTATATGATGCTTATAAGTTCAAACGTGCTTTTGGAATGGATCATCCTCAAAATTGGTCTTAAAGTTGAAAAATGATGAAAAAATTAGCGAAAAATGCCATGCACTTTTTTGTTTTTACCCTTCAACAGGTTATCTTATTTTGATAGAATCTAACATTTTAATGGGGGAAAGAATGTAAAATTTATTCCTCTATCCAATTATACCTCGATTTATAAAAAAAATTAATTTTGGTATTGAGTTATAGTTTCTTATTTCTAAGGATCAAGTCAAAAATTTGGTTTATTGAAGTCCCAATTATGAAAATTGTGCTATTTCGGTTTTTCCCGAATTGCGCAAAAACTGAGCAACTGAGTAAATTTTTGGAAGCAGATTCGGAATTTGCGTAAAGTTTTACACAATAATCAGTTTGTTGCAAAAATTTATCGCAACCCCCAACCACCCGTGTAATTATAAATCAAAGCAAGAGCATGTTTTTCAAACTGAGAACATTTCATTCAATCAAATCCTAAATAGAGTAAATACATTCCTTAAATAGATATTTCATACAATTTGTAATTTTCTCGTCATTATCTCTATCTTATTTAACCAGATGATTAAAGTTCAAGAAGTATGGTTTTGTTGTAAAAATAATAATAATTAATATAACGAATAATTATAATTATTGAACTATTTAATAAAGAATTCATTAAGAGGATTTGAAGACTAGTGAATATGTAGTTATAAAGCTTTTATCTCACCGGATCTCGACTGACTTTTACACCGGCTTGATATTTATGCAGAAAATTAGTAAATTTGTGGAATCCTCTGAATGGTTGATCAGGTTCAACTTTTGAGTTGATGTTGATGTGGAGGGGTAGGGACTACAATTATCGTTTTGTAAGGAAAGAGTCTATTTGTAACTGCATCTTTTCTTTTTCGTTCCCCTTTTCCTAATTGCAGGCTTTTCATTAATTGGCTTGAAACTGATAATTACTGGTTGAGAAATAATTTGATTATCAACTATTGTTGACTTCTCTGAGTGTGCATTTTCATCAACTGTAACTGTTTCTGGGGATGACATCTGAAGTTGATTACCTGGAGGCGTAGTTTCAACTACTTGCTCACTTGTTTCATAATTTGGTTCAAAAACTTTTGTCTCAGCTTTTTGGGTGGAATTGAAAATGGGTTACTCATAATTAGTATTTTACATAATAAGCAGAACAATCTGGTCATCACTTGAGAAATCCCATTTTCTATTTGCATTCCTAAAAAAACCTAACTTTCCATTCCTCATTTGACATCCGAATTTTAATTTCCATACCTCTTGAAAATTGATAGATAGTCCTAGAACAATACAGTAGTTTGATCAAAAACCATATTAACCAGATCTTTCATCATTGTCTCTTTTCCATAATAGCAACAAGGTCAAGTACGTTTTTGTCGTAATACTCATTAAAAACCTAGGGTTCGATTCAAATACACGTATGTAAATTTTATATAAATAAACTCATCATCCTTAAAAATAATAGCACTATATTCTTATTACTAATTGGTATCTCCTCTTTCTTATGTAAATAACCGTAGCTCAACTAAAATCAGAGAGAGATGCAAGCGTTTCTCTCACTCTATATATCATTATTCCAGTTTATTACTCAATAAGATTTGAGCTTGCTGACTGGAAACGTTAAGAACAAAAGAAATATTATTATTGGTGAATAGAATCAAATCCTATAGGAGTATAAAAGAGTACTCTATAGAAAACTAACACTGTAAGTACTGAAAAATTCATTTTGAGATGATTTTAATTTTTTTTAGGAATTCAACTCATTAGTTGCAGTAAGGATAAATCATTAATTAAATTCCCACCTTTTAAAGAAATACCTGTACAAACTGGCAGTAAGTAGGCTCGAGAGTTGTCATCATTTACCTAGTTTTCAAACTATTATCATGCCGTGAGATGTTTGATTTAGTTTTCATCAATCCAATTCGCGAGATTTATCTGTAATAAAAAAATTAATTTTTATAGAAAAATTTGAATTCCAATAAAGTAACTTCATATTAATAAATGACTCAATATCCCTGCTTTTGAATGAAGTATTAGGAAATGCTACTCTATTTTCACACAAGTTCTCTAACGGAATTGTGAGTTTTTATGAAATAAATATGATTGAGTCCATAAAAACATCCAAAAATGAATCTAAAGTTGATTGAGGATTCAAGAAACAGTCAATCTATTTTCATATTATTAATTGCCAGGTGAATCGGATTGAAACTGATTTCAGTCTCGATATTTTAAAAACTAGCCTGTCGTAATTTGTGACTTAGTTAAATTTAACTGAAATATGTTCTATATTTTGGAATCCATAGTTGTATTTAATCAATAGATTTTCGCAATCATAAACCAAATCTGAGAAGAATCTCACAACTATTATTATTGTATTTATCAATTGACTGTTGTTCGCTTGCTGCCTGACTATGTTGTATTCTAGCTTGTATTGGTCTATCTGTATAAAAAAAGGAGAGAAAGGTGTAGTATTTCTTAAAGAATAAGGATTATAAAAATTACAGTGATTGTTATAGTAATCAGAATTATTATTATGTTTTTTATTCTAATCTTAATTTTAATGTTCTTTCAAGTGATGAATTATATTATCAGAGTTATTACTCTAATAATTTTGATTACTATAATAATCACTGTAATTTTTATAATCTTTATTTAAGAAATACTACACCTTTCTCTCCTTTTTCTTTTTATACAGATAGACCAATACAAGCCAGAATACAACATAGTCAGGCAGCAAGCGAACAATGTTATAGTCAATCTATGCCGAACAGCTCCCTGATGAACTACTTGGTTCAAAATTACGTATTTATCAATGCTATGCATCAAGAATCCATTTCCTGTGAGTTAAATTATCCTACTTATATATAAGGATTTAAAGTTAAATATATGAGCAGTTTTTGTATTATTCTTTTCTAAAGCTTGCGAAAACTATTCTCTCGGTGCGTTCAACTAAATCGAGAAGAAATCAACCTTAAATGTTGCTTAATATGACGAATACTCATTAAACTTACCAAAAATTATTTCTCGTTGTAGTTCCAACCTAACACATTTTTTCCAATTTATTCATGTATTTTCTTAGGAGATGGTGCCCCAAAAAAGAAGGGAACATATTCCTGAATTAGAGAAAGTGAGCTTTTCAAGTAACATTCTCGTCACATTTACAGGCGATATCGAGGATAGAATCTGTATATTATTCGATGCTTAATAACTTTATAAAAATCTTCAAGGTTATTGGTATAGTGAGTAAAAAACTGACTTGTCATTGTATTTCATAATAAATTTAATTTTATTATTACTTTCAGAACGAACTGCATAAATAAACGAATAAACAACTTTGATGAAATAAATTTGATATTGTTCTTTTTATCTTGCATTTTGCATGAAAAGTTGATAAGAATACGCCAGAGAGTTATCAGTCCGAAATGATTCAGATTAGTTACATAACAGCAAATGATTTCTGATCAGTATTGATCGAGTCAAGATTATTCGTAATGAGTAACTATGAAATAAAGTCTAAATCTCGTGATAAATTTAATTAATAAAAAATCAATGGATGAACTAGTGAAAAGTTAAATTTGAGAATAAAAACAAAATAGAAAGATGTTTTGCAATTCTCTTTGTATATTCATTATTACATTATCTAGGAAAGAATTCAAGAAGAACCGATTATTTGCTTTCTGAGTGTATTGCAGCTTGATGAATTCAGATCCTTTTATCCACCTTAATTAGTACCATTCTAGATGAAGCTCCATGATTATAATCATCAATAGTTATAGATAGTTTCCAACGCCTGGACATTAATTTACACCAAAGTTATATTTAGATATTGTTATCATAGGGTATTTTTATCCAATGATAATTACCATAATCCAGTAGTAAAAAAACATTCAAGTTTTTCGCCTAGTAAGAGGATTATGATTTATTTGGAAGCACTAAGTTGGTAAAATTTCATTGGTTAAAAAATATCAAAGTTTTTATTATATAACAACGCTAAAACGAAATTATCAATTAAAAGTTTTCATCTTGATGATTGATAATAGTCAAACAGTTAGTAAAAGAAATTATGGATAGAAATATAGTTGATGATTTTCTTAGGTTGTGAAATTTACAATACATGTAAGTCACAATAAATGTTGAAGCGTGATTTACCTAACGGCAAGACACAAGATGTAAGCTGTTAAAATCTCTTTAAATATGACTTGGATCCAATTAGAAAGCACTAGCAAAATTAGTATGTTCTCAAAATGAATAAGTGAACTTTATGAAATGAAAAGACATCTCTTGTGAGTACTTTCTAAAGATATTTTTTATTTATCAGTCAAAATTTCATACAGACCATATTGAAATTTAAATTTTCAAGTTCAAAAAAGTAAGTTTGAATCAAAAACCGTTTTAGTCACATATAATTAATTTGAGAAAGAAGAAAACGTGAGATTTTTTAAAATTTTGTCCTGAATTCATTCGAAATCATTAAATTTTTGTGTTTATTAAATCTAAACTTCCGAGACTGCCTGTATCAAAACAAGTTCATTGCTTCCAGAATCGATATTTCAATGATGTAAGGTTCTACTTTACTCTCTTTCTAATATAATGATCAAGAATAATGTGAGTAATCAAAGCTTAAATGCCGGAAAATTCAAATAATCAACTCAGTTTTTATTATATCATAATGTATGTTTTAACAAAAATATGAAATTAATTAGAGTGAAGTTGTCGAAAATGGACACCCTGTGTGTAAGTTAGAGAAAGGAATTTCTTAAAGAGTCCATTTCACAGATAAAATGCAAGAATCATGTATGCGTTTCCTCTACGTACTAATTAAAATAAAGCCTGACATATTTGTATGGTTTAATCATAGATTTAATTGCTGGAATAGAAAATAAAAAGATTAATGATTCAGCGTAATGTATGTTGAATAGGCCGTTTTTTGCGGTTAATACATGATGAATGGGGAAATCTCTCATAAAATACTTTTTCAGAATAAATACCTAACTGATGTAATTGAAAATTGATTCAAATATGCAAAAGGAACAGAAAACGATTGATTGTCTTTCGAATCATTGAATTTCTTCCAGTACAAACTGAGAGTTTGTTACTATTAGAATAATAAACATCTCATAACTGATAGTTTGAAAAATTCGTAAGGTTTTTGCAAG
Source organism: Gyrodactylus bullatarudis (assembly GCA_012064415.1). Taxonomy (NCBI): domain Eukaryota; kingdom Metazoa; phylum Platyhelminthes; class Monogenea; order Gyrodactylidea; family Gyrodactylidae; genus Gyrodactylus; species Gyrodactylus bullatarudis. Next base: position 627,364 of record SSNU01000042.1, read on the forward strand.
ATCAATAGGAAGTCAAACAAAATTTTATTTGCCAGCTTGATGAAGGACTCTATAATATGTGTGTGAGTATTCTTGTTTAGAAAAAAACGAATTATTTTGTGTTTCTATCAACTCTCGAAAATTCACGGAATATTTTTTCAAGGTGAGCCTATTGGAGAACTTGATTGCAGCTGTAAACCAAGTGAGAAATAAAACGAGTTCTTTAAATAAACTGTCAGTAAACTTTAGTAAAGTTGAGAAATCAACAAGGAAAACTTTATTAAATATGTGATGAATAGCAATTTTCATAAGAGTTATTATTTCAACAATAAACTTTGAACTGAGATTTTCAGACAAATCTTTTAGCGCCTCTAGGTGCCCTCTGTCAACTCTAACCATTCCTCAACATTGGCTTATAGAAAAGGAGTGTTGTCCTGGGTCATAATGTATTGAAATTTGAGATTTCACTTTATTTGTGACTTCTGGGCGTTTATCATCTGTGATGTAGAAACCGTATCGCATCCTCACCATCGCTCAAGCTAAGCAGACTTTATGGAAAATTCAAGAATATATGGAAAAGAAACTTTAACTAGAAGGCTATTCATTACGTCCACAGTTATTCTTTAAAAATGAAACTAATTGTAATTTTGATTGGGTACTAAAATAAAACGGTTATTTCTTCTTTTAAAATAATTTTACTTCCGAAAATATCGTTATCCAATTCAACCATTTTGAGCTACTAAAATGTTCAACATTTTAGCAACGACTATATCATTTGAAAGTGAGAAAAATTAAGTCTAAAAAATTATGTTTAAGATTTTGAAATTAGTAAACATTGTAAGAAAAAGTTTGATATCACCTAATTCCCTCCGTTCAAATAAATTCTAATTAAATTAATGAAAAATATTTTTGAGCAACAAATTATTACTAGATTCAATTGTCTGACCTATTATTATCAGGTTCGATGTAAGACTTTGGCAGTGAGTAGAAATTGCGAGCTACTCTCTAATCATCTAAGAATGTTCCAAGTGTATGTGGTTTTTATCTTCATCTTATTTTCCAAAGTGTAAGCTCGCAGATGTCAGTTTTCTTCAACTTTTATATATATGCTAAAGTTGAAAACCTTATCCTAAATATCGATAGTGGAAAGAGAAAGAGGTGAGAAATAAAGATTAAACATTATTTTGGAAGGTTTTAAAACATAAAGTTAGTTTCACTGAATTATTTTTTGTCAAATATTTTCGCCTAACTCGTGTGGTATTTTGAGGATAACCTGCAATTGAAAAAAGTAAGGTATTTCTAGTTATGTTTCATGGTTAGTTTGCATCCGAGATAGATACTTTGACGTGGTGCTTATCAGTAAGTTACCGAGACAGAAAATTTAATTTATTACATTTATACCAAATGTATTTTCAAGTTAATTTCTTTTAGAAAATAGAAAGTTACAAAGAAGTATGCAACTCATGGGTTATACTAAATCTATATTTAAAATAAATTATTTAAGATTTCAATATATATATTTCTGGTAAGTTGCACATCATATAACGCGATAGACCTTCCTTGTGAAAACCCTTTGACGAGAAAATGTTAAATTTATAATGATTGTTTAGTTTATAGAATAGACACTTTTCCATCTTCAAAGGATACAAATAGCAATAAAATGGTGAGTTGAATTATTTTGAGGATTTATTTTTAGAATATGGGCATTAACGTATGTATAAGATCGATTTTCTTACGCCTTCTTAGTGCGAAATAGACGTATGAATCTCATATCTGTTTGGTAACGTATGCCACCAGGAACGATTAACAAGGCTTGTAAGTGAGATCATTTTAAACATGGTTGATTTTCATTGAAAACGCTTCTCCCTCTTAAAGGTATTCAATGTAGGTATACTCTTGAAAGGAGTTTTATCCAGAAATATAGCCAAAAAATGTTTGTGTTTAAACTACTATGGCTTGTCTCTTATACTTCTAGTTTGACATTGATGATTATTTAAATGTGAGAGTGTAACTTATGCAAAAGAGAAAGATAATTATTTAGGAAACCAGAAAAAAGGCAAGTTTATTTAGAAAATTTTCATTTTTTAATTAGCAAAAAAATTCTATTGTAGATTTTATATTTTATTCCTACTCATTTAGCCATCTAGCAAGATCGTTTAGTATATGAATCCATTTGTTTGTTTTATGCAAAAGGAATATCAAATTTTATTGACAGTAAGGAACTTGAGAAAAAGCGCTTATTAAAAACTAGAAATACTTCTACCTAACAGCAGTAACTTTGATTTTATAGAACCTTCAGACTATGCGCTCAAGAAAATAAATTATCAGAAGGCGGTATGTTAATCTCGCTTAAAAGTGTTCCAATTTCTTATTTACGGGCTATTATTCCAGAGTGAACATTATATCAAAGTGAGAAATTAAATAAAAACTCTGAATTATGAATTAAATATCAATTACTGACTGGAAGTAACTTGAATTTTTAGGACAAGCGAGAAAAATGTGTAAATATATCTCTCCTGTCTGAATAATTTGGATATGATTCTTGATTAGATGTCGTATCCTGTAAGTTCAAAAATAAAAATTTGATAGATATTACTAGCTGACAAAAACCATGTTTAGTGTAAGAAAATGAGAAAATACTTAATGTCTTGATTAGAAAATCTTGTACTATAACCTCAAGAAAGATTTACCAATGATAAAAGCTGTGAGTATCAATTAGAGAAATCTCATGTTTTCTATAGGAAGTTCTTAATTTGGAAGAAGTAAGCAGTACATTCAATTAAATTCAGTGTGGATTGAAAATAAAAATATCAATATATACTTTTGTAATTGGACTTGAACCAATTACAATACAAAATATAAGCACCTAGAACAAAATATTACTAGTTAATATTACAAAATATCATTCTAGACACCATTATTTAATAATCTTTTATTCTAGATTGCTAAACAGGTAGGTTAAGAATAAAACTATATTGAGTCATCCTGAATGTTATTAATTTAATATATTGTTTTTTTTCAGTTCGAAAAAAGTAAAACTTCTTCTTGAATCAATACAGTTAGTATCAATTTATTGAAGATTTTTACGAAGTTTATTTGAAATATAATATACTGTATCCTATTAATAATTTATAATAACTGAGAAAAATTATAATTCAGACATAGATTAAATTTGCACTAGTTAATGGAAATCAATTGAGGAATTTGGCGATTTTTCCAATTTCTCGAATCGCCATCAGATTCGTTGTTAAAAGCTTTAAGTAAAGTAAAATATATGAACAGAAAAATGTCATAATTTATTCGAGGTTGATAAGAATATCATTAGGATTAGTATTTTAAAATCGAAGCAGGTTTCATGTATATTTATGTTATCCTATCTGGTGTTTATGCTATCAAAATTCATGAAGGCAAATATTTTTGGATTTACTAATAAATTTTATTCCAATCAATCTGACACATTAATATTATAGAATTGAATGAGCATTTAAATCATTCATTGTTATTATTAACCTAAAACATTTCTGAGATATTAGTTTATTCGAGTTTAGTTAATGAATAATTCGAATATTATCAACTGAGTTCTGAATATTGATAGATAACAATCATTTTATCGAAATCAGCTTTTGAAAATATCATTTGTGAAAAAAATTTCTCTTAAACTCTTTGAAAGTAAAATTTAGCATACGGAACGCGTCGCTTTATGAAACGGCATTCAGATTTCTTTGTTCTGTGATTATCGGATATTTCATCTGTGAAAGTTGCAATTAAATTAAATTGTCCTATCAATTAAAAAAATATATAAAAGGACAAAATTACTCAATTATAATCGATGTATTTATTCCTATTATCATTATTGGTTCGGATAACCAAACTCACTCATAAAAATTCACATTTTAATATTAATAAACGTTTATTTTCTCTTTCAGATTCATAATAAAAATAAAACTTTTAATGGAACTTTCTTAATTAATCAAGATATTTTTATTCAAAAGACGAAGACATAGTTTAAGAGGGAAATTATATATATTGAGGCATTAAATGAATACATTAACATATCCTCTTTTGATTCATGTTTTAAAATTTGCAAAATTATAATTATGATTAACAATAAGTCTGGGAATGCCTTTATGGAAAATACGTAAAGCTATAGTTGAAAATGTTTTCTCAAATAATTTTTCATTTCACCGTCGAGCTTTAGCGCAAGCTCACAGATAAACTGCTTAGAGAGATGAAAGAAAAATACATTGGTCTACTTTTCATTCAACGTTCATCTTATTGCAGATGAATCTCAAGTTAAATACTTGAATTTTATGGGTGGTGATTTGGGTATTTTTACATAATTATAATTATGCTTCAGTTGTACCTCCGTAATAACTGTGTAAAAGTGATCCCTACCTCTCTGCCCCCTGAAGAATAATATTTATTATAATTGTATACTAATGAGTAGGCATATGTATAGAATATTTTAATTTTATCCAAACTAATTCAATTTCAGCAATATATCATTACCCTATGAATATTTTTCATTGATATTTTAAGGTTATACTCATGAAATGTAGTTACCTCATTGTACCGAATTTCAAGAGAATATCGCAAAAATAAAATTTAATATTTTTTTCATCATATAAAGCAGATTTTTATTCCTATTTGAAGAGAATTTTAAAACTAATCTTTTCACAAAATACCAGGTGGATACCATGCTTTTCAAGACCATGAAGCGAATTTAAACTTTGGACTGGCAAAAATCGATATTGAGTTTTTTGATGAAATTTTTATGTAAATCCTATACCATCCCAATTCTATCCCCCATACCCTTTCACACATTCTACGTGCAATTACAACAGCTGTTGAAGTAATTAGTGATCAAGTATAACTATTATTTTTTGATTAACTTTATTTTCATGCCTAATCTTAATAATTATAATCATTATATAATATAATATATATATATAATATATAATTATAATCATATTATATAAGGGTCTCTTGCATTCCCATCTCATCAAGGTCACATTAGTAACGCAGTAATTATTTTCTAATTTTTTCATAATTTTATTGCCCAGCTATGTCTGTTTTCGATCCTTCATTTGTCCAACCAAAATCGCTCTCACATTTGAAAAACTTATTAAATTCTTACATACCAAACCCTTCTTGAATACTAGCATGAAGCACGATCTACGTTTGAAAGTTAAATGTCTTGTAGACGAAGGCAAGACAAGTCAGGAAATCTCAGAAATTCTATCTATCAAAGTTTCACAAGTAAAGTACTTCAGTAGAACCAAAGTTGTGAAATCAGCAGGCCGAAGATTCTATGATGAAATCATGGATTTTTTATTGAATCACAATAAACCAATCGCATAAGAAATTACTCCCAAAAGCTACTGCATACAACGTTAAATTCACTCGGGAAATGATGAGGAATTTTTTGGATCAAAATCCTCAATTCAAAAGGCAAATACATAGTAATTTTATCTTTTGATTAATTTTTAGATATTCAAAAGGGAAGAATATTCTTTTAAACAATAACTCAAAATACTCGACATGTGTGAAATAATCGATCGCAAAACTGTTTCACATGAAAAAGGAGTAATCTTAGATTGTATCAGATGTTGGGAATATAACAAATAAGATCTTTCGCTCAAAGCATACCTAGTGCGCAAAACTATAAAAGAATTCCTCACTTAACATATCATTACCTTGATCAAAGTGTCAAAGAAATGATTCATGAATGGAGAAGACAAAAGCTTCCAATCAACTTTAGATGTCTCACTGAAGATTTAAAAAGAACGTCCCTCAACCTTGAATTTGGTTTTAAGGTCAGTCACGGTTGGATAGAAAAATTTAAGAAACGAAATCAATTCAACAACTATCAAATATATGGTGAAGGTGCGGGTGTTGATGTCACAGCTATCGAGAACTGGATACAAGATAATCATGATATACTTAGAAGAAATATCCCTGAAAATTACGATGGCAATTCTAAAGCATGGAATAATTCGGAGATTTTCCAAAGTTGGCTACATTAATTTGGGGAACATTTTCACAACAGACAAATTTTATTAATGCTTGACAATTTTCCATTTCACCATATTCCTATACCCCAGCAAATGTACGATTACTATTTTTGACCACCAAACACTACGTCAGTCACACAACCATTAAACCAAGGTATCATTTGGAGCTTCAAATTAAACTTCAAAAATATTCTTATGCGCGATCATGAGATTCAATCAATTTCAATGGCCTATAGATGGATTATAACTGCGTTTGATAATGTAAAAACTTGTGTGATTGAGAACTGTTTCATACATTCCAAGATATGGTTGAATAAATAAATGATTTGTTATTATTTATTATTATGGCCACTAATTACTTCAACAGCTGTTGTAATTGCACGTAGAATGTGTGAAAGGGTATGGGGGATAGAATTGGGATGGTATAGGATTTACATAAAAATTTCATCAAAAAACTCAATATCGATTTTTGCCAGTCCAAAGTTTAAATTCGCTTCATGGTCTTGAAAAGCATGGTATCCACCTGGTATTTTGTGAAAAGATTAGTTTTAAAATTCTCTTCAAATAGGAATAAAAATCTGCTTTATATGATGAAAAAAATATTAAATTTTATTTTTGCGATATTCTCTTGAAATTCGGTACAATGAGGTAACTACATTTCATGAGTATAACCTTAAAATATCAATGAAAAATATTCATAGGGTAATGATATATTGCTGAAATTGAATTAGTTTGGATAAAATTAAAATATTCTATACATATGCCTACTCATTAGTATACAATTANGTTTGGATAAAATTAAAATATTCTATACATATGCCTACTCATTAGTATACAATTATAATAAATATTATTCTTCAGGGGGCAGAGAGGTAGGGATCACTTTTACACAGTTATTACGGAGGTACAACTGTATTTCGGTTTTTCGCGAATTGCGCAAAAACTGAAAATTTTTGGAAGCAGATTCGGAATCTGCGTAAAATTTTACAAAATAATCAGTTTGTTGCAAATATTTATTGCAACCCCCCAACCACCCGTGTTATCAATGAATAAAATACACTGCTCAATTCTGACCAATCGCTTTCATTCTCCTTCGATTTTCCAATGGGATTGAGGTGTGTTCCTCATGTATTAGGTTTGAAGCAATCGTGTATGGTCTTGTTGTTGCTCGGGATCCTTTTTCTCTGTTTTCCTTTTTGTTGCTGGGCGATATTGATGAGTTTCTTTTCCTTGATGGGCGGGATGTTTCTGGTTGTGAAAAGAAACGAGTTCTAGCCATTCCTGTGACTGTGTGCTGGTTGTCATTCTGGGGGACCATGGTTGCTGGGATGAGTGCTTCGTCACAACTGTTTTGGGATTGTCTATCAACTAATGTTGAGATTGAAGTTTTTGTTACCCGGGCAGTTGTGAGGGCAGAATTTGTGTTATTGTCTCTCTGTGATGTTGGGTTTGGCAGTTGAGTAGAGGTTTATTTTGTTTCGGGTGTTATTCCAGAGGTTGTGTTATCAACTGATGTTGATTTTAGTGATTTTTGTGCTGGAATTAGACCTGCTTTTTTGGTTGTCTCGGGCTCCTTGGTTTAGCAACCTTTTGAAGGACTTTTCGCAATTTGTGGAAATTTGTTCCTGTGAAACCTAGTTGTCTTCCAAGCATTTTTTTGGGCACATAGTTTTGGTTGCTCTTCGTTCACTAGCTTTGCCTCGACTATTTCTAGGATACGTTTTGACTTGTGTTTACTCAGTTTTGGGTCAGTAGCGTATCTTATTTTGAAGTTTTCGAAGCCTGTTGAGTGGTTTGTCTCTTTTATGTGGGCTTGTATAGAGGATGTGTCATTGTTTTTGTTGAGGTTCTCCTTCTTTCGAGCTGACAGACATCTGGTTGTCATACCTATGTAAGATTCCCCACATGTACACTTGAACTCTTAGACCACATTTTGTTTTGATTTCCAGTCGGTCGGATCTTTGTTTTTGTCGTTCAGGAGTTTCGTTGTTTTTGAAAGGATCATGAGTTTTTTTCCCGGGTAGGCATTGGTAGTGGTCTTGTTCTTCAATATGGTATTCGGGACATCACCTTTGAATGGAAGGGAGAGTACGATGTGTTTGTCGCTGTTTTCTTCATCGGGGCCTTTGGCTTTCTCTTTCGTTTTGGCAAAATTGAAAAATTTTTTGCCGTATTCGAAAACTAAATTTAAAAATTTTGATATTCTGATATGCCATTTCTTATTTTTCCCAAATTTACCAGGAAGACATTGTTGCAAATCTTAATCTTTTCATTCATAGAACTCTTTCCGAAAATTCTGAAAAAGCACTATTAATAACTTTTAATATTCAGCGTTCTTATTTGTATAGAATGAAACTTATATCTCTCTCAAAATTCTCGAATTGATTTCCATCGATTTTCCTTTCCAAAACAATGTACCTCTATAAAAAATGTAACAAACGTATCCCTCTCCTCTCTGCCCCTTTTAAGTTTAGTAAAATAATGTATAGCTACTATAAAGTAGGTTTATGAGTTTCAAACTTTCCAAAAAAAATAAAATTCAGTCAAGTTTGATTCATTCGATAGAGAATTTTCTGCTGATTCTCTCTATCTAATAAAAATACCAGATTCGTTCATTTCTTGTCTCATAAAATACTATCAAACATTGGAGCAGTTTTGATTTTGGATTTAAAAAATATTTTCTCTCCTTTTCGTCTTTTCACACTTTTGACCTATACCCCCTCCCCTTATTTACACCCACAATTGGGGAACAACTGTAATTATAGCTTACATCACTCTTTCCCCTATAATCACACTGAGTTAATCAACGATTAACTCGAAATATTAATGAGTAATCAATCCTTCTTATACAACTACAAATTTCAACGTGTAAAGTATCGGTATTTTATTCTCCTGAAAGAGTCCCATTTCATATCCTCTGGATCCTTAATTCCCAAAGTAGTATTTTATGAGACAAGAAATGAACGAATCTGGTATTTTTATTAGATAGAGAGAATCAGCAGAAAATTCTCTATCGAATGAATCAAACTTGACTGAATTTTATTTTTTTTGGAAAGTTTGAAACTCATAAACCTACTTTATAGTAGCTATACATTATTTTACTAAACTTAAAAGGGGCAGAGAGGAGAGGGATACGTTTGTTACATTTTTTATAAAGGTACAACTGTATTTTTCTTATACTGGCCGAATTTAAGGAATAATGATTCTCGTATGCATTTCAACGAAGAAAGTTTCCTTGTCAAAGAACGTACTTGCAGATTATATCGTTCATATTTTATTAAACATCAGAATAATTTAATTTTATTCGCAATCAATCAATCAATTTGTTCAACTATAAATTTGTTTTTTTTCTTCTAACAGCGTTATTTCATTCAAATGTGTTATAGAAATAATCCGGTTAGTTTGGTTTCTAATCAGTAAAAATTCTTGTTTAATATCCTAATAATTTAGCCAGTCAAATATCGATTATATACTGTATGTTGGATATGGATAAAGATTAATGAAGAAGAATTTCTTATCTAATAAAGTGAGTTCTTTGATAGGTTATAATCTAATTGCACAGCCTAAAGATTTCTCAGATGAAAACTCACTTAATGTAAGGATCTCCTTGTTCACATCTCTCATTCAAAATTCAGCGTAGATCTAGAGAAGTAATTGGTAAAAATATTTTTTTTAGATTGTTGTCTAGCAAAATCAAGTTCTTAAAGTAATCCGAATTTTAAAGTTGTCAATATTTCAATCATCTAGCATCTCAGAGTTATTGTTTGTGGACGTTAAAAATTAAAAGTTAATATGTTACAAGAAATCTGTGAGTAATTAATTATTCGATAATTTATGTTCTAAAAAGCAAATAAGTGATCCAAAAGTAAGTATTTCTTAAAAATGGTAATTTTCTAATCAATAAAGACTGCCTCCAAATGTAGAAAGGAACTATTTTCTTATTACAGTCAATTTCACACATGATTACTCGAGATAAATTGAATATTTCATAGAGGTTTACTTACAAACCTCTCCGCTCTAAATCAGTAGCCAATGAATGTTCAGTATCCAAGGACCAATCAGAATTGAGCAGATTTTTTCTATTCTCAATAATTGGGAACAACTTTCCATAAAGCGTTTTTTTAATATGATACTGCATGCTTTGCCTCATGAGATAGAGAGTTTTTTGCTCTTTCAAATGAACTAAAAATCATTACTGTGTCTTTAGTAATAATTGAAATAAAATAACTCTGTATTCTTGAAGTGTACAGAAAAAAGAATTACACCATTCTATAGGCAATTGAACATCCCATTTTATCCCCGAATATTTTTGAGAAACTGAAAAAAGTGAAAGATTCATTGCAAATATAAATCGGCTAACAAAAATATGAACTATGATATTGTTGATGATAAAATATGAACAAAAGTTTCACAAAAAGCTAAAACATGATAGAGAGAATACCTAACCCTCCCCACCAGAGGATAGAAATTTTAAATGTGTGAATACCATTCACCAAAAAGTCTATACAATACAGAGGTTGTTAGATGAACTTTTCTAAGAATGCGAACTGGGGAATAGAAAAAATCTGCTCAATTTTGATTGGTCCTTGGATACTGAACATTCATTGGCTACTGATTTGGAGCGGAGAGGTATGTAAGTAAACCTCTATGAAATATTTAATTTATCTCGAGTAATCATGTGTGAAATTGACTGTGTATTGTACATTTCTGGCCTCAAGTCTCAAAAAAATTTATTTATGCACTTTTACTCTATTTTGATCGCAATCTACAGGAACTGGAAATAGAAACGCAAGTAAGTACGGACACTGGTTTTTCTTTAGGTAGATTTTTTCAGGAACTGGTAAGTTTTAAACTCATACAATGTACGAGGTTATTTTTCCTATCAGAGGGCAGTTTATCAAGTGGGTTGTTGATCGATTCCGATAATGAAATATTCCAAATCACTAGTCATATGATAAGCAATCAAATGTAAGATTATCTCAATCATAATACCACATAAACCTAAAGTGAATAATTTTTCAGATTCTCAAAAGTATAATATCTGTGAGTAAAAAGTATTATGCCACAAGTTGTATAATATATTTTAGAGAAACGACTATTACGAGAAGGTATCTTTAACTAAATATTGCTCTCATATTTATGTTATATTGCTATTCAAAGAATGCTGTACGTTTTTATTCGTAAATTTAATATTCGAATATAAATTCAAATATAAATAAAAAATTGAGTCAGAATCAAGTTTTGTATCTTAGTACACATTCTATAGAGATGTAAGTCCAAGATTATTATTCTCTTTTCGAAATACTTCAGATTTCAGCTGTAAATGAGATATGCGTATGTCTAAATAATCCAATCTAAATCTAGATTTATTGCAAAAATCATGTACGTCCGAATCAATGTAATTTTATTTCTGGAATAAGCCGACAATATTTGTTAGTATTTAAATCAAAGTCACCTTTGATAAAAGTTAGGAAATAAAAAAGAAAAAAGTGTTAGCTTTTGTAAGGGGATCATTATCTTTTTGATCTATCTTTAGAAAAACATTGAGGTAGGATTTGTTAACATTGCCTCAGTATGCCATTGTATTTCTAGTTGAAAATTTTTGTAAGAATGATTCTGATATTTCGAAATATGCTCCTGAAACAATCAAGAATTCATCAGTTGAATCTCAATATTAATTAGATAATCTTTTAGAAATGTGACGAAATTCATGAGATTTCCGTAAGTGAAATTCGATATTTTTTCAACCTATTAGTAAAATGTTGTCATTGGTCTAGATGCTAAAAACAATGATTGTTATATAGCGTCCGCAAAAATATGTCATTCAATTATACAATCTAAATTTTTCATGATAAATTGATAACACTGTGTGTCAAAAAAATAGGTCTCGGAGTAATAGGGTTTCAAGACCATATTCTGATGCAAAATTTGACGCTGATTCCGAATCTGGTCTCAGAATTCCGTTATCATGCTTCGTTTGGGAGAAAATATCAAAAATTCAAAAATGCCATTTTGAATATAATTGAGCTTCAAAATTACATTAAATTAAATTTGAAAATTTATTATGCCGGAATAAAATTAACATTAATTAATAGAACAATTAATTATTAATCTACGCAAATATTTGTATTACGCGGGAAAGTCCCAATTTATGTGAAAAAAATCAAGAAATTTTATGAATATCTATCAACTTACAGGCTTATTAAGAATAAATTACAGAATTTTAAGCATGGATCTAGATTAAATTTTTGGGCTCTTTCAAATGAGACTATTTTCGGAACGATCTGACTTCATCTTCTTGCCTTAATTCAGGGTTTCAACTGGTTAGAGTTATTTCTCACTAACTCCTCCTGAAGGCTTTTATTCTCTATTTATCAACTTTAACCGGGTATATAGACTAAAAAATTAATTAGAAATTCAGAAAGTGTTCTTTATAATACCTTGAGAGATTTGTGAGCTTAGGGATCGACACAATCCTACAAAAAAGCACAGTTTAATAAGTTATAAAATGCATTTTATTTTTTTGAATTATAACTAATCATACACGTTAGATTTAGATAATCGAATCCTCTATTAGATTATTCATTAGTGAAGTTACATACTATCACACTTATTCTTAAAAAATACTACTCTTCATCAATATGATTTTGTAAAGAAAATTGGAAAATTCTGGATATTAATCATCATAGGTATTTGTTATATCCTTCGTCTTCAGAGTAAAATATTGTTGAAAATTTGTTGTTTTACAGGTTGTGGCCTTGGAGGTTCTCATCGATTACTTGGATAAAGTAATTAAATTTGCATAATGATTAATCTTAGTTTCGCTTATATCATCTGGAAGTAAGCTATTTTAATTTTAAGAATAACTCCATAAAGGTTTTGGAACTAGTTAATACTGTGAGAATTATCATTAATAATTGTGGTAATAATTAAAAGGGTTTTATGAATGCGACAATCAGGCAAAAGCTAAGACACCACAGTACGCATGTAATGGGGCTGAGAATTTCCATTTTCATCTTCCATTTCTCTGAACAGTATAACACTAAATATATACTGCGGAAAAAAGTGCCGGACTACTTCAAAAATATTCAGTGACGATGAAAGAATTTGAGGTCAAGAGAATATTTTTTGATGAAGCTTTTATTTTAGACTATCACAGATTATTGGACCGGCTTGGTATTTATAGTGAGATAAAAAAATGTACAAGTTCCTCTAATTGGTAAGAATTTTTTTATTGGGTTTATGAGTTTAAATTTGTCACCAAGGCTTATTAATTAATTCAAATTATCTTCTTTTCACAAACTTGTACAACGATAATTGCCAACTTAATCGTTCCATTTTCATCTCTCGGTTCATACTAATTACAGGTTGAGAATTGATTTGATTACCAACTTCTGTTGATTGCATTATGACATAGTTTGCTAGTTGCTCGATTTGCTCTCGATATATTCTAACAAAAACTATATTCAACATTGCTTAATTTAATTTGAATTTAATAATAGATTCGCGCAAAGTTTTTTGTTGTAAGTATGATTGTATCTTGACCATATTCAACAGTCATTGACTCAATATGTAAGAATTCTTGTAATATTTTATAACTGCAGAAAGTAGGTGTTTCCTCTTGTGAATTTTAAGTAGAGGCTTTATTGTATGAAAAAAATTGGTAAAAGATTTCCTTTTCAAGAGTGTGAGTCAAAAACTTGTCATTATCTATAACAAATGTCAAATCAACACTTATTATTATTTCAGATCGACATTCAAGTAAGATAGATGTTCAACTCTTCCTCTTACATTCCTTTGTTTAGAATGAATTTAGGCATGTATGTTTCTCAGGGAATATTCAATTCAAGATTTCATCAAAATGCAAATGTAATTAATGCGTTTGTCTTTCAGATTCTCGATGAAACGGTAAGAAATCCATTTTTGCACGATAGTTTTAGCCTTTAATTAGTTTCATGCCGCAAGTCTCATGAGGTTTATTATTTCAGTTTTTCAAACTGAATCAAAGATTTAAAAGAGCAAGTCGCATAAAGAATCATCTCTGACATTATACAGTTTCCATCAGACATTGACACGTTGGCATGGCTGATATCAGTGAGATTTTCAACTCAAAACTATTCAAGCATATTTATTCCTTCTTCCCTTGATGACCTGACTATGTTAAACGTCTTAATTGGACATACTGTAACATATAATGAATGCCATAAAAGGTTTTAAAAATCTACAGTTTTGAAAAAATCTCACAACAGGAGAAGAATATGATATTTCAAATATAACTATTTTCATGAGGGTAATCTGAATTTTTTTTCAGATTTAAATAAAAGACTCATTTAGAAGATTTGGAAGTCAAGTGGATATTTGATTGGTTACATCATTTCAGAGCACAAAATATGAGGGTTTAAGGTTGGTTTGCAGTATCCATGATCATTGTTTCCTTTTCACGTATCTGTCCATCGTTTGTTGCCAGCTTAGATGTTTACGTTTTCTACTTCTTTGGCTAATTGCAGGTGTAGCCTTCTTTGAAATTTTTTATCATAAAATTCTCTTTTACAAGAAATCTTAGACCTTTTTCGTATTTTTCTGCAGATAGACCAAAAGACAACAAAGTCAGGTAGCAAGCGAATAATCTATGCCGAACAGCTTCCTGACTAGCTATCCGGTTTAGAATTAATTTTTTTTTATTTAAGAAAATCGAAGCATACAAATTTGTAAGAGAAAGCGCTTTCTTCAAAACTTGCTCTAATAATAAACCCAATTACTGTACCGTTCAGATATCAGAATCCTTCATAAGGGTATGATTCATAGTTTCATTTAGATTTTTTAGACGACTAGTTCTCAAGCAATGGTAAGTTAAAATTAGACACGATCAAAATGTTGCACTACCTCGATAAATAGCTTTGAAACAAACATTTATAATTTCTAGGAAGAAGGAAGAGATGTGAGTAAATCACGTTAAAAATCGAAATGTAATCTTTCCTTTTATTACCGATATTTTCTTTGTTAGACATAAATCTTATATTGAAAATAAATAAAAAATATAGATACAACTTATAAGGAGAATCTGAATGCATAATAGTAGATAAATACAAATATAAAATAATGTTTATCTGACTCAATAAAAATGTTAAATCAAAAACTCTGGATGTAGTAAAACATTGCAGTAATATGAAGTCTAGGGTCTGCAAGAAATTCGAAATCATCTGGTGAATGAAGATGGGAATAAAGTAAAGACTTAGAGTAATCAATTTTTAGCCTGATGTGAGACATGATCAATTTAAGATTGGTCAAGTCATCACAATCAGATAATTCATATTTTGAAAAAATTAAATTATAAAAAGATAATAAGTAACTCGGGTCATATTTAGAATTTCTCAGATAATTATTATTATTAGAGAGAGAATAAGACTCCGAGAATTTTTTGACTAAAAAGGCATATCTCCGGACCCAAAGAGGGTTAAGACCTGAGACCGAGATTAATGCATTATACGAGTCGATATGAGGGAATAGAGAATGTAAAAACCTATATTGAACTCGTTCAATGGTTAGGCACTGGGCGTTATTTAAATTAGGTAAAAGAGGGAAAATATAGTCAAAAAGCGGAAAACCAGTGATTTGTAAGCTTTTAGTCTCACATCACTGGATTTAGAGAATTTCTTAATAGAATAAATAATGGTATTAATTCTAGGGAGATTAAAAAGTGGATTTAATTTTAAACTAGACGATATACTGAAACCTAGGTCCGAGGTTAAGTTATATTTCAAGCTAACGAAATTGTTTCCCGTAAGTGATTCTAATTTCATTCCGCTTATAGAACTACCAGGCTGACATAAAAAAACCAGTAATTGGTCTTTCTATTTATCTCGCTGAATCCATACAAATGAACAGATCGAAGATGTAAGTGAAATTGCTGTAATTCATCTGGATTATATTTAAAACAAAATGGTTTCTCAATTGTGCCTATTTATTAAAGCCTTTTAATGTAAGCACCTTTCATTTCAATTATTGTGCAGTTTGATCCCGGTTTGTATACTCAAGTTAGTTTAACTATATACTGTACTATAATTTGGCATTAATAATTCAATAGGAAGTAAGGTATGCTGTGGTAAGGGATTTTTACAATATCATTGTCAAAAAGATTGAACACTTCAAGACTAAGGTAGGTTTTATAATTAACTACAATTTTTTTCAATTTGTCTTTTGTAGAATATGGGGTCCACACTTGTATGTATAAATTGACGATGAAAATTTAATGCTTTAGATATCGGAATTTGATCAGCTTGTGAGAAATTACTTTAAACAATTAATTGAGTACAATAAATTATACAAGAATAGTATAATGGTATGAATATGCTATATTCGAAAGAGATGGAACATACCAATCTGTCTGCTTAAAAAGTTTAAGCGAAAACCAGTTTGCAAATAAAATACTTTCAGAATTTGAAAACATATAATTACTAGGAAGAATTCAAAATCATAATTACCCTTCCTATATTTCAATGTCAAGATTCTGAGTCAAAAACATGGATGTGTGTGAGGATATGAAATTGCCTTACAGACCTCTGAATACATTATATATCATTAGTATCAGGGCAACCTTATGCATAAAAGACATATTAATATATTTTTCATGATTCAAAGAGCTTTCAAGATATTTGCAAATCGAAAAATTTTAAGTTGCCTCTTTACAAAGTTGAAAATGCATATTCATATGCAGTTACATAATTTATGCAAAAAGCATATATAAGAGAATATTAAAAATATTTAAATACATATTGATAAAATTTGAGAAATCATCAATGTTTAACTCCCCTTCGTAGTTATCAATCTTATAGACTAGCCTTTAATCTGATAATGATGTGTGGGCTTAGCTAAGATACTCAAGATAGATTAACCTCGAGCATTTCATTGGCTTGAAATTCAAGCCTTGAATCAAGTGAGACATAGGTTTTTCATTTATTATCATCATTAGCTCACTAACCATGCCAAGAATCGCTCTTAATCCCAAAGAGAAATCTCAAAGTTTTGTGAACATTTACCGACATATTTTCTCATTGTCTGGATCTGCATTATTCTTTAAATCTTGTATTTGCACTGTCAACTGTTCCAAGTAGTCACAGGTAGATCTGCATCTTAAATGTGATAAACATGTAAAGAATTTCATAGGGGCACAACTCATTCATCCCTGCATTGAAGAAGCCAATTGGAATCTTCAAGTAACAGAAGCGTTTCTCCACGCTGATATCCCTCTATTCAAGCTTAGAAATATTAAAATAAAAGCCCTATTCGATAAACCTCTTGGACCTTTACCTAGTGAAACCAATTGCCGAAATCAAGTCAACCAAATATATAAAGAAAAGATGGATGAAATCAAAGGATTTATTTTCCAAAAGGATATTTTTCTCATTGTGGACGAGTCGGAAATATTAGGACATAACATTGTGAGTTCTATTATAGGCAGTCTTGAAGAGCCTTCGAAAACATATCTCATTGATACAAAAGTTATTGAGGGACCATTGGATAGAAATTTAGAATGTCAACTCATCGATGACATTTTAAGACTGATGTAAGTCAAGAGAGATAACTTCCTACTTCTTCTTACCGATGCAGTCACATACTTTACAGCTGCTTCTGATATTTTGATCTCCCTCTATCCCAAGCTGTTTTACAAAACGTGTCTTCCCTATCTTATTCACAATAGTTGCATGCGGATTAAAAACAATTATGCCAAATGTGACAATCTAATCGCTTCGATAAAAGCCCTAACAAACAAAAATAAAAAAAAGAAGAGCACTTTTCGTTGAAATTACACCTCCCAAGACAGTGGTGACACGATGGGCAAGCTGGCTTCGAGCTATCCAATACTATGCCAAGAATTATCATCAAATTAAAGATATTGTTGTCAGAATGGAAGGAACCGGTAAAATTATAGATAATACAAGAAATTCTTTGCTTGATCCAGATGTCCCTAATCAGCTCACAGAAATCGTTGGAAGTTATGAAAAACTCATTGATATTCTGGATAAAATCTAGAATCGTACGGCAACCATGGATGAGTACTATCCTTCAAGAACTTAATTTAGGACGAATATTAAAGTTTTTAGGGGTATTTTTAAGCACATGTTCAGTTTTTTTAAGAGCATATTTGTGGTTGCCCTGGTCTATTACTATTCTTGTTACTCTCTATCTTGGTTATTGATCGCAAAAATATTCTCGCGATACTTTTTCTAAGACGATTTTTTTCTACAGAATTATTATGGTACAATCGCTGTAATATCCTAAATATTTTATAATATTATTCGAATTACAAGATGTACCTATACAGGTTGGCTGTAATTTTGCCTAAATTCAAAGTATCTCTAATGTATTTAGCAATATAATTATCTAAAGGCAGTGAGTTCGCATTCAAAAATATATTACCAATGCTTTGTTATATTTAGAAAAATAGTGTAGGTGTTATATTAGCTCTAAATAAAAATAATTCGCATTCAACTAGAACGTGAAGAAATCTGTAAGCCAGAATCTCTTATTGAAGTGTTATGTTGTTTAAAGGTAACGTGTTCAGTGAGTAGTATGGTTTTGCGCAACTTAAAATTACAACTCTTCTTCGTATAAGAAGTATGAAGTTTGAGTCTTTTGTGTTTTAGTTGAAAAGTACAATCCTCAGTGTAAGCCAGTTAAATACTCATAAACTCAAAATAATAATTTAGTCTAATTTATGCTCTATAACTACTTCACAAGTATAGAGTGGTAATTAACACCATTTAATTGGAGAATAGAAATTAGAAGTCAATTGTGATTCATTCCCTTAAAAACCAATTCATCTATACATGAATGCCTAATTATAAAGGTGTACGGGTTCTAGAGTTATTGCCTAAACGACATAAAGTATCAACTCAGGATTACAGCTAATGCAGCTTAACTTTATAGTAATTATCGGTTGGAAAAACATTCTCACGATTATTATTGCATTATCTAATAATTATCCTTTTACAGGATATGTATATTGAAAATTACCTTATGGATTCGTTGGTATTGGAACAAGTAAATTAGCCTTAAAGCATTTCGTTTCAGGATTTTAGGAAATTGAATCTTTGAAAGATGTAAGAATAGTTTTATTCAGATGAATATTTTAATCTAGAAAATAAAAGATGTATGGCTATTTCCGAATTTTGCTTTCAGATTTTAATCAAATTTATTTCAGCTCAGTTAGCATTTGTAATTAATAAAAGAGTCACAAATCTTATCATCTCTTGTTATTGGAAATCTTTATTCTTCATCAATTAAGATCAAGGTCACTTTCATTGGTTGAAAACTACCTTATGTGTAAAATTAGAAGAGGTAAATTGGTTCCATAACACAAATAAACTTTGTAGAAAATTGATTTTTGATTATCGATTCGTTTATTTAGCCAAAGTTAGAAAAATAAATCAAAATTCTTTATATTCGTGTTGGGGTAATAATACATTTCAGTCAGTTGAGATGGTTGCCAATGAATTCCTTGATTATATAAGGACATTTTCCGCCACCAACTTTGTAGGCGTTGAAGATTTGGCAGATAAAGCGAATTTCCAATGGAATGTAATCGTTTTATTACTCTCGATGATTCTGGTTACAATGAAGCAGTATTTTATGAGCCCCCTTGTATGTTATATACCAAATTCACCAACTGGTAACGGCATCGAAAATTACATAACAAACATGTGCTGGGCAGAAGGAACATATGCTTGGGATCAAGGAGACCTTTCTCTTTTGTATGATGAAACCAAGTTTGACGATGCCAAGTTGATTAAACTCTCGTATTATCAATGGGTCCCCCTGATTCTTGGCCTACAAGCCATTTTATTTTACCTCCCTAGAATTATTTGGTCAATTTACGTGTATAATAGAACCGGACTCGACTTGGAGGGGTTAATAAAAATGGCAAATTTGGCGTACCGAGAACCAGATGAAAATCGTCTCAAGAGTGTATTGCATATTGCCAGAAATTTGGAGCTCTTACTATTTAGTCGGCGTGGTCTTAAGAATTACAATCCTAGGAGATTTAGAGACCGCCTGCCGTCTAAACGTCATGGAAACAATTTAATATTTTACTACATTCTAGTTAAACTCATCTATGTTCTCATTGGCATTCTAGAACTTGTAACAATGCACTATTTCTTACAGTTCAACAAGTACAGCGGGTATTACCTCTTTGGTATTCAACTGTTGGCAGATTTGATAGGCGGAAGGAAGTGGCCAGTGACCAACATATTTCCTCGCATCGGAGTGTGTATGCATTCAGTTCAAAATGTCGGAGCTGTCAACTACATCTTCGCCCAGTGTGTTCTACCAATCAACATGCTGAATGAAAAGGTTTACATTTTCCTATTCATATTTCAGACATTGGTCTTGATGCTGACAGTTTGTAGTATTCCTTTGTGGATTTTTCGCATGATCCCTGGTAAAGGACAGCGTAGTTTCATCAAGCGTTACCTAAAGATTGCTGACACGTATGAGAAGGGTAATTCCAGGCAAAAGAAAATGATCAATGCATTCATCGAAAGTTTCCTTCGTTCCGATGGAAGTTTCCTCTTACGAATGCTGTCGATGAACGCGGGAGACTTGATCACAGTTGAGATCGTATGCTGCCTGTATCAGCGGTACAATCTAAACTCAATAAAGAAAGACTTCCGAGGAACTACAATAAAACTCAAACTCGAACAACCTAAACCGAATTACAAGTTTATATCGATAAAAATATGAGGATTTTCTTTATTGAACTCATCGCGCAGAAGAGAAATAAATAAATTTAAAATTCAATTCATTAGGGTTTTCTAAAAATATCTCATAATAATTACATGAGTAACGATAAATTATCAAGCAATCATATACGTCAAATAAACTATAGTTTCAATCTTTAACAAGGGTAAATGTGTATCATAGTAATATCTCGTTGCTTTTAATTCGAGGTCGTTAGGGGACGTTGTCAACAGAGCGTCTGGCTGGTCTATTCACTCCTTCGCTAGACTTCAACCACAAACTCCGGGTTGACGTAGGAGAATCCGGAGAATTCTGTTTGATCCAGGTTCATTATGAACAGTTTATCGGTAGGACTCAACTTATGAGTCTCATTAGTGAAGTCTTGATCAAAGTTGCTAACATCTTTCGGGTTTTTCTAAGGAAAATCATGACGTTAGTTATGCACTCAAGAATCATGTATGTATAAATAAAGCTTACAATGACAGGCCTGAAGGGGGGCTGAAGTTCACGTTGATAAATTTTGTTCCAATCAATACGCCGGAAGAAGGCATGGTCTCGAATTTCTTTTTCGCCATGTTCCCCGCTACCAAGCCGGATTTTTGGATCTTTTGTCATGAGCTAATAAAAATATTATAAACACGTGACTACTTACAAGTAAGTATGTGAATATAAGGAATATTCTTAAATGAGAAATTAATTGAGAATTGAGGTGGTATTCCATCAGCTTTTGGCTATGCGATTCAAAACCAAACTGCGCAGTTTCCTTTCATTATTATTTCAAGTGGATTCCATTCATGTGACTTTATGATTCTTTCATTAATTAATAATAACTAAATAAAATCTTATGATTAACAAAGTATGCTTGACTTTCCCTCTTCCTACTTAAAAATAAACTCGCTTAAATCAAATTCATTTGAATGAGAGGCACTTACCGCTTTACAAATCATAATCGATTCTTTTGAGAGAGACCGTGGATAATTGACCTCATTCTCTGATATCGACTGGAATAGATCCTCTTCATCTTCTCCATCATAAGGCGGCTATAATGTAGAGTAAATGATAACTCACAAGTCAAACATTAGAAGGTGTTCCACAATAGGTTAAAAGTGGGATTTTTTTATCTCTACCGTTCATGTTTATTTGGATTGTTTCTTTGGTAGTTTAGTATATACATTAGAATAACACCTCAAGCTTTCTATTTCAAATACTTGAAAAATTTCTGACTAAATGGCGATTTCAGACTAGACTATATCTAACTTTAACTTGTCCTAATTCTCACACACTGTAATTAACATTGTGTTAGCATTGAGAAACATAGAATGAAAAATGCGGGCCTATTGGTCTCCTTTCATACTAATCCATTTTTGCATTTATCTATGATGCAAGATTTTTGATGAGGGGCTCATATGTACCACTTAGGGCCCAACTCGTTTCTTCTTGATTCCATTTGGGCAAATATAACCAAAAAGACTGGCCTAATTTGAATCTCTTCAATCCTTTTTGGTTCATTTACTAT
Source organism: Gyrodactylus bullatarudis (assembly GCA_012064415.1). Classification (NCBI taxonomy): domain Eukaryota; kingdom Metazoa; phylum Platyhelminthes; class Monogenea; order Gyrodactylidea; family Gyrodactylidae; genus Gyrodactylus; species Gyrodactylus bullatarudis. Next base: position 649,612 of record SSNU01000042.1, read on the forward strand.
TCATTCAGATTCATTCAACTTAATAAATAATTTTGAACCAGAGAAAGTCCCTGGTCTTGATCTATGAAAGGGGAAATGTCTTTAAATAGATTATTTATAACTTTGTTAGTTTATGATGTAAGGAATGTTAAGAGTCACATGACCATATATTTTAGTGTAACATCACAAGAGGCTTTTTGGATTGATCCACAGCCTCCACATCATGAAAATACAGAGTTGACTTACTTGACCGGCCAAGAGTTCGTAGATGAGGACACCAAATGACCACCAGTCGACTGCCTTTGTATATGGCTTATAGGCAATAATCTGAAAATATGGTACAGACGATATAAACTATAAAGCTAGGTTGATATCAAAATGGGAATCTAATGAATTTTACGAGAAATTTCAATTCGAATATGTGGAATATTTTAACTGAAATTTTTATTGATTTTCTTGATTTAAATACGTGCGAAAATCCACTTGAAATCATGTTAGGAGAATTAGAATTAAGCTATATGTACATTTCATAAAAACTTCTTCAATGGTAATACTTAAAAAATCATATAATAGAACAAAATTGTAATTTGCAGTCCTAAAATGATAGATGAGAAAGGAAATAAGACGAGTCTTACCTCTGGGGCTATGTAGTCGGGAGTTCCACAAAAGGTGGTCGTTGTCGCCTCGCCAAACATGTTCTCTTTGCACATGCCGAAATCGGCCATCTTTATATGGCCCTCATTGTCCAACAGCAAATTGTCCAACTTTAAATCCCTAATTTAGAGGAGGGGAGAGGTGAACATTGAAAGATGAAAATAAAATGACTAGACCATTAAAACATGTTTTCATCAAGTTAATACATCCGCTTCTATACTTTGAGGCTATTTTAACCACGTTGATTGATTAAATTAAAGGGTTTGGAATATGAAAAACTTGGCCGAAATTTTGCAAAATTACCTAATAATCGCCCATCGATATGATAGATCTAATCTTCAAGTATTTTAATATTATATTATCCCACCAAATTTCACTTCAAAATACCTCTCCGTACTTCTGGAATTAGATAAACAAAATCGTGAAGATTTTCAAATTAAAAACGTATTTTAATGTTTCATATTCATAATTTTAACGTAAATTCACATTATTTCTTACAAAAAAGTTGTAAAAATTACTTAAATCTTATTAAAATTGTTCTTTGAATAGTTAAAAATTAAATTTCTTCTAATTTTCAAGACTATCACAATTCCGATCGGTTAAAATACGTTTTTAATTTGAAAATTTTCACGATTTTGCTTATCTAATTCCAGAAGTATGGAGAGGTATTTTGAAGTGAAATTTGGTGGGATAATATAATATTAAAATACTTGAAGATTAGATTTATCATATCGATGGGCGATTATTAGGTAATTTTGCAAAATTTCGGCCAAGTCTAATGTATGCAGAAGAATGCTTTCATAACTTTGGACCCTGGGGTCCAATCGTCATTTTGATATCGATTTTGTGAGTCATGGAGAGCTTTTAGATTATCAAGATGTAATCACTTTCTTTCCCATCAAGACTATAATCTTGATCCTGGTATATATACTCTTGTCTCGCTCTCTCTCTATACTCAAGATAAGATAAATAAAAAAAGGGTAGTAGTTTCACTCCCCTTCTAGATAGATTTAAATAGTCATTTATTGAATGATCATGAAGATTATATATACTTCAAGTGTGACAGTTTTTTTTCCATTCATCATCATCGTTATAGCTCTCTGAATTATGTTGTTGATGGAGGGAGTCGATCGTAATAATAACTCTATTTAGATCTATTTAGATATTCTCAAGATGTTAGTTTGAGAAATAAGGAATGAGGAATGAAATAATCCACATTTGTTGAAATGATTCCGCTTTCTCTAGCCTAGTTTACAATAAATAAGGGGATATAGTAAAAATTATTGCTAGCATATATATCCCATGTGGAAAGAAAGTGTTTTCAATCCTTAAGGATAATCTTGAATCTATAAAAATATGCCCAAGTGTATTATCCAATATTGCTAGTTTTTATTGAAGATATGATCGCCTAATTAGCAAGCAAAGGACTGTAATTATAATTATTATAATCGATAATTTGATATTTATCGATCAATGCAAGATCTTGACTACAATGCACTATGGGAAAGTGTGAATCATAGATGGCATCCAAATGGAAAAGAAAACTCACCGATAGATGATGCCGTTGGAATGAAGAAAGAATAACGCTACAGCAATTTCAGCAGCATAAAATCTGAAAAGGAATAAAATAGTCAGATTAAATTTCCACTTTTCCAACTTTTGAATCCAAAATTTCTATCGATTTCTTAGATTTGAAGCAGTATTCAAGACCAACATTAGACGAAGAATACGAATTCGGCTGCAGAAATTCACAGAAATTCGTCATTTTTGTGAAATTTGAATTTATTGATTATCACGAAGGGGAACGATCCAAAATTTAAAAGATTAACTTTTTCTTGAAAACAGTAGACTCCTCTCGAATATCTGCTTCAAATCTTTGAAATAGATAGAAATATTTCTCGTTAACCCTTTAAGTCCCAGCGGATCATATTATATAGGGCAGGTTACTTTCTCATGCCATCATTCTGTTTCAAAGAAACTAAAATGAATTTATTTACCACTTTTCTAGATGAAGAACTAATTTTCTTTTAAATAAGAAACCATACCCATAGATTTCAAATATGTTAATACCTTTATGTCATATTTTGGCCATTTTCTGGATCTAAAAATGGTCATTTTTCGGGACAATATCTCCTAAACTAAGGGTTGATTTTTTTTGAAAAAAATTGCATATTCCTTATCAGCATATTCTAAAACCCTACCAAATTTTCAATCACAGCAAAGTAACTTGAAAAAAATTTCTCTGAGTCTTTAAGGGTTTATTAAATTAGGAAAATTGTATTTAAAACTCAGAGATTATTTAGTTTGATTCATAAAGATTTGCTGAAGCCAGAAGAGAAAGCTCTATTAGTTTACAAATTCCAATGTGATTGTGGAGCCTCATATATGGGTAGAACTATTAGGAAATTATCTACACGAGCGGAGGATCATCTGAAGAAGGATACTGCGGTTACTAGGCACCTTAGACAAGAAGATCATACAGCTTCAGTTTCTAATTTTTCCGTTTTATACAAAAACCCCAATGACGACAGCATAGGTGTATGGGTGAAAGAAAAATTTCTTATTAACCTATATAAACCTAATCTATGTGTTCAAAAAAACTATTCCTATAATCTTCAATTACCTTGGCCAATGTAAGCTTTTTCACTTTTCTCTCCACTTTAGCTATTTATTGGAGAGTTTTGGTGTTTTTTCAGCTTGCATTTTATTCTTATTTTCTTTGACTTTTACTATTTCTTTCATGATTTGTAAATTATTATTTTGAACGAACTCTTAACTTATATCATTTTTGAAGAATTACCACTGATGATACTTCAAGAAATGTACATTTGGTTTCAATTTTCTAAATTAAATTAGGGCAAAATTCTATCCATGTTTTGGAAAATTTTTGCTCAAAAATTGATTTTCACGAGAACAATAATTCAATATCATTTTATTATTGGTAGTAAATGTTGATGACTTACACAGCCACTGGTTCCTTGAATTTCCTCTCCTGTTGAATGCGATACATCAAGTCGCCACCGTTTATATATTCCATAACAAAGTATAAACGATCCTATCAATAGGATAAGATTGTAGATTAGACAAGGTGATAGTTAACTTTTACTCTTTCTCAAACAGAGTTAACTCATTAGGCCACAAACTTGCATATTTTAGCTCAGTTGACTCTAAAACGTAGGAATTCCCTTCCAAAAACTAATGAATGAATAAGTTTTCATCACATATTTTTATATACATATTCTGAGCTGTATCTGAATATATTATATTTCAATATTCAAGGGTTAATTTAGAAATATTTCACAAAGATAAATTTTATCAGTTTCAACTATAAAACTGTTTTGGAAATGGAAAAAATCTCTCATCTTTTAATTATATTTCAAAATATGCTTGAATAAGTCAAAATGGGCAGAAAAAATACATGTTTTCAAAATTCTAAATACACATACTCATATTTTGAAAAGATTTTTGTGCATATTTCTTTTGGCCCTTGACATAATTTTAAGTGACCAGAAGTTATCTTCCCCTAATGGCTATGCTAGGCTGACTAACTCTTGTTTATCTTGACAACAAAAAGAAGTTGATTGTAAATTAAAATCCATCATCAACAGCTCAAGTTAAAGGGTGGGAAAATATGATGTGTTTAGTGTAGATGCTTTATGATAGATTTATAAAGGCCTAGTAGAGACAATGAATTGTATGCGTATCGATTCCTTTCTGCATCGTGTAGACAGCAACCCTTGAGCTGTAACACGTATAAGAAGAGAATTAAGGATTCAAATATCAGCATTTTCAAGGATCAATAATAATGATATATATATAATCCATTTAACAAAAAGACTGTATTGATTTTCTGGCAGTTGAATTAGAAGAAAGATCAAAATTACAATTCCTTAGAGATCACGTGATTCATTACACAGCAAATGAAAGAAATGCTGGCCATGATCATAAAGCCTCTATAAAATGCCCGTATCTCTAGGAGACATGGAAATGTTAACACACAGGTATTTTGATAGTCAAGTCCCTGTGTTAATTGGGCATAGTGTTTTCAATTCTAGTCCATGCCATTAGAGATTTCACAACTGTTGATATAAATAGGCAATCCACAAGACTATTTTGCTTCACTTACATTTCCCGGTCTCAATCTCATTTTGAAGATAATCAATAACTAAGCATTTTTTCCCCATGAGTCCATACAAAATTTTTGAACACGCGCCAAGATTTTTTCAATGAATTTTACTACGGAAAAAAAGAAAGGAATTTTCGATGATTTCTGGGAATTTCGTAAATCAGACATGAAAAATTCTCATGTGCGTTTCTCGGTTGAAACATCAATTTTATACCAATTTTTCTCCATTTTCTCAATAGAAATCATGAAAAGGGTTAATATAGAAGCTGTAGGAAATAGTTTTGCATTCTACTCATAAGCGACAGTTATTTTTTTATTTTTACGAGAGAAAATCGTCAATGTTTCTTTTAAGAATTGTAGCCCTAGCAACGAATCCAACTAGCTCTATAGTAGTTAACTTAATTTTAGCAATAACAAGACGTGGGAGAGGAGATATTTAAACTGTTAGAACCTCTCAAGTTGTCCAGTTGTATTATATTATCGCAAGTATTCTTTTCTTACTGCATCATCACCAGAGGGGGTAGAGGCAAAAGAAAAGAATATTTTAGCTAAAAATTTAAACATTTAATCTTTCTACATCAAAAATTAAGAGATACATTCTATTTTTATTAGAACAACTACACTAAAAGCTGTCTCAGTGTACTCTGGTCTAATTAGTCTAATGTATAGATGAAGAGAATAGATTTATTTTTCCAAACTTTTTTCTCATTTCGAATGTTTGTAGAATTGTATTCCCCATTTGGCTAAGTACTAATTAGAAAGTAGGTAGCAGATGTTATTGGTCAAGGAGCTATGAACCAATCAGGGAATACTAGAGACCAAATTAATTAAAGAGTATGTTTGAAAATCAAGTAAATATCAAAGTAAGAAGCTTATATAAAGTTACTATAGAATACCGGTTAGATATGAATAGATTTTATGCTAAGATGACTGAATCCCCTGATTTGGTTATATCATTTGAGAACTTAAAGTTGGGAATCTATGATTTTACAGTTTGAACAAATTAATTCATGAAAAACTAGCTGATCCGAACCTGCTACGCAGTGTTCCCTAAAAAACTTTTATTTTTGTATGAAGACTAAGAAATTGAAGCTTAGATTGGACCAATGAGAAGCAAGCTTAATTGTTAAAAATGAAGCCATCTGATTGGTCAGTCACTTTTTCGGTTCTGATCGAGATTACAGCCCAACTAAGGCAAAATCTAGAAATATTTTTCACTACGAACATGGTGCGTGGGGTAATCTATAACTGGTTAAAATTTTATCAAAATTGGTTGCGTAGTTTAGGCGCCCATAGGCTCACAAAATCAACTTTAATTTTTTAATAATATATATAGATATGGTCCTTTTCGATTTGGGCCAAAGATCCCAATTTTTCAAACTTTGAACTGAGAATTTTTATTGATTTGAAAGTGACAATGTGGTCATGAAAATTAAACAAGAAAACTGAATATCACCGCCAAATTTCCGAAAGTTACCATATTTGAATTTGAGGGGATTTTTGAATTATCGAAAGGGGCTTGTTATTCGATTAAAATTTTCCTAGATCCCTCAACCATTCGGAAAAGAAGTAGGAAATCTCTCTAATGATCAACTTTCATAACACACGTAGATGAATGGATAGATATCGGAATTAGTCAAGGGAAATGAGAATATGACGAGTGTGTTCCTTCGAATACCCTCGGGTAATATTATATGTATTATTACCACGATAGAATATGTATATGTATTTATTATATTTCAGGAGAAATTTAGTCAGAGAAAGTTTGTTCCCATTTCGCATCATTATGTATGTAGTTTGTATCAATTCAGTTTAGTTCTCTTCTCTTGAGAAATGCATCTTTTCATCCCTTCCCTTCAAGATTATAATAAGCCGATACAAGGTTAATACGGAGAAAAGGATTAGCCAAGCTCAGATTATAGAAGAGATCATTATTATCAGTGTAATTAGTAGTTAAGAAAAGAACGAACAAAATCTAATACAGATTCAAGTTTATCAATCCAAACTATGAACCTTTCTTTAAGAAGAAAAACAATACACTCTAACCTCTCAGTCCTATTTTTTTCAAGTGCTCTGATAAAAATCTGATCTAAAGGCACAGTCATTAGAGGAATGCTTGACTCCTTACTATATTTAATCGAATATACAAGCGTTTTAAGTATTGAAAGCTGAGTTTGAAAATGTATTTAAAAATACTCCAACTATTCTGGAAGAGAAGGTAGATATTTTGCAAGTTTTAGATATAATAAATAATTTACATTGGATAATCGGGATGGCTAGTGGGTACAGTACCTACCTACCTTAATCCACTCCCGTGTTCAAGTATTAACCTCCTCGACTTTTTTGAGAATTTCTACCTTTGTTCTCAGATAGTTCTGAGAATAAATTTTTACATAAATAAAATCCTCTTTATCTGTTTGTTGCTAAAATCTGTTCGAGAATTGTAATATTGATAGTTTTAAAAAATTGAGCTGTACTCTAACAGTCATTCTTCTTTTGATCAATACCTGGTCAATTTCTTTCACCTTGTTCTTCTAAAGATTTGTTCCAATTGCAAATTTCTTCGAGAAAATAAAATTTGTCTGGTATGAATAAATGTTTGTTTTGTTTTTATCGATTATACAGTATCATTGTTATAAGGCTAGAATTGTATCCCTATGATTATATATTTATATTTTGCTTACATTTTCCAAACTTGAAAAAAAATCAGTACACAGACTGTGTAAGTAAGTGAAGGTATGGGCTTTATATACAGTGTATCGTATGTTTGTGTGTGTATAGGCCATCTTGCATAGAACCTCAAGAGGAAAACAATTCACGCATCGGTATAACGAAGATTTAGTTTGGACAAGTATCTTTCCTCTTCTTGCCCTCTTCCTAGGTATTGTTTTATTTGTGTTGAAATAATGGATAGTTTCTTTTTACATTGGCTTATAAATTGAGATCCAAACTGAATGGTAGTAACCAGAACCCAAAAAATATATAGTGATTGTTGTAATATTCAGAAGTATTAGATTCTGATACTTGAAAGAAAAATTAAGATTACCCTGATAAAAATAGTTTGGACAATAGTCAGACAATATTTCTAAGAGATGACGTATTCTTCAGGACTCACCATTGACTGAAAGCAAGAATGCAATTTGACCAGATAATGCGGCTTATCTGGCAGGGATAGGACCCTCTTCTCAGACATGGTACACTCAATGTCGTCATTCTGGATAATGACATCTTTTTTGAGAATTTTAATTGCATACAATTCATTGGTTCCCTTGCGTTCGGCCAAGACGACCTAAGAATAAAATAAGAAATTTTCATAGTTTCCTTGACATCTTGAAGATGAACGAATTCACTACACATCTTCACACACAAAATCTCAAATTTATCTTTTGGATTCTATTTTGTCAATGTTTTATCTCAGAAATATTTAATGTAGGTTAAGAATTCATTCAAGATCTGATCATTTTTTCTTCCTAAATTGATCTTCATCTACCCGAGATATCATTTATTTAGTTCGCAATAAAAAAAATAACTAAGAAAATCTTATTTTTAACGTCAGCATCAAATCTAAGGCAAAGACTACATTTTCAGAATAGCCTTAATCTTACAAATTATGAAAGAAATATAAAATTAAGTTGTAAACTAAGGGGTTTGTCGTTTTCTAATTCAATGAAAAAACGTAAATTTGTATTTTTAAGAATATCAATGAACCAATATGTTCGGGAGTAATCATATCTAGAAGAGTGGGAAATTTCCTTTCCAATGGTATATTTTACATCTTGAAGGTATTTTAAATAAATGAGCTAGAAGCAATTTTAAGTGAATAAATTCATTTTGTCGACCACTATAGTAAGAGTCAAAGAAAATCAAAATATAATCTCCACTGTTCTTTCTTGACTTGTATCAATAATTATTGAAAAAGTATTGACACTGATGATGCTTTAAGAAATGCCCCAATATAAACATACTTTTTCTAATTCTCAGATTGATTTTTTTTCCTTTACATTTTCATATTCTCCTGACTATGAGTTTCTAGTAGTATTTTAATATATATTCGGATATATTCTTGAGGTCTTGTAATTGTTTCTTGGGTCTAAACCAAAAGAAATACTCTAGTTCATATATGATTATCGTCAGATTCCAATGAAGAAGGAACACTTGACCATCTTTCAGTACCGACTAAACCACTGAATCAGGATTTTTATCAATCAACTCTAAATAAATGTACAATGTTTCGGTTGCAATCCGAATCTGTTAAATCTAACTTGGGAAATTGAAATTAATTCTCTGATACCCCAAACATCAAACAACATATCCCAAATTGATCGGAATTTTTTACCAGTGCTGATTAAAAATACCTTACGAGCCTATATCTATTTAAAATTGCATTCAAACAGTTCAAAATTTAGATTTTAATCGATTTTAGTTGGAAAATTTATTGAAAGTAGTTGGCACTAATTGTGATCTAAGCAAAATTTAAAATAGTACATAGTTTTAACCGAACTTTTTTACGCTGAAAAATTCTCTTTAAAATGAGTTCAGTACATCTGGATGTTAAAAAATTTGCCTCTCTCTACATTGTACATGGACTGGTAAGAATCAAGGCTTTTCATGTTAAACTGCTGTACAACTCTTCTACTTCTTCTTCTTGAGGAGGAGGTGGAGGTGAGGTGACGTAGTAATGGAATGTAAAATATGTCGTAGGAATTCAATTAGGAATCCCCTACCCACACCAATATTCCCCTGCCTTAAGTAATATAACACAGAGAGAGAGAGAGAGGGAGCTAGGGAGAAATCGATATGTGGAGTAAAAATGCCAAATAGACAGAGAAAGAATATTCTGACATTCAAAAAAAGAAAAAAATGTAAAAGTAGGAGGAGGAAAAAAATCAGTGTGTGTATTAGAGATGGATTTTGCAAATTTTCGATTTCTAGCCAGGGTCAGAGAATCTGAACGGGCTCTTCAAGAGAATACATAACCTATTTATGAACTGGTTGCAATAGAAACAATAATTTTCTATTACAATTAACGGGTTGAAAGATTTGCTTACAGTCATTTTACGAAATTAGTGGACAATTTTTCGAAATTAGTAAACGTTATTAGTGGAATCATTTATTACAAGCTATTTTTGTAATAAATAGATGATTTATAACACCGAAAATTAATTTTATCCAGCCTTTAATGGTTCTTTCCTAAAGGCTTTTCTCAAATATTTCAATTTACTTTCATGATACGGAGTAAAATCATTTTTTTCCATTCTAGCTATAGAAATTTCAACATTATTCTATGAAATCTAACTAATCCACAAATAACGTTAAGCTTGTTTACTAATTTCGAAAAACTGTCCACTAAAGACGAAATAATAATAGTAATTTTGTTTAAGCATTCTCGGACACCCCAATTTTCCTATGAAAAATAGATTTCTCTCATCAAGACACTGAAACAACTTTTGATAGAATTCGTCATGGATTTTTAATTAGAGAAAATGATGAAGCTAGCATAGAGAATGTCTGAAACTAAATTGTAACCCATAATAATAGACTATAATTGTAAACTATAATAATTATTATAATTATTGGCCTTTTACCTATTCAAGGTGACACATTGCTCTTTCTATGGAGGTTTATTTTATCAAGGATTTTCATGCTCAGTGGACAAATTCAATCGAGTTTGACTGGTACTGATCGAATTGGGAGTAAATTCTCTTTAAGTTGAGACAAAAAACTAAAAAATTGGGAAATTGTGGATGTGCGCTTTCCCATAAACCAAAACTGGGGCAATAAGTGAAATATGTCTTACGGATCAACTATTTCTATCGAAAACCTCTAAATCTTTGATGACTACCTGACGAATTATAACAAGATCAATTTTAAAAAAATGGAAAATTATTTTGAAGAAAAGTTTAGAAACAAAATTTCATCATTCCGAACCACATTTAGACCCAGGGAAAAATCAAATTGAACATGGTTAGAATTGAAAAATCTATCCTCTTTCTTAGTGTGTAGTGTAATGGTGGGGGAGAGGGGTCAATTTGATTGGCTACAATTCGACAGGGGAAAAGGGATGGTTGAAGGACTCACCTTGCCAAATGATCCTCGGCCGAGGACATTGAGAAAATTGAAATCAGAATATCTAGGAATGTCTTGTTTGGAGGAGGGCAACGAGTCCCTGCCACTTTGCTGTTCACCAGAGGAACGATTAAAGTCCTCTCGTTTCCTCGAATCACACTGTATGCTCTGGAATAGAATAAAGGAGTAATCTAACAATCTCTGATTTTCATCGAAATAAAATTCTCAATGAATTTAGTCCTATTAGTCAAAAAAGGAATACTTGATACCTCGAGGGGAGTATTAAATTTCCTTCAATGAATATCGTATCACAAAAAATGATTATCTTTGAGCAATCATAAGAAACCAGACTCCCTAGATGTAGAATCTATATTGTAGATGGTATGTGGATTAGAGAGGAGAAGGGATGAGGAGGGAGGGACAAAATTCCATTTATTATTTCTCAACAATAGTTTTTATTTGCTTCCTCTGTATTTGGCATTGTTAAACCCGAGAGATTAGGACACAAAATAGAAACTTTTCATGTAGAGTGAATTTGCATCTTTTTCCCTACAGTCAACCGAGATGATAAGCTAAATACAGCTATGTTCGACTTCCGAGAAATTGATCACGTACAACAAGCAAGAATCAATCTAATCTTCGTAGTACACACATAGGGAGATTTGTACTGTCTAGGCTTGCCTGGGAGATCCCAAAAAGATTTAGAATAGAACAAAACACATCAATCATTTCGTGTAATATAGACCATTCATTACCATCATATTTGAATGAATGCTACGAGTCCGTCCTACAAAGAGGAACACGAAACATTTGTCCTTTTATCCAAACTACAATCAATCAAGAGCGGTAAGTTTTGTTCTCGTGAGAGACAGATAAATTAACTCACAGAGAATCTATCCTTTAGGTCGGCGATTGAATTTTCATCCGTATCAAAACATGGCACTGAATAAAAGGCGCCCTCCTCTTCATTTAAGAGTTTGTACCAGCTTTCTGTGATGGAGGTTTTCATGATTTCTGTCAGGCCAAAGCTGAGTGAGCCCATAAAGTCATTTCGTGATGTCCGATCCCAGTCCCATACTTCAATCGACAACCTTTTGCTCATATCCTCTGGATTGACTTGTCTGAAATAAATCAAGCTTTAATTACTCATTGATTATTTCCATTTCTCAGAGTGACCACAATTCTGCCAATAGCTGATTGATTGACTCTTGGATTTTATGCCAAGTCTCAATTTTATTCTATGTTATTCTTGAGAAGAGGAAATTTAAATTCACACATTCCCATTTATTCAGCCATGGTAATTGAATAAAGGAGATTCGTTCTTGTTTTTTTGTTATCGTCTCTCATAGACAAGATATCTAATCACACAGATTGATAATTCTCATTTAGATACTCTGAGAATTCCTTATTCTGTTAAACATAAAGTATGAATGCATGTACAATTGAGTCTGAGTAAACATTAGTTCACACTCAAGTAATCAAGATATTTGTTTAAAACGTTTTTTTCCTTCTATGATCATGATCAACCAATAATTAGGTGAATAATCAAGCACCCTTAAGAATATCATGTTAATTTAAAATCATGAAATTCGTGCTTACACATTTCATTGAAGGAGGAATCAATGAAATTTCATAGAATAGTAGACGATAATAGATTACAACAACATCAACAAACAAACAAAATGTTTAACTCTTGAAAAAAAACAAGATCTATCGTTTCTTTTTGTCAAAGAAAATGAAAAAATGTTGAACAAAAAAAAACAAAATTTTTTAAAAAAGAATAAATTTTGAGAGAAGAAATGATATTCTTTTCACAAAAATCGACATTGAAAAGTTAGTGGAGACCCGATTTTAATTAGTTAAACTGTCATCATCATCTTCATCTCTATATGAATGAAAGGGGAACAGAGAAAGTCAACGAACAAAAGTTTTGATAAGATCTAATGGAAATGAAATGAAAAAGAAGAGAAACTCCCAATGATTCAGTAATAGAATAAAAATAAATGAAGAAATAAAAAAACATCCGGACGACAGATAGGACGTTTCACTTGAAAGGGATTATTGATTTTAAGTAGAATTCGTTCTTTAATCATTCTCCATCTTTTCGATAGAGTCGATGGACTAGAAACAGAGAATAGGCCTTACTATTAAAAGTGACAGCTTCAATTTTGAGATTTCCCCTTTGAATTAGGAACAATAACGATTCGAAGGTGATTCACCAAAATGTAACAAAATGTAAGAAAATCTTGAAGCTATTCGAGAAACAGATTGTTACATTTACTATAGTAAAGATTTCAGCATTAACTCCCAGCTCAGACAACAGGCAGTACACAATAACTACATTGCATAACGTGAAAGAAATTCTATTCAAAAAAAACACAAGACCAGGCTTCAAGGAAAAGGGATAGAATCAACTGCGTAGTTACACTTTTACGTCTCTTTACAGCCCTACAACACGTAGAGAAATACTATGACATAAAACTAGTTTTTTTATTCTTGGCCAACATTACCTGGGAGAAAAGGGGCAAGAGAAGAACACACATTCTTAATTCCTCTTTAACAAGATTTGATGAATTATTCATGAGAATTGATCTGGTACATATCTACCAATATGATCTCGAATTTTGATTTTGCTCCCATTAATTTTTTTATGATCCCTTACCCACCCTCCAATTCCTACTAGAATTGCTTCTAGACATATTTCCCTTTTTATTTTTTGATTTCATAACTTTTCTCTCGAAAAAGATCGATAAGCAGATAAAGTCTCCGAAAGTAGAGGGAAGACCTTTTTATTGGCCAATTAGAAATGAATTAGCAGAGCTAATAGGAACGAGGGGTGTTCCCATTGGTCGATAACATGAAATTTTATTCAAATTCGAAACTTTGCTGAGACTGAAAATTTAGAATATGAAATTTAATCGTGATCGTTCGATTGAATTTCTGGTACTTAAACTTTAGCTCACATTGTAAGTTTCTCATTCCAGGTTGGGTTAAGGGAGGCTTTGATTACTTTGGTCTTGCACTTTGTTTTCTCGCTCTCATTCGAACTGCCACTGGTTGTAATCATTTTGAGTTTAACATATGGATCTGCAAGGCCGTTGGGATCCATTGGACTAAGGTTTTTTGCCTCGATAACTGAAATAATTACATTTTCATTTCAAAAATAAAAATGAAAAAATTCAGGAAAAACAAAGCTGTATTAGAATGGCACTAGGATTTCCCCACTTTTTCTTACAAGAGGTACAACAACATATGACCAACTATGTATATTTATATGCTACACACACACACACACACAATAGAAGGGGTTAGATAAAAACAAGAAAAAAAAACATAAAAGATATCCAGAAGAAAGAATTAAATCGATAAGAACTACTACTTACCAGTTACATAAAGGGTATTTTTATCTGCAGTAATGCTGAGTTTAATACGTCCACGTCTCTCTGTATGATCGATACCGCAGAGTTTTGGGGTTCTCTGCTTGCACTTTTTGTGTACATTTAATCCACAAACTTCACAATTGAAACCCTGATGAAGTAGACCGTAGAGGAGGGAACCACAATGATCACAAAAAGTCGGACTCGTATACGTATGCAAGATGAACTTGTGTTGATTGGCAAACTAAATGAAAAATCAATAAAGATCAAACTAACATCAGTATCAGGACCTTCATCTGCACCAGGGCATTTGAAGGTGACGAGTTCGTGACATCTCCGATGAACAGCAAACAGACAAGTATCACATTGAAAGCCATGCTTTCGGAAACCCCACATGAAATCTTTACAGTGACCACAGAATGTTGGCTGTTTGAAAAAACGAGCCAAAAATCTATGGCCCTTTACATCGTATACATTTTTCTGTCTAAGAGCACCTCGTCGCTTGAATCCTTTTCCTTGAAAACTCTTATCTGTTGATACGGACATATTTTACAAGTCCAAAAGGTTGAATTTCTCCAATTCAATGTTGAATATTTGCTCAACATTCAATTATAACACGAATAACTTACATTGTTACTCTTTAAATTGAATGATAATTTGAAAATTTTATTTCTTGTCTTAGGAATTATATAAAAACTAGCTATATTATTACTAAATAATTTTTCTCATTATGGAGTGGAACCAATTGGAAAGTGATCCAGGTTTATTCACTCTGTTGTTGGAAGATTTTAACGTCAAAAATGTCCAAGTTGAAGAGGTTTACGACCTTACGACTCCACTTGAAGGCGATGTCTTTGGATTAATCTTCCTATTCAAGTGGCAGGAGAATGGTAAAAAGTCCCTTCGGCGAAATCCTCGGTCTAGTATCACCCTAGACCCAGAAATTTTCTTTGCCTATCAAGTAACACCGAATTCTTGTGCAACCCATGCACTTCTCAGCATTTTACTGAATCAAAACTCGATCGAACCTGGAATTCGCCTCCGAGAATTCAAGGAGGCAACAAAGAATTTGCCTCCACGTGTCCTCGGCCTTACAATGGGCCATTATTCCTTCCTTTATGAAGCGCACAATAAACACGCGGCGTTCTATGGCAAAATCCAACTCGACGAAAGTCTCCAACACAAAATCTATGATGACATTGAAATGGCAATTGAACAGGCCAGAATTTTGGATGCCAACTCAAACGATAGTCCCTCAAAGACTGCCAGCTCAGACTTTTCCAAAGTCACTTATTCAATAAAACCCGATGAAGATTCGTTTCATTTTGTCTGTTTTCTCCCCATAAAGGGACAACTCTATGAGTTAGATGGTCTGAAACCGGAACCCATTTGTCACGGGAAAATTTCCGACGAGAAATTATGGACCAAAGACTGCTTTGATCTACTCCAGAATCGTGTAAAGGACCAAAAAGATCAGCGTTACAATTTAATGGCTCTTGTTCCAGACAGTATAAAACTGATAAATGAGAAAATTAAGAAACTCAACGCCAATAGAAGCATTGTTAATTTATCTCTAAAAAAACTAGACAATGAAGATGTCTCTAGTAATGTCAACACATTGGTAGCTTCAGCTAATAATAAGAGGATAACCAGGAAAACAGCTACAGACCAAACTCTGGCAGTCGACATCCCGGAAGAGGTCGAGACGGAAAGCAATCATTCTGCAAGTAACAGCTCCAAGAGAATGACTACTCGCTCTTCCAGAAGAAAATGCTCTTTTGAAGTAAGTTATTTCCATCTCGTTCAACTTTTACTCTAAAGTACTAAATAGTGAATAGTAGTATGGACGTAAAGTGTTTGTATTTTTTTATTCAGTCATCAGTCACACCAAATATCCTTTCTGATAACTGTACAACGAACGTACAAGATGACCAGACGAATAATTGTGAAAATAACCTCCTCTATTCTAAGGAAACCCTGACAGATCAGGTTACAAGTTTCTCCAAAATTGATCTCACTTTACTGCTTAGCAAGATTGACGGTCTCCAGAAAAGGTTGGAAAAGTCCCTTTTTGAGCAGATCCAGCGAAAGAGACAATTCATCCTAGAAGATGCTAGGAGAGTACATAACTACACTCCGTTTATCACAGAGTTCCTCAAATGCCTCAATGAAGAGCAGCCAGAAGTGTTCGAGGACTTTGCTCGTTCCGTTTTAGACCAATCATCCAACTCAAATGGCAGCAGTTCCGGATCCAGTTTAAACGGCGGTCCCGTCAATCAACGAAAAAGTTCCCTGACCACCCCTAATACAAAGAAACGAAGAAAACCCTCCAATAGTAAAATTGGACCCTTGAACACTGATAAACGTAGAATTGAAATTCATATTGATTAAGCTTCCTTTTTATTATTTTTAATTGTTACAAAATTGCACTGTAAATATAAGAATTTCTATATATATTTCTTAAGAAAAATAAAATCTGTATCTAATCTAAAGAAAGCAAGCCAAATTTTGTATTAAATGTTTGTTTATTTCTTTTTTTCATTAAAGGTAGATAAATAAAAGATCTGAGAGTCATATTCGTTCTGAGATGAATATGGCAGCCTTACAACCAGCCTTGATAGTCTCTGTGAGGGGGTTGTACGCGACAGCCTTTTCAGCGTCTTCGGCAATTCCAGTGTCGTGGTGTTCCATTTCTTCGTCACGAAAACGCTTCAATAGACTAATCAGACTCTCGTAGGCTTCTGGGTCCTCTTCGTAGAGCTCTCTCATTTGACTATTGTAGTGATCAGAGATTACCGTCTCCACGGCTACGGTACAAGCCATTGCTGCTTCTTTGCCCATAAGGGCAGTTCCCGCGCCGAGCATGTACCCAGCAATATTCCACAGGGGTAGCATTACTGTTGGTCTGGCTCTATACTTTGGCATGAGTTCGCAAAACTTGGAAAAGTGGACTTCTTCTTGTTCTTTCATATGCTTAATGGTTGGTCCGGAGGGAGTATTCTTTAGAACGTCCAACTGTCCAGCATAAATTCGGACCGCTCCGAATTCCCCTGCATGATTAATTCTTATTATTCGGTCGAGTAGAGCTCTTGTCTTTGGTGTAAGCTTTGTTACCATAGTTTTCCCTCTGTTTATCCACCAAACAGAATCTAATTGCTTTTTTTAGTTAATTTTTTCAAAAAATCACAATTTTGAGAAATATTGAAACAAGTCTTCTTATCAAAGTTTTAATTGTTATCGATTTGAAATGTTGAACCAAAAAAGTAAGGTAGACCAGAGACGTCCATACAAAATAACCAGGTAAATCTCGCAAAAAGACTTATCCCACAGGTTTACTCCAGTTGATCCCGAAGCCCTTGCAGATGATCCCACACTGAATTACACAAACTTTGCCGGTATGGTGTTGAGCATTATGGGACTGTTTTTCGAGATGAAATTCGCCGCATGGCTAGCCGTATTCTGTGCTTTTATTGCCTACGCGAATGCCAGAGCTGTTGAGGATGCTAAACAAATTCTTACATCCTTCGTCTTGTCTACTTGTGCTCTCGTCATGTGCTACATGCACAATCCCACCCCGATGGCTTTGAATTTATTCTAATTCTGTGATCGATAGGAATCCTTTTGCTTTTTCACTAATAAAAGAAATCTTTACACCTCTTCTTTTTGTTTTTCAGTCTCTCCTGTTTTTTTTATTTTCTCAAATTCCAATCTCTTCTCATTTTTTGTAGGCAGAAGTTCCGCAGTTCCAACTTCCATCTGGATCGTACAATCCGATAAACAAACGGATGCTCTACATCGGTGGACTTGCTCCAGAAGTAGACATTGGTCTTATTCGAGCCGCTTTTATTCCCTTCGGTGAGATTGTCGATATCAATATGCCGATTGACTATGAGACAGAAAAACATAGAGGATTTGCATTCATTGAATTCGAGGATTTGGAAGATGCTGTCGCTGCCATTGATAACATGAATGAGAGTGAAATTTTGGGTCGGACGGTTCGTGTCAATGTTGCTAGACCGATCAGAATACGCGAGGGATACGGAAAGGCCGTCTGGACTGATGACAACTGGCTCAAAAAGTATGGCAGTGCTTCCATGGATCAGACCCCAATGGCAGACTCCAATGTCCTTAATCCTAATGATGCTTCAGAGTTGAATGCTGACGATGATGCCGCTGCTAATCCGTATGAAAAGAACAAGCTGGTTCTACCCAAAGTTTTCCTTGATATTAGAATTGGCAAGACCGATGCTGGACGTATCGAGATTGAGCTTAGGAAGGATATTGTTCCTAAGACCGTGGAAAACTTTAGAGCCTTGTGTACTGGGGAGCGTGGCTATGGTTACAAGGATTGTAAATTTCACCGAGTCATTCCCGGTTTCATGTGTCAGGCTGGCGATTTCACAGAAAACGATGGCACTGGCGGAAAGTCAATCTACGGCCGACGATTTGACGATGAAAACTTTCAACTACATCATGACATGCCGGGTGTGGTTTCAATGGCAAACTCCGGTCCTAACACGAATGGTTCACAATTCTTCATCTGCTGCAACAAGTGTGAATGGTTGGATGGTAAGCATGTGGTGTTTGGACGTGTCGTCTCTGGTCTAGACGTTGTCGAGAGAATTGAACTAGTTGGCACTAGGTCCGGAAAGCCAAAGGAAGACGTCATCATCTCCTATTGTGGAGAGTATGTTTGAAAGAAAACTTTTTTTTCACAAAATTATGTTAATTCTGTACAAAAAACATGAATATATTTTCATTTAAAAAGTATTATATCATTAGTGGAGGGAGCCAATTTTTTTTTATAATTTCCCGATATTACTTTTAATAATAATTTCATGATAGTTATTAATAGAAAGACCTCTTAGTTTATCTTGGTTGGCGCCTAGAAAATAGGATTTGTGGACCCATATATGGTGTAGATAATCCAACCTGATATATTCAAGAGTCCAGTGAACCGAAAGACCAATGACCAATCGTGGGTACTGTCAATGATGTAGCCTGTCAGGTAGACACTACAGAAGCCAGGTATTGTACCGATTGTGGATATGATTCCGTAGACTTGGCCACAGTTCCTCGAGGTAATCTCCTGGGCATTCATGAGGATACCGCTGTTGTGGAAGCCGCAAGAGGCAATGGCTGTCGCCATTAGACATAAACATGTTGTATAATCATCGGAGAAGTGGAGCAAATTCAAGAATATGGTACTCCCCATCAGGGTTACAGTCTAAAGAAGCAATATTATGAGCATTTACTTACGTTCAACAGTTTGCGAATGAAAATGGTGGGATATCCCCGTTTGGTCAACTCCTCAGCAATGATACCACCCAGGATAACCGACGGAGTGATAATCAGCCATGGGATAAAATTGAAGATCCAACTTTTGGCATCGGGATAATTGTCATTGAAATAGGTCGGCATCCAATTGAGGAGTATGTAGAAGGTGTTGCTAAACACCAAATTGGCCCAGACAACAGCCCTGAATGTAGAGATAGAGATATATTTAAATTATACAAATTATTACAAATTTAATTCTAATTCAGACAGAATAATAAAATGTCACAGGTGTCCTTGAAGAAGGAAAACTCACAGAAAAGACGGAGACGTAAAGAGTTGATAAAAGTTCAACTTTTCGTGATATGACTTGTGGACCTTTTCAACTTGGTGAAAATCCTTGATAAGAAGGTATTTGTCCTCTTTTGTATTGTTGGCTTCAGTTTTGAGCTGTTGGTAGAGGAGAAAGGCCCATAATAGCGATATGCAACCGACAAAATGGAAGGCAAGGCGCCAACCATGGCTCTCGGATATGTAGGAACCAAAGAGACCGCACAACAAAGTGCCAAAGTGTGACCCTGAAGTGATGAAAGCAAATGACAACTGCTTTTTCCTCGGATCGATCTTGCGCGATAATAACGAAGCTATGCTTGGATAAAAGAAGCCTTGTGCACAGCCCTGAACGAATCGACACAGAATGAAAGCAACGTAGATCCTCTCATCCTTGGGACTGGATTTCGGGGTGGACTCCAAATGGACTGGAAGCACCGGATCGAATTCAATATTGGAAAATTCATAGTCAAAAACCTTGATCAAGTCTGGCAGCCAGACAAAGAGAAGTGTGAGAATAGACCAAATTGAAGTGGAATAAAAAATTACAGTCTCCCCGCCATACCGATCACTGATCATTCCACCCATGTACTGAGTTAGCATGTAGCCCCAGAAGAAAATGCTCATGACCAGGCCCTAGGTGGGTTATTAAAGAGAAAGAATCGACCTACCAGTTTTTCATGATTCCAATGAAGTTCCTTCAAGAGTTGGGGTGATGTGTTGGAGACGAGAACCCTAGAAGAATACAAGAAACAGCACCCGCTAAAGAGAATGAGAGACCACTTGCGTTTTTCAGAACTAAAAGTTTGTATTAAACGAGCATACTTTGTCCACAAATTCATGGAAATTTTTTTTTCAGAAATCAAAATAAAATCTAATCATTTGCCTGTAACACGAAGAGGTAGGATGTATAATTTCTAATTTGATGACATGAACTCAATTTGATTATCAAAAATTTTTGAAATGACTACAAACAAAAACAAATTATTAGTCGTTTTCCAAATTGTCTTTATTTTAAATTTGAAAACTGGCATAAATTTAACTTTGGAAATCTCTTCATTGGATTTAACGAAACGTTTTCCGTCTTTTCTGTGAGTCTTTTATTCAAATTCTCCTTAATAATTGGTTTTTTATTATTTTTTCCAAACATCTCTCCAACCATTATCGATTGTAATTCAATACTGTATTAGTAAATAATATTTTTATTGAATAAATTAATTAATGTCAACTCTCTAGATCAAATAGTATCCAATCCTTAATCTTTTTATAGATAATGTCTTATTGAATAAAATATAATCTTTGAAAGTCAACTAAAAAGCTATCAAGCTTGGCTAAAAATTCCCCTCATCATGCACATTTATTACTTTCATGCAAGAAATGTATTTACGTTTTTATCCATATTTTGTTTCTTTTCCCCCTTAACTACTTCTTTTGCTTTCGTTGAGGCAAATTATTACATTCACTCTCTCCATTCCTTCTCAGTGACAAAATTGAATTGGGAAATTGTAATTGTAGCTACCAGAAAATAATACAAACTCTTCTTGTTGTTGTTGATGATGATGTATTTATGCTAAAGGAGAGATGATCTCTTTTCTAAAAAAAGAGAAAAAAATACTACTAAGCATACACACAAGCAGACACACAAGCAAATGGGGACACATTAGTTGAAGAAATGTACACACTACTTGACTATGTAGAGACTATTCATTGGAAAATTCAGGGAGAAATACACAGTAGACAAACTCTCTTCACCTATTACACTACTACGCAGTTTGTTTCTTCACACAAACTAACAGAGACAATCTCCCCCCTCTCAATTCCCACTGTGTGCACAATAAATTCCCCTCCCCACTCCCGGCCCATTTAAACTTTATTCTGTTTGTGTGTTTTTCTAGTGGACGTGAACAATAGAGAGAGAGAATATTTCCTATCATAAATTGGGAGTATAATTATTACTCTGAGAGAAACCAAGTTCAAGTTCTTGTTACTAATAATATGTTATAAATATGATTTTGTACTTGTAGGAAGAAAAATACACTTGGATTTTACTTTGTTACTGACTGCAAAGGGCATCTTGAACCTCTATTGCCTCCTATTCTATGCCATAATTGTGTGTAATATCTACCCTTGTATATATAATAGTATAATAATCTAATCCATTTGTAGTCCTGGAATTTTTCATTGTAGAATATGCTTGTTTATTCGAAAAAAGACAAATATTTGTCAATAAAAAAAGTGTGTACACCAAAACTGCATATGGGAAATAAGACAGAGAATAATAGTGAATTTACCACGAATTATTAGGACAGGTGTGTGTGTGTATGCGTGTGTAAAGCCAGGCCAAATCAATCAATATTAAAAAAATTGAGAAACTTGTAAAAAAATTTGAATTTCACGCGTCAATATTAAAAAAAATTTCATTCAATTTTATGAAACAGTTTTACTACTAGTGAATTTACCAAGGTCTTATAGTAATTTACAAATTTTCAATGAAATTGTACTACCTTAATGAGCAAACCAAGTCCTTGAATGAAAGAGGTCTATTATTATTACGTAATCTTTGAAATACAGATTGAAGAAGGCTGGCTGAGTCCATTTCCCCGTGAAAATCAATCATTTCTACTCTTTTTCCCCCTCTGATTTATCGAGATCTCTCTTCCTTTTGTTTTTTTATTCATTCATTCTGAGTGTGTGTGATAAATGTTGTAGAAAGATTTCATTCCTATTCTCATAGATCTCCTCATCATTAGAAGCAGGATCATTTATAAACATTTATCGATTACATAATCCCTCTATTTCTCACTATCTATTTATATATCCCTCTAAATATCCATCATTCTTTCTTGCTTGTCGTTTCATTTTAAACGTTTTCTTCCAATTCCCCATTTTGAAATGTCTATCTGAATTAATTATTGATGTAAATGTTTATCATCACTATATATTTTCATCACTATAACATTCAAGTCATTTATCATTTATTTAGCACATACATACAAGTAGTAGTAAGGAAACATGTCATACAATCATTGTACATTTCTCACTACTCCAAGAATGAATTCTAAAAGGTTCAAGTTGATTGTAGCATTAAAAATTTTCATTCACATATTTTTTTGAATGAATTACAACTCTAACACAGTTGAAATTAGTTACAATTAAATGTAGGCCAATAGAATTGAAGAGTCTCCTCTCATTGGTTTAGGACATTATCCTTGGTTTAGTATTACTACTGTCATAGCCCTTGTAGACTTAAGCTGGGCTAAACTCTCTGTCGACAATATTATGCACATCCTAAAGAAACAGTCATAAATAAATTTCCTCCATTTAGACTGAAGGGAAGGAGAGACGTACAAATCTGAAGGAGAGACCCTTTTAGATTCACTGGATTATATTTCATCTCATGTTTAATAACTACTTTGAATTCTGAGACTAGAATTGAAATCAAAAATTGAAACAAAACAATGGGTACTTCAGTCCGAGACTTACAGAAGCTCATGGAGCACAGAGGCAAAGATGCCACGGAACATTTGAACGCCTCCTACGGCGGGGTTAATGGACTATGTGACAAGTTGAATGTCAAAATGGATAGAGGTAAGCAATGATGCCTACTAGGCTAGGGTGAAGTTTTTAACCTCATATTAGGACCAACTTTTCTGATAGAACTATAAATTCTAACCATTGTTTTGTATTAAAGCTGTGTGTCTCGAAAATGAGATTCTCTATTATGTCATTCGGTTTTAAGAATCCAAAAATTTTTAAATTGCCGCTCAATTTTCAATGAATTTTTACTAGGCAATCACTAAAATCCGGAATATCTTGGCCATTTAATGAGTTTCTTAGGTTTAATCTTCAAATCTTGTCATCAAGAGGGGGGCTTCATGGTTAATTTCGTTATTTTATCATGACCGTGGGATATTGTGGGAAAAATGGGCAATGACATAATAGAGAATGATTTTCATACTTTAGAATTATGCAAAACATGATCTGAGTACTAGAATTTATCAGAAAAGTAAGTCCTTTCGTGAGTTGTTCGCCTACTTATTCAGAGAATCAAATCTCACACTGAAACTAATCCATGCCCATCTTTTTTGATAGGCTTGACAAACGATCAAGTCGAGAGTAATCGATCAGTTTACGGTGTCAACTTTATCAAACCGAAACGGCCAAAGAATTTCTTTGAGTTGATGTGGGAAGCTTGCAAGGATGTCACCCTCATTATTCTCATGATATCTGGTATCGTATCTCTACTCCTGTCAGTTTATACCATGTGTGAGTCTAATATTTTTTCATTATTACCCCTTCACGATTTCCATTGTTTAAGAATTTTATAAACTAGGCATTTTTTCCTATAAAACCATACCTTTTTCCAGTTTCTTCTGTTATAGAAAATAAAATTTTTGAACACGCGCCAAGATTTTTTCAATGAATTTTACTACGAGAATGGACAAAATTGAGCTTTTCGAATACACATTTTTGTAACATTTTGAAAGAAAGTCTTGGGAAATTCGAGATGAATTTTGATGATTTTAGGGATGAAATGGAACTTTAGTATGCCAGAACATGAAAATATTTTTCATTTTGACTTTCAAAAATGTGTTTTTCATGATTTTAAAACATCAATTTTCGATCAAGGAATGGAATATTGTTCGGGGAAAATAAAATTTTGTGCTACCCCACAATGAATAATATACATTGTATATCCTTGCTAATGAATTAAAACAGTAAATAGACACATTTAGTGATGAAATAATAAGTCGCCTTTCAAAAAGGAATCCAGGTTAGGAATCAGCTCAATTATTTTGGGATTTCAACTTTCATTCAGAACGACAAAAAAGTAGGAAGCTGAAAATAGGAAAGCTAGTAGGCATATCGAAATTGAATTCTAGGATGTTGAAATACTTTGATTAGTTGCCTATTCTTTCTGACTGGACCTGATAGAAGAAGGTTACACGACGAACACCTGGGGACGAAATTTAAATTGTAAATAGATACTGTCCCAGCTGGGATCTTCTTGACCCAATTTCTTGAGTCAACATGGCCAAAATACCAGAGTATCTCATCATTTGACCTATAAGTGGGGATACACTCTATAAGGACTCTCATTTTCCTAATAATAAGCTGTAGTTTGATTTTTACCCAGTGGAACACAACTCTTTCTCGAGCGATAATTTTAGCTGAAAGATACCTAAAGATACACTTTGTTTTTACCCCTCATTAGAAAGGAAATTTATTAAGCTACAAAATTATGTACAATTCATAAAGAGAGCTTTTAACTGATAGTAA
Organism: Gyrodactylus bullatarudis; assembly: GCA_012064415.1. Lineage (NCBI taxonomy): Eukaryota > Metazoa > Platyhelminthes > Monogenea > Gyrodactylidea > Gyrodactylidae > Gyrodactylus > Gyrodactylus bullatarudis. Next base: position 674,698 of record SSNU01000042.1, read on the forward strand.
CCAAAGTTAATTGAAGAAGGGTGATTTTTTGAAAACCTATTTGCTGAGGTCTTGGAAAAAAATAAAGTAACTTTTAGCGGTGGATTTAAAATATACAATCACCTGCTCGATATCTCTCATAGTTTCAGAAGATAACTGGTTTTAGAGTAAAAAAATGCCAATTTTAACCTCTATTATCTTTGAAATGATAAGTCGGCTTACGGGCCTTTTGGCATCCGGGTAGTTGACGAAAACTAAGACTACTCATCACATAATCTCGTTACCAAATTTTTATCGATTTCAAAGATTATCTGATCATGAACCGAGACAAGACCCCTTCTTCATCAATATCATCCTTCATTATAATAATTACAATAATACTAAATTGTATTTATTTTTTTGATGTAAAAAAATATCAATTCCTCATTCTATAACATGAATTCAACATATCCAATTTTCAATGTACAATGTAGTACAATCAATAATTGGGGGCTGATAAATAGACATATAATAAATAAATATATATCTATATAAATCTATAGTTACTTATTATTAGTGTTCAAATTATATATATATCCAGTTCTAATTACTCTCGCTCGTTCTCAGCGTACGTATCCATCTCAGTTTTATTCTCAGTCTATGCCCAGAATTTTAGGAGCACACACCCCCCCATCACAAGAGTACTATAGTAATAGTAGTTATGAGTAGAATTGAAAAAAAGATGGAGGGTAATGGTGATGGAAATATCTCCTATGGGAAAATCAATTTCATTTTAATACAATTCATTCATTGTCGGGCCATCTTTACATATATTCTCATTAGACATTTCATTTGATATTTGAAATATTCAGTATTCTGTGCCTTTTTTGTCATTCCACGATGACACCATCGTCAATCTTGCGATGCCATGGTTATTCGAAGAAAGTTTCACGTTTAACAGAATTATCTACTAGGACGAATTTTTATGAAAATCTAGTTTCCTCCACACACCTTTTTTGGGTTAAATTAGAGAACAGTTGCCACCTCTTATTTCTCTCTAAGTTTACTTTGAATCGTGTTGGGAATGAAGCGGGTACAATTTCAAGACTAATTGCAGATTGAGAACTAATTGGATTATCAACCTCAGTTGACTTGTCTTGGATAGCTTGATTGTTCTCATCTGTAGTTGCTGTAGGAAAGCCTAACGGAAGTTCGATGAATTGGGGATTTGTTTCAACTAATAATTTTTATTCAAACAGTAAAAGTAGGCAACACGGTCTGGATTCTGGAATCCCTCCAGCCCCATTATGTATGGTCATTGAAATTTTTTGAGCGTTTTATATTCCCTCACTATTACAGTAGTCTGATGGGGCAGGGGTGAATTTAGTTCAGTTGTCAGGAAATCAAAGAGTTTGCGTGCTGGATAGTAATATTAAATAAAAGAAAAGAAAAGACCAATTCAACTTTTTATTGTCTGCATTATCCTATCCTATAAGCCAAAAGAATAGTGTGACGTGTGGGACTGAAGCTGAATGATTGACTGCCGAATAAAATAAAAGACTAATTGGAAATGTATTGTATTCTAGTCAAGTATCAAATTGCGAACATTCCATATAGTAGATGAAAAATTTGTGACTAGTCTTACTCGAAAAACAATACGATGGGCAAAAGCATAAAAGTTTGGACTAGACTATTATCTAGGGAACACCACCTAAAAATAATCTGAGCTTTAGGTTCCAAGTTCGAGGAGTTCCAATTAGATTCAAAGCAGTCAAGTGATGATATTTTGGATCAACGTTAGACAAAGAATTCGTATTCAGCCATAGAGATCACGAATAGCTTACTGTTTCAGAACTTCCAGATTTTCGATAATTTGCCTTCATATTGAATTTTTTCGAATATCTACATCTTATTAGCTCATTCCGTTTTAGAATTCAAAAAATAATTTTTTTTCTATGAATCCGGAGATATTTGAAAAAGAAAAAACATTCTGACAAAGTTTAGGCTGTTTTTTTTGAATTTTGAATTTTATTGATGGATTCTTTTTTCCACCTCATCACTTTCACTAATTGTTGGCTGGCTCAGAACATTTTTCGGTTTCAATATATTTAATGCAGTATATAGAACTCAATGCACGTCAGCAGAATCCGGTTCAAACGACGACATCTCCAGGGATTTTTCTCTCGTTAGTGAGTAAACTTGTTCATGACAACCCTAAACTCACAACTAATACTAATAAGTCTATTTTACTCGATATATATAACTCCTTTGAAAATTTCACCTCATAAGGATGAATAGAAGCAATTTACCCCTAGGGAGAAGACATTGTAATAAATTTATTTCGCCCACCTCTTTTCTGTTCTTCTATGTACCTTTTTTCTTACTTTTTCGCCAACATGAAACTAACCGTTCTTCCTTTGAGGCACCTTTAGTATTTCTTACTACAACTCAACACAGAGAGAGAGAGAGAGAGAGAGAGACACTTTGAAAAGTGTTTGGGACTCGAGTGATCATCCAAGTATGTAGGTAGGCTGATAGTTGTGTATGTATAATATATATATATTTAAGGCAAATAGACAGACTGATATTTTACTGCTCATGGTGTGTGTAATGTGGAAACTGAATTCATTCATATTCTTACTTCTCCCTCACACAGATAATTTGTACACAAGATCTGTTTATTTCTTCATCATCGCTCTATAGTCTTCTTGATCATAAAAATTCTAGATTTTTAATGAAATGAGACTAGCTCTAGTTCGGGCATACACTCGTTACCTTGTTCATAGGTTGTGTGCAATAAGTAATGAGTCAACTGATTTTATCGAAAAGAAAGTCAAGAAATGACCAATTTTTTGATCCGAAAACAGGTTATCTTTGTAGCTTAAGTAGATAGAGTTCAGGTGAATGCATATATTAGAGGTATGATTCCTCGACAAAAGTTATCTTAATTTTTATCCATGATCCTGGTAAGTAGGTTTTCAAACTAAAAACGTTTTAAACAAAAATTAATTTCTCGAAAAAAATCAACTCTCTTCAAATTAATATAGCGTGAGTTTACGACGAATGATATAGCCAAGATCTTTGCGTATTCCAGGAGATTAATAAATTTCCTAATCGAATGGGGGTGGTAAACGAAGTATTTTCTGATGCTTGAATAAATAATAATGGGTTGTTAAAATGACGTGTGATAGAACTGTGGGATTTTAAGGGTTAAGAATTTGTAGTTCTCTTATTTTCGTCAGCTAAGAATTCTTCAAATTTAAGAGTTAAGAAAGTGATTTAATTCATATTAAGAATATAGTTAAATCTTTATCCTACGAGACGATTGACCTCGTTCAGTTTCAGTATCCTTCTTCACCGCTGTCTCTCTTTATATCGATATATACAGTTGTATCGTTCTAGAACAATTAAAATTTTTGTTCAACTCTTGAATAGAACTGAATTGCTTGTGTGTACAAATACAATCCACCCCCACATCTCTTCCCAAAGAGTAAACTAAACTTCTAGTTGAATTGAGAGGTGTAGTTCTTTTATTTATTTACTTTTTTTTGAACTATTCTTCAATCTCCTCTCTTGTCGTCCAATCAGAATATGAGGCTATCATTTAGTAATTCTCTTGCATAAGAAGATATCCATTAATCTACTATCATTATGATTCATATATACCATTTAGTTATAGAGTTATTAGTCAAAAATAAGATTGATCATTGACAAATGATGGATTATATATTACCGTGATGTCTGGGAAATGAACTTTAGGGAATCTATACCTAATAAGTCCTCATTATTCAGACACCCTAAGGGATTGATTGATTGATTGAAAAAGCTAAGTCTTTCATTGAGCATTAGGTAAGTGCGATATGGGACTACTACAACTGCAACAAAAGTTTTTTTCCTTCAATACTAGAAAGATGATTAATCACTCGTTTTGTTAGAACTTGTTGGATATTTCTAAAATTGAAAAGAATCAATAATTTGATCAAAGAGATTTTCAGCATATTGCTAGATATGTGTGTATCGCTTAAGAACTGGGCCATTTTATTTCTATGACTCGTTTTGACAGTTTGAAAAGCCTTTTGTGATGAATGATAATAAACCCATTACCGTTAAAATTCATCCTACTCTCAAATTTTTTATTAATTAGCAAAAGCCTAAGAGGTGTTTTTTTCAAAATTTCTTACATATTTTTTCGAAAATGCCAGTGAAATTTAATAACCAGAAAAAACCTTTAGGACCTCCCCCCGTGTTATGAGACAGAAAAGATTATTCGAGTTTGCAAGGGTCGTTTGTATCAGGTTTTGTAGGCTGTGCAAAGATGCCAATTGAAGTAAGAAGAAGAAGCTAGCTAGCTAGAGAAACCTTCATGAATATTTCATCAAATATAGTATTGAGGGAGCAGAGAATTCGGCTCATTCCTCCTGTACGTAGGATGAAAGATTCAACTGGTATATATAAATATATATATAGTGAGAGAGCTAAAAAAATCAACTCAATCATTTTCCTATGAAATATTCATACCCATATCTTCATACAGATTGCCTTGTATACATTTCACTTGTATACTAATAAAATATGCACAATATATGATATGTGTTAAGCAAAACAGAGGGTTTTCAATCTCAACCAGATTAGAACAAGAAAATCAATTTAACTGTCTAAAGCATATCTTCATTATCGTTTGAGAGTAGAATTTAAATTTTTGATCATTTTCACTACTTGAAAATCAATGAAATTTCGATAATTCAAAATCTCTCGAAAATGGGGAAACTGTCGATAATTTGACGGTGCTAATCAGCTTTATTATCTAATCTTGATCCTGAAAAAACTCTTTCAATCAGCCTCTAATTTTCAAATTAATAAAAATTTTCAGCTCAAAGTTCGAAAAAATGGTATTTTGGCGCCAAATGGGAATTTGAAAAATTATCATTTTTTTCAGAATTTTTTCTTCAAATGGTAAAAATGGGCAACATGAGTAAGATTCCAAAAAAAATCGAATTTTTGATCAAAAAAGCGAGATTTCTGAAAAAATCATATATTCCCAACTTTATATGTAAAAAATAGGGTTTTCAACTTCAACCAGATTAAAACAAGAAAATCAATCTTGCTAAATCACTTTTTCTTTAATTCGTAATCCCTCGAGAACGATTGATTTGTTGAAAGTTTATTTTTTCAAATTCTTTCAATAGTGAATGGTGATTTGAGGACCATCCCTTGAATAGGGAACTCTCTTTCGACAAGAAAAAAAAGATTTCTTCTATGAACTGGGATCTTTTTTACAACTTGATTCATCTTTAAGATTTATTCCCCTTTCAACTGGAAGGCTACGTCCGGTTCTCTAACCAAATGTCTAAGGGGAAGTTGATTCCTATACACTTGATATAGAGATCCATATGATCGTACTAATCTTTCTTCTTTTTGCGTGTGGGTGCATGTGATGGCCATTGTGAGCGTAGCCATGCATGAAACGAATCGATCATCATTCAGATTTCTTCAAATTATTTCAAGAAGAAAAAAATATATATATTCTAGAATGACCTCGATTGCAACTCGTCTTGTGGAAATTTTGTGGTATTCTCCCAAATCTTGTCAAACCTATGCATTTCCAGCAATCACAATGGCTTTCATTTAAAGGTCAATTGACAAGAAAAGTTTTCTTTTTACTCAATGTATCGTTTACTTGTTGAAATCTTGTGTTGTTAACAACCCATTCTCTAATTGTTACATTGGCACGTGAAAGTCTTCTTTTTCTGACAAGTAATCAAACAAAACGTGAAAGCTTGGCTTGTTACACAAATCGATTGAATAAACAAACCTTGATTTTTCTGCAGTTGAGAAACCTTTTTTCATGTCCTGGTTGTAAATTAAACCCATTGTTCCACCAATACACTTTCTCGAGAGATAACTTGTACTGGAAAATACCCTTTTTACCCCTCATTTGAAAAGAAATTTATTTGGCTTTTCACAGATTTTGAATTTTATGAAAATAACTAGTTTTGGAGCCAAAAAATATCAATATTAACCTCTGTCTTTTATTCATTAGGTCAACTTTCTTTTGGTAAAACTGGGTGCGAAAAATTCTAAACTAACTAAAAACTCGATCGATTTTATCTCTCCATATATGTTGATTGTAAAGGTCATCTTTTTAGAATTCCTGATATATAGAGCAAGCAAAATGCTTTCCTTGCCAATATCCATAAATAGTTATGTACTAACAATATTTATCTGATTTATGTACAAATGTGGAAAGATTATTATCACGAACCATCAATGTGTGATTTATGTTTTCCTTTGCTCGATAAGAAAATTTGAAGCATTTTCAGGCATTAGAAACACATATACGACCGGGTAACTGGAAATATTCCTCAATTAGAATATTAACAAAAGAGATATCTACATTTCGCCAGGTCTAGGACAATTCCTGGTTCAATATTTAATAAGTTAAACAATATAGTTCTCGAGTTATTCAATAAAAACTGATAACTAGGGCCTCAAAATTTCTGATTTTTTGTCAAATTTTTTTCACTTTTTAACTGATATAGCGCATATTTTACAAAATAAATCGTTATAGTTTAAATTTTAAATTCTATGGAATAATTTTTGACTTGGTATCGGCTTACACGGTGAAATACTGCTAGCTCAGGAATCTAGCTACCCATTTTGATTGGTCGTTTACTAGTTGAAGCATACTATACTCTGAGACTTGATTCAGAAAAATAGTACTAAAAAGTACCAGGACAACAATTAAGTGCAGAAATAGTACCAGCTATCTTTAAATTGGGATGAGATGGGCAGATTTTTTCTTCAGATTATTGCAACTCAGTCAGTCTTTTAAAGGCACTACTGATAACCTGAATTGCAGAGCTTTGTCTCTCAATAGAGGAAAACATGAATGAGATAGAAAGACAGAAATGATATCATCTTGTTCAGAAATAAATTCTTCACAAAAGAGTAGCAGAAAAGTTTCCCTTGACTCTTTTAGCCTCCCAGCTATATAAATTCAAAGTTTACCTCAATTTTATGCTTATTCAAGTACCTTGTAGAGAAGAAATCTACCTCAATTAGAGTACAGTAGTCCTTGAAGTGTCAAAAGCGTAAAAAACTTTTTGAAAATTATGCTTCTGTAAAATAGAATTTCCATTAGAATTATTCAATTTATTAAATATTGAACCAGGAATTGTTAGTGACGAGACCTGACAAAATGTACATATCTCTGTTCTTTTTTTATTAAAATCACTGTTCTCTTAGTACATTATTATTACATTATTAGTAATAATTTATTACATTACTACATTATTATTACCCGAGTTACATTTCTTAATAATGCCTCTTAAACGATTTTTATATCAACCAATTACAGTTTTCCCTTTCCTACTTGATCATATTACAAATCACAGGCTGATTTCGATTCCCTCCAGGAGACATTTTATTTATACAGTAATAGTTACAAACTACATTCTCGTGACCGGATCCATTTAACCGAGCATATATTTTAGTGTCATCCATACAAATCGAGACGGAATTTTTCCTAGGGAATGCTGAAAAAAAGCATTTATACTTTTAACAGAGGGTGTAGATTTCTTCTGAAATTCTCAAAATGTTTGTATTTCCGTCTCCCCCCCTTTAAACTTGGTCATCATTTGATTTCTGCGCAATAATAGCAATAACGAGAAATTTCCTTTTTTTCACTAAAAATATATCCCAATGGACAACTCCTACTGTGTATGTATGGAAATTGTATTGAAATTGTTTATATCATTCACTCAGGGAGATTTCACAAGCAATTACATACAAAAGCATACATAGGAGAGAGTTGTCCCAAGATTTGACAGGTTGTCTCTAGAAAAGGAGTGTAATCTAATTTGTCAGTCAAATGTCGAATTCCCAATCTACATCAGAATTTATTTCACGATAAGAGCATTTCTTTCTCAATATCCTTTTCCTTGTAAAGCTAATTGATATAAAGTTGGGAATCTAGGATTTTTACTGAAAATTCGAATATGTTAAAGATTTTTTGGAATCCTACTCATGTTGACCACATTATCGTTTGGGAGCTGAAAATTGATTTTTGATCATTTTGAAAATTAAATTAAATTTCGATTAACTGAAATCCCTCGAAAATTTGAAGGTCATATTCGGTTTTCTTGTCTAATTCTGATCCTAAAAAACATCTTTTGGTCACACTCCCACCCCTCAAATCAATAAAAATTTTTGACCTTTCCTCACAAAGATCATACCTCGGATTTGACCATGAATGGTTTAGTCAGAATCTTCATGAGTCGGACAATTGGATAGGGTGGAAAAACAGTTTTTTTAACCATTTATTAATTTGGACGCTTTTACATAGAAAGAAAAAGACATTATGATTATATAAATTATCGTAGTAAAATTCATTCAAAATTTTTTGGCGCGAATTAAAAAATATACCAAAGTATTTAATGCTAATATTTCTTCTACAGATGCCGGTGATGAAGAAGAAGGCGGCGAAGATCATAGTTACGGATGGATCGAGGGTGCCGCCATTCTGGTAGCTGTCATTGTCGTTGTTGTAGTAGTGGCCTTTAACGATTGGCAAAAGGAACACCAATTCCGTGGTCTTCAATCACGAATCGAGTCAGAGCATCGATTCAGTGTCCTCCGCGAAGGATCCATCAGTGAAATACTCGTCTCCGACATTGTCGTCGGTGACATTTGCCTTGTAAAGTATGGTGATTTGATACCGGCCGACGGTGTCATTATCCAGAGTAACGACCTCAAAGTTGACGAATCCTCCTTAACTGGAGAGTCGGATTTCATAAAAAAGGGTCACGGGAAGGATCCCATGCTCCTCTCTGGCACACATATCATGGAAGGATCTGGAAAGATGATTGTCACTGCAGTTGGGCCAAACTCTCAGGCTGGCATTATTTTTTCCCTTCTTCAGGACGACAGTAAACCCGATGAGGAAGTAGACATGCAACTTGAGGTTGACGCCAACAAACAAAACTTACACGGTGAGTATTTTAGAAAATGAATTTAGATATTCCTCAAGCCATCGGGAAAAGAAGTTAGATTGGCCTTATAGAGTAAATTTTAAAATAGAGACCCAATAAGTGCTAGCCTGTGGACCATGTGATTTTTTATTATAATTCATTCAAATCTTTAATCATAAATTTCCAGAAAATGATGTATTTCCTCGTTTTTAATCGAAACTAAGACGTTTTTCCAAATTTTTAAATCAGATTCATAAAATTCAACTATTTTCATATAAGCCAGAGAAAGGAAAATTTCCTGCGCCATGCCATAACAGCTTCAAAAAGAGATTTGAAATTTATGATTTTGCTAAAAAACCGAAATTAGAGAGATACTATCGAGCATAACTTCTGAACTAGAGCTGATAGCTGAAAAGTTCGAGGCAACGAGTTGTAGAGAATTTTTCGCAGTTTATTACAATTCTTCAAGAATTTCAATGCGAGCTTTAATAAACTTTTTAGAGCAAAAATAAGACGTTAAATTCAGTCAAACACAAATTCTAATATTTCTCGAAATCCAAACGCTGAAAAATTTTCAAAATTTCAGAATCTCATTATTTTAACCTGACAAGCATACTGTAAACATTCCACTAAGTATAAAGAAAAAAAAGTGTTTATTTGCTAGACTGTGTTATTTATCTGTTCATCACTTTCATGAGCTTATTTAATCAACTCTTGATACGCTGATCTAATTTATAAGCTAGTAAAGAAACATTCCAACTCCCCCACCTTTCTTTGTATTAGCAGGTATTTTCTGAGGCTTTCGAATGAATAATATGATAGAAATAACCCAGTGGTACTTTGAGGGTCAAGTTCACTCAAGAGATGGAACTGTCTTCTAGTAGTGTTCTCCATCTCTCTTTTAGCCCTGTTGGGAGTTAATTTTTCTTCTATTTATCGATCCAATCTCCAACTTTCTCTCTCTCTCTCTCTCACTTAAAGGTCATCATGGTTGTTTCCTTTTTTCCTTAGCGAGAACAGAATTCAAAAAAAGGAAAAAAAATAAGAGAATAGATTACATGCCATCTTTCTGGCATATGCTTTTCTAACTGGGGGAAATCTAGATGGAATTTGAAAAACATATTTTTCATTGTTTCCCCTCCCACCCCTCAAATCCAATCCCAACCTGGTATCCAATGGGGTTGTCCTCATCGATTAAGGAAGGAAATATCAATTCTCCTTCCAATTCTTCCGTGTAGCTTAGACAAGTCGGAAGTTGGAAAGAAAAACAGCCACCAGTCAATATCAGTCAATATTGAGTTACATAATAAAATAAACAGAAGGAAAATGGCTATTTAAAAATCTATTAGTATATCATACATCTGGATAGAGTCACTTGGGGATTATAAAAAAATCTCAGCTTGAGGTGGGGGTGGCCTCTATCTTTGACTCTTTAGATTATTTTTTAAAAGTTATTATGAGATAACTGTCAATATTTTGTTTCTAACTAACCAAATATCTAATATCTCGTCTCGTCGGTACTGAGATCCTGAATTATGTGTTATAATATTAATTCTCTCAGGCCTAAAGACATATTCGGTTCGTCCTTTACTAGCTCATCAATTGAGACGCATGGTCTTATCTCTCCAGGGCACTATTCCCTTAAACAAAATTTCATTTTTCCAAAGAAATCAACTCTCTTTAAATTAATATAGCGTGAGTTTATGACGAATGATATAGCCAAGATCTTTGCGTATTCCAGGAGATTAATAAATTTCCTAATCGAATGGGGGTTGTAAACGAAGTATTTTCTGGGGCTTGAATGAATAATAATGAGTTGTTAAAATGACGTGTGATAGAACTATCACACTGTGGGCCTTTAAGGGTTAAATCAAGTAAAAAACGATCAAAGACAAAGAAGTTGAATCAGATTTTCCCATCTTCTTGTATTAACTAGGTGTAGATCTAAAACCTTCAACCTTAATGATGGTTTTGTTTTATTAGGAATGCAGCTCTCTAGAAAACAAATTTCTTTTCTTTTTATTATAACACATCGAGAGTCTACATTCTAGCTAGGAACTTTATAACCCACATCTACAAGAGAATATATATTTAGATATTCTATTGTATTATATATTCTGCAATGTATTACTTTGTAGTAAGAAAAACTATGCCTATGTAAACATTTGTATATCTAGAAGCGTAATGGATCATTAAAAAGAATAATGTTTCGTAATTCCCTCCATTCCAGTCATGACGAAAAATCTGTTTCAAGAAAAAAAGAGATTCTACAAGGAATATATATATGGTATAATTGCAAGAATTTTTGATGTATCGATCGATTAATTCTAACATTACTTCAGCATATTTTTTTGATTATTCAAGATCTTTTGGAAGTCTACCAAAAAGCCCCTTAGGTAAAAAACAAGAAACTCTAAGATCACCTCTCTATGAGATTTGGTAGAATTAATCTTTAAGAAATTTCCCCTCGGGATATCTTTCCTTTTCACCTCCGTAATAAGATTATGAAAATTTTCGAAAAAATAAAAATAAAAAAGGAAGACAATTCTTCAGTAACTCGAACAGATTTTGGTGACCAATTGAAAATTTCCATCCAAGGGCTAGACGAAAAATTGTAACATTTCCCGAGCTTCCTTTTAGAAATGTTAACCCTCTCATGTTTACGGGTTAACTGTGTGTCTCTTTCTCTTTGCCTGGGTAATATATCAAATGAAGGAAGCTATCCGAGGGCATTCAAATGTTCCAATTTCATAATTTATAATTACCAACTATGCTAATTATTTTGATTTATGGTATCTAACCATACACACATGATATTAATGCCAACAAGATGGAGGGGGGGAAGTAGATTATTCATTATTTAGATTTCTAATGAACTATTCAAGGTTTAACCGTCAAAGAACCTCTTTTGTCTATAGTCAGTAAGCTGGGAATTTATGATTTTTACAAAATTTTCATTGAGAAATTGAATTTGATCAAGAAAAAAATGAAGTGGCACCAAATTCCCATGTTTTTGAACTTTTAGTTGAAACATTTTGTTAATTTCAAAGTAAGAGAGGGATCAAGAGTTCCTGACGTCTCCTATTGGCATCCTTACGATCAAATAAACATTTTAAGAGGTAGCATTCGATTTGATCCTATTTCTATAGACGTTAATGCATCAAGACTGTGAGACAATCTAGGTAAAATGTTGATCCCAGAACTGATGATTGACTGGAGTCCACTTCTCGAATAACTTTCTACAGTAATAGTTCCAACTCTGATTGAAATACATGGATGTATGTGAGGATACGAACTTATCTTATGTACCTTCGAATAGAACATTAACTTCCACTATTCTTTAAAATATACCTCTGAATTACACTAAACTCTTTTGGTTATTACCTGTACATTTTCAAGCTTTACTTTCAATGTTTAAAATGATGATTTTGAAGGGTTGAGCAGTTCTCTATTCTACTTAGTTTATCTTGTGAATTATGAAAAAATCGAATTCACCCCTTTACTTTATCTCGAGTATGTTTATATTTACAAAATATATATCAATGAAACGTAGATTGGTTTTCTTAGACATGCTGTAGCCATAATTCGTACTTGAGTATAAATTAGCAGGGATTGCTCTGCTAATTCGTGCTGAAAAGATTAAGCTTACAATTCAAATATATATTTATGGGTTTTCAAATATTTTTCTTGCAAAACTCATTCCAAAAACAAAGATTTATTCTCAATCTGTATAAATCATTAGAAGAACTCGAAAATTCAGAAATCCTCGAATTGTAAATGAGAACAAATCGATTATAGAGAAACTCCAAGGTTGAATTGCATAAAAAATACAAATCTTTTCAGTATGAATCAGGTACAACAGATTCTTCTGGACTTTTTTTAGATCAGTCCCATGAATGGCAGTAAATTAGGGAAAGAGACACCTCCAGAAATACAGTTAGTTTGCTTAAATTTTTCCATACACTACTACCTCGTTAGCGTTTAGTTCACCTCTGCTGCTTTGTATGAAAAATTATGATTATTTGTCGAGAAACAACACATAGTAGATTTTATATTTTAAGAACTATGCACTGCTTATGGGCGAAGAAAATTCATGTGTGTGATTATAATTTACAGGGGAACGTGTGTTTTATTTACTTTTATCGCGTTCTTTCTGCATTTTTTCTTGAGAAATTCCTATACTTTACCCAATCCATCACCCACCCCCATATTTTTATTCATCTATTGGCTGAGTAACTCAGCTCTTCTCCATCATCTCTGGCTTTAGGTATTGATCAAGTTTAGGCTTGTTTAGATTCTGTCATTTCCAACAGAATTCCAACAAATCGATATTAACCAGGTCTTTATCGACCAATGATATCGCTTCATTAGACGAACCAATCAGAATAGGCTCAATGTGTTTCATTCTCATTAGTCTTTAAAGGGTCTGGATGAGGTAAAGATTTTATTTCTTCTTTGAGAATTTTATTGCTTGACAAAGCACTCTTTCTTCCCACTAACTAACTAATATTAATCATTCCCCTCTGTTGTTCTCTTTGTATTTGTTCCCCTTACTACAATTAATTTTATTCAATAATTCAAGTAAATAGCGTCCTGCCCACGAGTGATTTAATGGGAAAAGAAAATAAATCAGAGGGAGAGAAAGAAAACTTAATTTTCTTCAATCCTCCATTCCTGTTGCTCAAGTTTCTTTTTATTCTTGAGTTAGTCCGAGAAAAATTCCTTAAGTAATTGTGAAAAAATGAATGAATTTCGTCAAACCATTCCTTAGCCAATCAGGAGAGAGTTGTTGTAGAAATTCATTGAAACTTTATTTATATGTGTATATATAATTTGTAAGAATTCTATATTCACTTTTTACACATAATCTTGCCCCTAATTATTACAAATTTAGTAAATTTACTTCCCAAGAATATGTATATAGATACTGTATATGATGTACATGAACAGGATGTAGAACCTTTGGATTAAGAGGATTGAAAAGCATTTATTGATTTTCCCCCTCTATTCAGCTACCTAGATGAACAAATGGGGGTTTTGTTATCATTAGATTGAATTTTTTATTGCCATCGAATATGATTTCTTCCAATTATCGTTTTTTCATATCCCTCCAGGTAAATCTGAAACAAACATTGATGGCAAAGAGGACGAGGAGGCCGAATGCAGAAAGAAGGAGGGCATGAAAGAGATGTCTGTACTCCAGACGAAACTCACCAAGCTTGCCATTCAGATAGGCTATTTTGGTAAGTTGAACACACACAGACGATACAATGTTATCTTATCTACAAAAAAGTACACTAAACTTGTTATTTTGGAAATGTTTCATTTGAAAATTTATCCATCGATTACTCACAAGTAAAAGGGTCCTCCAAATCAGGCCTACTTAGAACCTAGCCTCGTTAATAGGCAAAATTTATATTATTTTTGCCATTTTCAGTAGTAAAATACATTGAAAATATCGGCGCAAATATAAAATTCACGTCGGAATTTAAAATTTAAAAACATTTTGATCAATAATTGATTTTCTGGTTGCTTGATTATGTTCGTTAAAAAGTTCTCTCATTTATAAGCTTTGTTATGAATCCGTTGAACCCTGTTACCGTCTAAAAAAAGGAACGAAGAAAAGTTTTGAACAAATCAGACTAAATCATTGATTTTTATTGGTATTATCGTATGAGTGGGGACATTGTGTACAGAATCCTAGTTTCAACAAGACAACAAAAATATATAATTTCATCAAATATTCCATAGTTCATGTCCCATTACTAGAGAAGTGACTTATTTGAAATCGGGAATTTTTAGTTTATCGCTATTTTTGAAATTCAATTTTGCTAAAAATTGCTATATTTCAGGATAAAAATGTTGTTTTTTGTTTAGGCAGGAAGGCTCTAGAAATCTGATATTGTTCTACAGAATTAGAATGAACTTTTCTTCTCAAATCTTTTTTTACCCTAATTAAATTGATTTTTCATCTGAATTCCAATGTTCTCATTGTGTAAGAGACCATGGGAATAGTTGGTCTTTTGATTCAGGAACTTTTAAGAAGATGTATGACTGCTTAATTGTCATGGTCCCTTTTAATAAATGATGTTATTATCTTGTAAATCTTTTTTTTCATTCAGGACTATTTCTATAGGTACTGATTTGTATTTACTTGAATTTACTTCATTAGTAGCTTGTAAAATATATCCAAGAGGCCTGCACAAATAAATATTGAGTAAATATGCTTTAAATTAAACTGACTTTTAGATGAAGAATCAAACATTGATAGACAAACATATAAATCATCTTGATCATAGTAGTAGTGAGTAGATTGGCTTACTTTTTTCACATTGGAAGTACACTTTAGATTGTACCCTTGTCAACAACATAAGATTATGGACTTTTATCAGCTTTATACAATGCTATGCTTAATACATTTGGCAAGATTACACATTTATGATCAGTTGAAAATATGCAGATTTTTCTGTTTCTGCGCAATATCTAAAAATACCCTCTTTTGCTATAACATATTGGATATTTATTATATTCTTTCTTGCTTGTGTCACATACAATTTCCCTATTTTCTATCGGAAGATTCCATGTCCGATTATCCGATTGGTGATGACCTCGTTGAGAATGAGTACTTTGACCTGTACAAAGAAGACGCCTGGAATGAGGAGGGGAAAGGAAAACAGAACTACAATACTGACGACGAAGAATCAATCTATGCTACTCTAGTCTTCTCCTCTTCCGAATCCCTAATCAATCTCAATATTGAAGATTATGATGACTATGTAATTCCGCCAGAGGCCAGAGATGTCAATTTGGCCGTTAGCCTTGTCGAGACATTTGAGGAGACAGTACTATTCAAGGATACTGTCCTGAACAAGAAGATGAAGTCCATCCTGGACAAACTGCTCCAGGACATAAGAGAACCTGACATATTGGAGATTACCGTGACAAGACTAATCAAGGAAATACCCCCCCTTTACTGTAGTAAGATTAAATATTACCGAGACTATGGGTACAGGGTGACAGAGTTGATCCATAAAATCTACCTCGGATCATTCGGCTACATTGAGAACGATATAAAGTCAATGCTAAAAATTTGCTATTCCTACAGTGAACTGTCAACGCATAAAATGTTTTGTCGTGAGGAGTTGAAGAATCTCAAGCCAAAGGGTCGAGATAAAAAGGTCCTCCTGGGCCTGTTGATCGATTATAATCTCTCTCTAATCCGCCCTACAAACATGATACAAAATGAAGACTTGGACGTGGAACCGGAGAATCCGGACGATGAAGAGGAAATTAATAGCTACAAGAAAGATGACTGCATCTTCATGAATAAGGTCCCGAGGGACATCATTTGTCAGTATGAAGAGATCACCTTCAAGTGGATGCCCCTAGGCTCCTCCATCAAACGAATAATCAAAGACCTCTTACGCTCCAATTCGAGTAACATTCATGCTCTCTACGAGTGTTTAGATAACCTCAAGGAACTGTTTGAAGGGAAGAACACCACTGAGCCAAAATATATGATGGAGTTTCTCGTATTTATCACAAGACTGTATCATTCCATTGCTCCCAAAACCAATCCCATGCCGGATTTCTTCCTAAAGAATATCTTTGAGATGCGACAGGAAATTGCCTATTTCAATCATTACAATTACTACCTGAAGAATAAGCTTTGTCATGGTAATTCACTGGCGGCTAGTTTTAGTAAAATGTTTAGTGCAGCCATTGGCATGATATACAAGGAGGTTACATCGGAAGATGGTGCTCACGGAGACTCCTTCTTCCCAACGGAGAGAATCAGCTTTAGGTATAATGATGAATTTGTCCAGAAAATGTACGGAACCATCGTTTTTCTCAAGCAGAATGAACTGTTTTCCAGTCGTAAGAACCATGAGAAACGTTTGAACAAGAGCCTCAAATTCCATGAAACCCGTAGGACCGGCCGAATAGGCCATAGATACATCAATAAGCTAGAGGCCATCAAAGGTATTGTACGTCAAGCTAAACACTTGAACAATGATCCCATCCGGTATCACTTCTTGTTAGAGAAACTCATTGAATCATCCAAGTTGGAAGAGAAATTATTTCAAATTGATATAATTCGAGTGTTTAACGAAATCGTCTTCAGATTCGTTATCAATCTGACTGGCTGGAATGACCCGGACACTATTGTCTACAATATTACCTGGTCCTTTTATCGAGTATACCTCGTGTTTCTTGCCTCGTCCGCTTCAACTATCAACAGGATGATCGCCAACAGTCTTTTTTATAACGGTCTCTTGTTTGAGATGAAAAAAGTCAACTATGAGAATATACTCAAACGGTTGAATGTCCTCCAGAATACTGCTGATCCGTTAATATCCCTGATTGGTACAATGCAATTGTCTCTGTGCAAACATCAAATCAAATTCCTCTCCAGCGGCAGCAACAGCCAGGCTTCGAAATCCTACAATAATGAAATTAGTGATTTCAAGAAAAGCTTCAACAGTGACATTGGTCATTACTTTTACATGATGATAAATGAAGCCTTCGAGGAGACCTCTGAACGTCAAGAGGTCCTCAGAGTGATTGATAAGATAGTGATGGTTTTCCAGCGCTTTCTCCTCACGAAAGAGGAAGCTGCCGAATTTGTCCGTTCAGCAATCAGGCTGGCTGTCTTTACCATGAAAAGTTTACACATTCGGCTCAAGGGGGAAGAGGAAAAGATCTTGGCCATTGTAGATGACCCGACAATGTTGGATCAGCCACAGGTTTCCTTTGTTGGCATTTCATCCAAGTTGAACAAAGTCTACGAACTCATCGAGGTCTACAGGAGGAAGACGAATCCTTACGAGAAAGATTACGAAACTGTCCAGTTCATAGACAGGAACATCTTTGGGAATTTGCCTAGCATTTCTGCAAAGTCGTTCAGTTTCCTAGACTCTGGGCCATCAACCCTAGACAGAGAGAGTATTCTAAAGATTTTCCAAGATAACGTTACCCTGTTATCGAACGAAGATCTCGAAAAGTTCCTGGCCTACTTTGACACATCGTCCAACGAAATTGAGACTAACCAGATAACTGAATTCAGCCATATGTTAAATGCGTATGAGTTTAAGTTCAGCGCCGACAAGGTATTCGTCATTGCCCTTTTCAACTGGTTCGTCCTGACCTATCTCTATCAGAAAAACATAAGTTTCGGCTCTGAGAATAATCGTGTTCTCAACTTGATTTACTATGCTATGAAATACTTGAGGCGCTATCAGCTGGACCTGGCAGAGTACAGGACAATGCTCGATCGTCTGGAAGTGAAAGAATGCAAATTCCTACAGGAACTCGTGAGACTTCAAAAAATCCTCTGTTGTGAAGAGTTTAACCTGTCGGAAACGAAAAGTCTCACAAAGGCCCAGTACTCGAAACTCTTTGTTGACTATCGCTATGGCCAATTCCAATCGTATGTCCTCAACTTTACCGATCTAACTGGCCAGTTATCCTCCAACGCTATCCACATGTATCACTCTTTTCACTTGGATTTTAAAAGGAACGGCTTCTCCATGAAGTCATTGAACCATTGGCTGAACGATGTAACTGGAATATTTGAGGATTACCGAATGACAGAGAAGCAAGCCAGGCTTCATGTTTTCGATGTGACCCTGATCTACGTAAAACTCTTGTGGGACAATACTAATATGCCAAAGAAAACCCTTGGGACTATGATGGATTTTGCATGCCAGTTATGCTATGAAGATAGCTTCAGGTCGGCCAAAAATTATATAGAATGCGTTAGACTCTACAAGGAAATCCAAAGCTTCAACTTACTCGGGGACTTTCAAAGGTTGCTCTTTGACAAGACCTTCGATCAGATTACCGAAGCAGATGAAAATAGTAAAAGCAAGGACTCCGACTGCTTCTCTAGGTACTGTGTCCCGGTCATCAAAAAGGTATTTGGCGCTTTCTTTGTAGAAAGTGAAATCAATGATTCCCTCTTTTGAACCCTTATTTGATTTACTTAATAAATTTACTTTAATATGATAACTTATCATATTTAATTAACTTGTTAGTTATTTCATTTATTCTCCTATCTACTTTAAAGTAGTTTCAAATTTATTTGAAAATAAACTGATTGATCAATTCTCTTTAGGTACATTTGTCGCCGTTCTCACTGTTATCATCCTAATCATCCGTTTCTGTATTACTACATTCTACAAGAACCAAGAGGAATGGAATACTGCAAAGCATTTAGGCAGCTTTGTCAACTTTATCATCACCGGTGTGACAGTCCTTGTGGTCGCAGTACCTGAAGGTCTCCCCCTAGCAGTGACAATATCTCTTGCTTATTCTGTGAAGAAAATGATGAAAGATAACAATCTGGTACGTCATCTAGACGCCTGTGAGACCATGGGTAATGCAACGGCAATTTGTTCCGACAAGACCGGTACTTTGACGACCAACCGGATGACAGCTGTCGAATGCTACCTTGAGAGGATGCACTACCCTGCAGGGGCCCTACCAAAGAAGGAAAAACTCTCCAAGTACACCTGCGACCTCATCCAACCTGCCATAGCCATAAACAGTGGATTTACATCACAGATCATAGTTAGTTGTTATGACAAGTTAACTGTAGTGTGAATAGTTCATTTTACCATGATGGTTTGATTTGTAGAAGCCAAAGACTACCAATGAAAAGCCGCAACAAATCGGAAACAAGACAGAGTGTGCCCTCCTGGGATTCCTCGGCCATTTGGGCTACGACTATGAGGCGATACGCAAAGAGAATCCCGAAAGTACCTTCCTTAAGGTTTATACATTCTCCTCTAAGCGTAAATCCATGTCTACAGTCATTAAGATGAACGATGCTATTTATGTCTTTACCAAGGGAGCATCTGAAGTTATTCTGGGCAAGTGAGTGTCTTTCCATGGAGAATTTATTACAAGGTTCGCTAATTTTCTACACCATTTTCAGCTGTAACACAATGGTTGGCGACAAGGGAGAAACCCAAACCCTGAGTCAAGAGTTGAAGGAGCAAATAACTAGCAATGTAATTGAAAAGATGGCAGGCAACGGCTTGAGGACAATTGGCCTCTCTGTCAAGGTCTACCCCCTAGACTCAAAGCAATATCAAGATGAAGATGACATTCTCAGTGATATGCTCCTAATTGGCATTGTCGGCATTGAAGATCCTGTTAGACCGGAGGTGCCTCATGCCATAAGTACTTGCATGAGAGCTGGCATCACTGTCCGCATGGTTACTGGGGACAATATAAACACTGCTCGATCAATTGCCCTAAAATGTGGCATTCTCAAGCCAGAAGATCTCAACGAGCCTTATGCTATAATGGAAGGGAAAAAGTTCAATGAACTAGTCAAGAACAGTCAGGGGAAAGTACGCCAGTCACTTATTGATAAAGTCTGGCCGAAATTGCGAGTGTTGGCCAGGTCTAGTCCCACGGATAAGTATACTCTTGTCAAGGGAATTATTGATTCCAAAGCCTTTGCAACAGCTGAAGTTGTTGCAGTCACCGGAGATGGTACGAATGATGGACCCGCTTTAAAACGAGCCGATGTTGGTTTTGCCATGGGCATAGCTGGCACTGACGTCGCTAAGGAAGCCTCAGATATCATTTTGACTGATGACAATTTTACTAGCATTGTAAAGGCTGTCATGTGGGGTAGAAATGTTTACGATAGTGTAGCCAAGTTCCTCCAGTTTCAGCTAACTGTAAATGTTGTCGCCATTCTGGTGGCCTTTTGTGGTGCCTGCATTCTTGAGGCTAGTCCCCTCAAGGCAGTTCAAATGTTATGGGTTAACCTGATTATGGATACGCTAGCCTCATTGGCTCTAGCGACTGAACTTCCAACTGAAGCCCTCCTAGAACGTGCCCCATACGGTAGAAATAAGGCTCTTATCGACACACAAATGATGAAGAATATTCTCGGCCAAGCTGTCTACCAGCTCACGGTCATATTCTACCTTATCTGGGCTGGACCCAAGTACCATGAATTCGATGATGCCCTTGACGAAATCAACATACCCTCTGAGCATATGACAATGATTTTCAATACCTTTGTCCTTATGACCCTGTTCAATGAAATCAATGCCAGGAAAATCCACGGGGAGCGTAACGTCTTCAAGGGTATCTTTACGAATCCGATTTTCGGAATTATCTGGGTGACAACCTTTGCTGGTCAGGTAAGTGTACTCTATAGATTAGATGTCTCTTTGAAAATTCTTCATTCATCTTTTAGATTTTGATCGTACAATTTGGCGGTATTGCAATCAGTGTGAAGGCCCTCTCCCTGGAACTATGGGTTTGGTGTATTTTCTTCGGAATGGGCACATTACTATGGAATCAGGTGCTCAACACGATTCCAGACACCTGCATTCAAAAGATGTGCGCTAAGCTGAAATGTTGCAAGACCACTGAGAAGCCTGATGCCAAACGATTCGGATTAAACACCCAAGGTAAGTTGAGAATTTCCGTCATGTCGTTGAGAAGTTTTCCATTTCCCTATTTGTAGAAGATGAAGCCGATGAGAAGTTGATGAGTGAACTGAATCAAGGCCCAGTCGATGTTGAAGCACAGGACGGACGCACTGGACGAGGGAGCGGTAAATTTGGAAAGATTCTCAAACAGTCCACTCTGCCCCAAGATATGGACAATGAACTTGGCCGGAATAGTCAAATTCTCTGGATTCGAAGCCTTTCAAGACTTCAAACTCAAGTATGTCCATGCACGATGGCCAGCGTGATGTTATAAAGTTACAAAATAGAGAGTCTGTATGGTATTTACCAAAGTTTAGAAATTGATGCCTTTCTATAATCCTGGGACTACCTGCAGACTCCAGACTCTAACTTTATTCTCAAGATGGTCTTGTCTCTTTATCTCAATCTATACATATTTCTTGCTAACTGCACTTTGCACCTCTCTGGGTGTATTTAACACTATTCAGTAAAGGAGGCTTCTCACCTCCGAGAAGAGTATCAAATACACCCTCTCCCCTCCTCCCACTAATGGCCAATGATCTATGAATCAAAATTTGATTGAGTTGGGCCATTCATTTTATTATTTATTCCTCTGTGTGGTGACTTTCTTCGCTCCATGGTGACAATAACTACTACATGTGGAATGCTGTTTCTTGGTGTGTCTGTCTCACTTGAAGCACTGGCTACTTTTCTGTAGAAAAATATTACACACTGAAAAATTAATGCACTGTGGGTGCAAACACAAAAAAAGATGGAAAATGGGCTTTCTGGTTCTCTCATAGATTCATCTGATTTTTCATTTTCCCTTCAATCTACAGCGATCAATTTCTACTTTGACGTTAGACTCGCGACTCTCCTGGATTATGACAGTTCGACGTTCAGTACTCTTAGCTGCAACAGCGGCCGGGAAAGAAAGTGAATACGTTCTCAACCTCCCCTTTAGCGTGGATAAAACAGCAGACTTGATAGCAAACCTAAAGATCTAACTTGGCTCTAAAATGAATTTTTATTGAAACTCTCCTTTTTAATCTTACTTGATCTAAAACCTACCACCCCTTCTTACAGCTTCATACCGTGAGTGTATATATATATAAATATATGAAAAAAACCATCAGCTACATACATATAGAGTGGTAGTATTGATTTTAACCTAGTTAAATCTGTTTTTCACATATAACCATCATTTGTCTCAATTATACTTGGATTATACAGATGTGGGAAAAAAATAAATGAAAATGCCCCTTTTGAATGCACACGTTTTGCGCTAATGACTTGATTTAAGCGCGTTGATGCCTTGAGCCGAAAGATCCAGACTCTAGTTTTACTGTTTCGAATCTCTCTGACTGTATCCAATACACAACTTGCATGCACCCGGATGAAAAATTGTAAAACTTGGGAGTAAAGAGTCAGGGTTTTTTAATCACCCTTTGTCTTGGTAGGCTTGGAAGTTTTGTAAGTTTCTTTCCAGAAGCTCACCACTACAACAACAACAACAGCAACAAGATAAACTAAGCTTGAGTAACTTCATGTTTCTGACGCTAAACAATTTCTGTGTGCATGCTTTCACAAAAGAACTCATACTCATACTCAGTGTGTGTTAAATCATTGTCTCATCATATTTCTATACATTATAATGCATGGTATAATATACAGCAGCGAGGGAAAAAGAAGAAAAACATTCTTTTCATGAGTAATAATAATGATTATAATGTGTTAACACTAATCAAAAGTCACCTGTATGGTAATGAAGAATTAATAACTTTTTGTGCTTACTTTACTTTTCAGATGCAAGCTGTCGATGCTTTCAGGGCAAACGCTAATGCTGCCAAGAAGAGGGCATCCTACTTTAGACAGTTGTCCATATCAAGACCCCAGCCTGGCCCGTCTGCTGTAGCCATGATGTCTGATCCGAATCATTCGATACCCGAGTTTATTGATGAAGAATCAGAGTGATTAATCTTCCATTCACCTCCCCGCCCCTCTTCTATCCTCATTTCATATACATAGCCCCACCCCCTTCCTTACTCACAACGCCGCCTGCAACTTTTATCATTGTAAGACTTCATTCCGATTGCTGATAAGGGTTACTAATGAAAATTATACATGAAATATACAAAATGCCATTGAAGAAGACAAAACACGAAAACAAGTTTCTGCCAATTTTATCCAAATTTAAAAACCACATAATATATATCTATCAATACAATATATTATATTCATGGACTATAGTATATATATATATACGTATATATTAATTCCAAATGCCTTTTTTGATATATTTCACCATAGATATATGCTATATATATTATATATGTATTTACGAAATCGAGTAATTTTTGTTTCAATCTCCTCTTCATCGATAATTCCCTCCCTGCCCCCCACCACCACTAACCTGATCAAAGTGTATAATTTTTAATTTCGAGTAAAACAAAAACCGTCAAACTGTAGGTTTTTATAATGTATCTATCTCTATCTAAGCAATTCATTTTTTTCTGAGCATACACAAACCTAATGGTAGAAGTGGATCTATATACAAATTCCTATTTCTTCCCAATATATTCTAATACATATGTTATTACGAATTACAAATATAAAAGGATACATATATATATTAATAATAATAATAAAAGACTTTACAGGTATATAAATATATAAGCTTGTTAGTGTACACAGTTAGGTTAATAGTCAGTGCTGAGGAGAAAGTCTTTACGGCCAATATTGCCGGCAGCCTTGTTCTGAATGTTCTCGAGTTTCGGGCAATTCTTAATTCTATGGCCGAGACCACCACAATAAGTACAGCCCTGTTCATCACCCTCGACGACGTCTGTCTCTGAGAGGATCTGCAGGAACTCTGGAACATTTTGTTTAGCCTCTATCAGGAGATGCTTCAGATCGAGGAGGGTACTCTCATCGACAGTCTTGTTGATAAACGTAGTGGCCATGCCACGTTTATTTCCACGACCAGTACGTCCGATACGATGGACATAATTTTCAATGTCCTCTGGCATATCGTAGTTGATGACATGGTTGATGTGGGGAAAGTCGAGACCCTTACTGGCCACATCGGTGGCCACGAGGACATCTTTAAGGCCGGACCTGAAATCTTTGATGCTGGCTATACGTTCATCTTGGTCTTTTCCGCCGTGTATAGACACAGCCTCGACACCTTTGAGGAGAAGATACTCGTGAATAACGTCGACGTCTTGTTTGCGCTCAGCGAAAATGATAACAGGCGGACAGGTCTTGTTCAAGGCTGTCAGAAGGGCTGGAATACGAGCTTCTTGTTTCATGTATTCAACTTCTTGAGTTACATTCAAATTGGCAGCACCAGCCCTGCCAACATTGACAGTCACTGGATGGACCAGGGCAGATTTGGCAAAGTTTTGAATCTTCTTCGGCATTGTTGCACTAAACAAGAGCGATTGTCTCTGACACTATTGGAATAAAATAATTATTTGGACAAATACATTTGAATTGGGTCTATAGTTAAAGTCTTACCTTAAAGTATGAAAATATGGTCCTGACCTCTTCCTCGAAGCCAAGATCAATCATACGATCAGCCTCGTCTAGTACGAGATATCGACAAACTTCAAGGTTGAGTAACTTTTTGGCGAGTAAATCGATAAGTCTACCCGGAGTTGCAACGATTATGTGAATACCGTTACGCCTGAAAATTTCTGTTTGCTCCTTAACTGACATCCCGCCAATGCACAAGCCGACCCTGATCTGAGGGAGTCCAGCACTCTTGAGAACCTCAGCCATACCAAGGAGTCCCTCGTAGGTTTGACGAGCGAGCTCACGACTAGGTCCCAAAATTAGTCCGTATGGACCTTCGCCCGGCTCAAAGGGTACTTTGGATTCTTGGTCAGCGCAAAACAAAATGATGGGAAGACTGAAAACAAGGGTTTTCCCGCTACCCGTAAACGCAATTCCAATCATGTCCCGACCAGAGAGAGCAGCTGGGAGACCCTGCATTTGGATGGCGGATGGCCTATGAATTCCCTTTGACTGAAGGAAGTTTATCAACTTGCCAGGAATTTTCATTGCCCTAAAAGAACGAATGGGCGGTGGTATGTTCTCCCCTTCAACGAGGACCTTGAACTTTTGACGAATTTTCTCTGACTTGGCCAGAGGTTGATGCAGGACGTATCTAGGCGGGATCCAACTAAAAAGGATTTATTTAAATGATCCACTTGATGGAATAAAAGAACAAAAGAAGGCCTACTTTGTTTCCAACGGTTTCTCATAGTGGACTCCCTTGGCCAATTCCGCTACACCTTTGAGTGCTGTCTGTTGAGCAACACTCTCGAGGATAGCCTGCTCCTCCTTGAGTTTCTTGTCCCGATCGCTCTCCTTATTCTCTTCAGCAATCTTTTTGAGTTGCCAGACTTTGTCAAAGAGACTTTCGCTTCTCTCTTCTTCGCGTCTAGCATCCTCTTTTGGGTCGAATTTCAAGACAGCAGGTGCGGCAATAACTATTGGGGCATCCTTTTCCTCTCCATCATCTTCAATGTCGTCAATTTGCTTGAGGATGTTCGACATGTTTTTCTTTAAATTCAAGACCTAAAAATCTGTATAAATACAAAAGTCTTACATTTTGTTTCTTACGGTCCTTAACGGAAACATATGGTACATAGTCATCCTCTTCTGGAGAGAATTCCAATTCGTCATCAGCAGTACGTTTCCGATCACCCATGATGAATTAGTTTGTCAACTGTTGAGGATTCTGAAATTTTTGGAAATATTTTGTAAAATTTCTCAATTCAAAGCCGAAATATTTCCTTCATGAATGTTTGTTATAATTCAAATGAATTTTGAATAATTAATGCCGAAACAATATTTTACCCTAAATCCGACGGGTCGACCGCTAGATGATACAAGTTGCTCTGTCGGACGAAGTCTCATACTGAAAATGGGCTTTATAGATGGTGAGGGATTAGGAAAGAAGGGAGATGGTATAATTAATCCAGTTAAAGTAAGAAATTATCGTAATACAATATAGCCTGTTGCTAATTTCAGTAGTATGGGACTCGGGGCTACTGCCAAAGTGGCTGATTCCAGTTTCAAACAGTTGGATGATTTCTCCAGTATCCTCAAAAATCTTCAGTCCAAGAAGAAAGGCGATTCCAAAGTTAAAACAGACATCAAATCGACTAGTCTTGAAGAGAAATCCGCCAAATCCAAGAGTCGAATTCACTACGCCAAATTTATGCGCAGTAAAGATGTCTCCAAGTTTGACCAGAAAAGTCTCAAGGCAATCTTTTGTTCTGAGAAACAAGAAAAGGCCCTCACGGAACGGGATCAAAGCGACAATGGGGTAGATGAATCGCCCAATGATCCAGCTACAGAATATCCCATGAACTACAAGAGTACCCTTTCCATGTCAGACTACTTCAACAAAAGGAGATCTGAAATTTTGTTGCAGAAAACAGAAGTAAAAGTTTTTAAAGCTGGCGAAAAATCAGATAAAAACAGTCTTGCATCAGATAGTCCCCTTGAATCTAAAGAAGTTGAGTTCCATAATGAAGAGAAACCGTCGAATATAGTTTTGAAAGTAGAGGACTCACCAAAGCGCGAAGAGCAATCAGCAGAACAGACGAGAGAGCAGTCGAGTGAACACCCTAAAAAGTCTAAAAAGAAAAATATGAAATCAGATCCCAGCGAGGGCCAGGATTGCCAATCGCCCAGCTCCATTGAGAGGGTAGATTCTCCCAAACCAAATGACGATGATACAGTCGATCAGGTCTCTTCGATAAGGCCTAAGACTAGCAAGAAGAAGAAGAAGAAATTTGAAGATTTGGAAGCTCAAGATGGTCTTGACGATGATGACGACACGCAAAAGGAACCAGACCAAGAAGACTGGCAAGTTGCCTCTGGTAAGAAGAGAAAACTCAAATCCACTAGCTGCAGTAAGAACCCATCTATAACAGGTGAATTTTCCCAACCAAAAGAAGTCGAATATACTCAGTATGAAACGAACAGGCTGAGCAGTCAACCTGTCAAGGTGGACCTATCAAAGACCTCTTGGAAGTCAACCAACGTTCACCTTATCAAGGGATACTCTCACTACTAAATGTAAATAGCTTCTCATTACTCTTGCATTGAAAACAGAAGAAATCCCTGTGAGTTGTGTGATAGAAACCAAATAATAATACAATTTGCTAAATAAATTGTAACAAATGTTTTAATTCTTACTCTCTCCCTTGTACATTTAGTTCATTCAGAGCATTAATTCTGATTTTACTATTATTGGGCTCTAAACTCATGGGGGAAGGTTAGAGAAAACAGACGTATATTATACAGTTGTCGCCAAATCCATTTCTTGTGACCCATTTTAAAAAAAAACCTCTTTTTTGAGAGAACCAATCAAATTCTTATATACCAGAGATTCACGTAATTTTGTATATACGTCCGAAAATCCACTTATTTGCATTTAGAAATTATTTGAAGTATGGAAAAACAAGATTTTTATTAACACTGAATACGTATTTTTTAAAGTTTCATCAGCAGTGTTACTCTACCCTGGTCACTATAATATACGTCTGTTTCCTCTAACCTTCCCCCATGAGTTTAGAGCCCAATAATAGTAATATTTTTGATGAAGTTCGACAATACTATTGTTCAAATTCTAATTTTAGATTATATCTGTCTTTCGTCAAATTATAATTTTAATCGTGGCTGGAAAAATTTGCTATTTTTTAGTATATAAATAATCGAGAAAGAACCATGTTAAATCTCTCTTTATTCTAAAGTAAAGAATAAGGATAGCAAAATTTTACTTTTAGGCCTCTTGATCAAGGCCTCTCAGCTTATCATTGCCTTAGAATGGTTCTCGATATTTTCATTTGTTTGTTATTCACGAAGAAATATTCACGAATAAAGAATTGAATTAAAATCTTATTTACTAACAAGTAGTATTAATAAAATGCATGCTATTGAGAATGAAGACATTTATCTATTTACCTAAATTTGCTTCTTTGTCGAGAACATTTGAGCAGGCTCAAAGTAATTCCAATAAATTTACAAGAATTCGTACCAATTATCAAAAGATATCTGATCTATAGAAGGGTTATTTTCTCTGAGGCACTTTGGTTCTCAAAACTGATTCAAAACATGACTCAACAATGAACAATGCATTCAGTAGTTGGGTATTTCCAATTTATTTACAAAAGCAATAAAAACACGAGGCCTGCCTGTAATAGGTAGATAAGGGGTCTGGGGGTTAACTGAAGGGCATCGCTCTGTCTGCATCTGAGAATGTCGAATCGATTCTTTTGATCAGCTCTATTTGCTATGAACTCTGTCTCCATGGTCTCTCCATCGTAATACCATTCAATCGAATTCAAGGGAAACTCGTAACCTTGACGACACTGGCATTTGTAGCTACCCCATTTGAATTCACGCCCAGGGATATGTTGACACTGGAACGGAGAGAGAGAGAGAGTTGGGGATCAGTCATTAAAATTCAATCTACATCTTTTTGAACCTTCATAACTCTACCTGTTTGACAGGTTTCTGGATCAATTAAATTTTAAATTGAAGCCCACAATGTGAACTTGCATTAGTAATATTTTTGGCCAAATAACTTTATCTTTGTAGCTAAATTTTGGTTTATATAAAAATTGTGAAATAGTCTCGGCAGCGAAAGGCTTAAGGTTTCATTATGTATTTTTCTTTCTACAATCAAAATAAGAAGAAATTTGATTTTTCGCCTTTCAAATTCAAGGGTTAAAAAGGTTGTATATATCACTAGGGCAGTAACTTTGCTAATTCTGCTATTTTTGATATGATGGATAGAATTTTAATACGAATTAGGCACTATTTCGTTTTGCTCTTCTAAACCTCATGATAGTCGAGATGATTTTGCTATCAAGATATACGATGCCCGTTTATTGCTAATCCTTCACCGCAAGCCCATGATAGATTATGCTTATTATAATAAGACTTTGTTAATCTTTTTTACTTCTCTACATTACCAAGACTTTGCTACAATAAATTTAAACTTGGTTCATCTATCATCTGTTATTCGTAGAGCATAAAAAGTGGTTTATTTATAGTTTGTGATATACCTTACCTATAAGATAATTAGTTGTCCTGAGAAATGTAAATTTACATATATCTATACTACTTACTTAAAAGTAGATGTGTATTTATTTAAAAGAGAACATATAGTTTTGATCGTCCAATAGGAATATATTTGTCTGAAATAGAGCCACCTACTTTCTTTATCTATATGCAAATAGGCCACCTACCCCTGTACACTCTTCCCAAGGATAAAACTATCTACCTATCGACAACTTCCCCACCGCCTCCCCAATCCTCACTCCATATACGAACGTAAAGTCTGAGAAGGACAGTTTTTGTATGTTTGTGTGTGATCAGAATCCATTTCTAGATTTCTACTTCATATTCATTCTCTCTTCTGAGTAAACAAATTCTCATACAACACGACTACATACAAACACACAAATGTACACATACCATGCAAAAAAGGGGTTCTCTTGTTATTAATTTTGAGAGCCGTTTCGAGTCCAAGAAAAGTTTAGCCCTCCAGGTCCGTCTCTATCTCTTGGGTTGTCACTTTTCATCGATGATTCCGCGTTAACAACCATCTCTTCTCTTGGAGATTTGAGTGAGTGGCATATTTGTAACGGGAAACGTTGATAAATAATGACAATGATTTTAAAAAATATGAGACGATTCCTAGAGTGCCAAGCAACTCTCGGCTCTGTTTCTCTCTGTGAAAGCACAGAGAAAGATTGAAAATAACACATTTCGTGAACTTACAAAGGTACTCTCGAAATTGCATTTGGCAGTGTTTTTGAAAAAGTTTGGCGTATAGAACGATTGAGGACACTGGTTTATGTCCAGGTTTAGGAGTTGGACACTGACCGTTACAACACCCCTGTAGATGTAGAATGATATCAATGAATAATATCATATATATAAATGTCTATAAATAAATTCAGAGAGTCTCCAGTTGTCTCAAGTTGGTCGGTCCTCCTCAATCTGTGAAGGGAAAACTGAATTTCTCAATTCTTTATACCCTTTCTTTTTTTCCTCTTCTGACAGTATATATATATATTCTCATATACTCCCCACACATAATGCCCTGTATATGTGCGTCAGTATATACCACTCAGACTCAGAAGCATACACACAAACAGAGTATACACTTTGAGTAGGGAAAATCTTTTACTCTTGTAGATGTAGAACGTACAATGTACACGGAGAGAAAACTAAAGGTATAGAGACACACACAAAGCTGAGGAAAATGGGGGCCAATGAGAATCTGAGAAATATTCTCCATAATGTTACTACGTCGATCTTTCCTCTTGTATGCTATATTTCTTCCCTTCTCCAAATTATCTCATATAATATCATATAATATAGAGAGGGATACATATATATATACTAAAAAGAGGTAAACAGATGGATAAATGCAAGAAAAGAGGAGAGTAATTATAGAAGGTTATCGATTGAATAAGGCAAAAAGAAGCTGTATGATTCATCTCTCCGGGTAAAAGACCAAAAAAGCTTTCCCCCCCCCGCACACACACACGTGAGAACTACTTCAGTGGGATGTGTATTTTTTTGTATTTGTAATAGGCTAACGTTAATATAGAGGGGTAAGAGTCTGAGGATATTCTGCTACGATCTCGAAAATAAATCAATAACCGAAAAAAAGGAGAATTCCGATATGACTCATGAGGTTACTCATTTTTATAAAGGGATAAGAAGCCAGTTTGTGCATAATATGAGTCAGTCAGAATCTTTTATTTCTTCCCGGCCCCCAATACTGCGAGAATACTCTAGATAGAATTATGATGATAAACTCTAGGAAATCCATTACCCATCTGCTGGAATACGCAAAAATCTAAGCTCTCATTCGTGATCAAACACTTGCTTTACTAATTCAAAACAAGAGACAAGAGGTTGAATGCGATTCATGAAAAAATATTCTCGGTGACTTTGATAAAGGGTTCCAAGACTCACATAAATGTAAGCTGTTTCTCCGGTCCAATTGGGCCGAAAAAGGGTGCAGCATATGTGATAAGCCAATCCTTCTTCGGTCCATTGCAATCAAAGTAGGGATGTGTCCAGAAGCCATCTTCATACTTTGGGGCCCTATAATACATTGGAAAGTTAAAGTATCTCTGCTCGGAGAACCCTTCCCATTGTGATCGAATGTGCGCCTTGGTTAGATACCGTTCCAGGCCAAATGTACTCGTGGACCAGCGTTCCTTGAGACTTCGAAACCAGGAAGCTTCAGTGTAATTCCGATACTTGATCATGCTCATATCCATAGCCTCGACAGCCTGTGTTGTGTCCTTTGGCTTGAACGCAAACGGAGCGAATAGGTCCCAGACGTTATTGTCACTATCCTTGAATGTTTGGTAGTCATAGTAAATGCCAGAGCTGACAATCTCAAAGTTGGACAAAACGTTTGCAATTACCTCGCCAAATAGTTGGAACTTGTTCAAACTGTAGCCACTCTATGAATATTTAAAGGATGAAATGAACAGTTTTTCAATTCAAAATTGAAAAAAATCTCAAAAAAGAACTGAGATGATTTGAAATTACTCTTGGCTCATTTATTGATCAGAACCAAAATTAATGCGCAGTTAATCTCATAGCCACTTCAATCCTTGTTTTTCTACATCCAATAAAGAAAGTGGGGGAGAGGGGAGTGATACAAAAAGGAGAAGTGGTAGTCGACGTAGGAAAAAAAGAGGTCCATCTCCTTCTCAACGTTGGCAGGCGTTCCTTTCTAATTTTATCCTGTGTGAGAGGATGTGGGTACTGGGAGAAAAATAATTCAGTTTTACGCATGAAGATTTTTCACTCTATCAATTCCGCTTCAGTGTTTTTCGTTTAAACTCAATCTGTATGAAGATTCTCACTTTGAACATTTTAAATAAAAAATCATACATCTACTTTAAAGTAACTAGACAATGTAATAATTGACTTGCCTTTAGAGAACCATAAACTTCGCCCATAATGTTGTTCTGGTAATAGGCACTGAGGAAATGTGCCAACCTCAGGGCTGTACGACCCTCCATCTCAAACTGTTTGTCCACGCCATAGCTAACTTCACCTGGTAGATTCAATTCGTCCATTGTTTTTTCATTACAATTCAGTTCAGTTGTGCTCCTGACATGGGCTATAAGCCGGTGTACCTGATCGAATTTGTCCTCATTAAATACGGACTCAAAGTTTATTGTGTAAAAGGGCATCTGGTTATCTTGTTCCATGAAGGAATTGCGTCGTTTCCGATTCAGCTCACTCGAGGTAGCATTCTCCAATTCCATCTTCCTCTTTAGGTCGATGCACGAGTCTTTTTGGAATTTTTTTAAGTTTGAATTCATGTTCAATAGACAAATTTTTCATTGGTCAAAATAACCAACCAATGAGGGAGCTCACTTTGGGAGTCCTTAGACCAGACCAAGCCAATCGGATTCGTCAGGGCTTCATTAAGGTTCCGACAGAATCTCTCCTCCTGGTAGCCCTTCATAATGAGCTCAGGTAATTCGAACTTGGGCATCATGACAGCTTGCTGTCTCTTGCCCTGATAATTGTCCAGTAACCTCTGATGGTAAACCTGGATGAGGGCGTTCTTTCTCTCATCTGCTTCATGTTTCAGAGTGACCGGTTGCTTTGGCTCATCACGACCGGGTGAATTGTCAAGGTAGTGTTCTTCCGTCTCTACATTATCCCGGTCAATGGTCTCATAGCCGAGATAACTCAGGCTAGACTTTAACACTTGTCAATTGTAAATAAAGGTAGATTATTCGATGAGTAATAAAGACAATAGAAATCTTGTAGACCTTACCTAAGCCGGGTGTGGCAACAAGGCCATCCTTTAGGCTATGGAGGGCCTCGATGACAGGACTACGCCTCTTCCGCGTGATTGCTTTACCCTCTTGCGGGTAGACTTCGCGCCATCCAACAGGGATGCAATCGAAACCTGCCTCGTATTCCTCTTGTGTGGCAATTTCAATGTCAACACCTCGGAAGGGCCCCACCTGAAAGACTGGCAGACGATAGCCGGGTTGGCAGACACACTCGTAACCTCCGCGTGCAAAACCGAAGCCAGACAATGGAACACACTAAAAATTCCTTAAAATTTAATTTTCTTCAGAGTTAGAAGTTTAACAACTAACCATTGTTGTTGGCTTACACCTGGCTGTACCTGCCAAGAAGTAATCTGCATTACCCATGCCAGCTGGACATGGGTTAAAGTCAATGAGTAAAAAGTCCATGCTGGCCAGTGTTACGCCGATACGTCTAGCTCCTCTGAGACGATCGATTGACGAATATCTTGGCATGTAATCCGTGACCGAGGAGACAGCACTAACTAGCCATCTATTGGTCTTCCCACAGTCAAAGTAGGGTCTTGTAAATCTCACTGGCATGTTGGTCTCCTTTTGACCCGGAGCATTGGGGCCAAAGAAGGTCTTTGTCTCTGGTTTTGTCATCGGATTCCCCTGCATATCCGCATACAAGAGCTTGGTTATGTACGTCGACTTATCCTGGCTAGATCCACGGAAATCCGGGATGAAATTAATGCCCATCTCTTTATCTCTAATATAGGGATTATTCTTGTACCAGGAGGCAGTGTAATTTGAGTTGGGCCCAGCTCCCAGATCGTGAATTTCAATCGTCTGATTCGACGGAACCCTAAGGAAATTCATTTCATCATTCCAATTGTCCAGTCGTCTTGCCATGGGGCCAAACAATGGCAAAGTTGTATTTATGTCTTTATTCAAAAACCAATCAGCATACGTTGTATTCGTATCGTAGAGAACAGCAGAAACATTGAGGACATTTGGAGCGGAACTAATGTCTGCAGCAGCTGAAAAATAATAATACATCAACATGGGAAGATATTTTGGAGCGTCCACAGTGGTGTTTAGCCGCTGCAGAACGTAGCTATAGAAAAAGCCGCGATTTAGAGCAATATTATGAAGATGTAAGAGTTTTGTCCTATTGGCAAACCATTGATTTATCAAGAGTTTATTGTATTCTGGAAGTTGATTGAGGGTATTTGCTTCAAGTCTCAGATCAGATTCTGAAAGTTTTTCACAATTTTCCGGGTTGGCTCTTGCCATTTTCTCCATGATCAAGTCGAAATTGTCCTTCTTCATCCATCGAAAGGGGCTTTCACTTTTCACCCGAAAGTCAAAATTAAAAGTTAAAAGGAACACGAGGAGTAAAAATAAAGATATCTTTTTAACTTTCTGTATATTTTCCCAGCCTAGCATGTTTAACTGATGGGAATAATAGATTATTTAGAAACAAGGTAAAAAAGAAAAATATTCGTATTGACAGAATAATAAATAAAAACTCGTCTTAGTTGATTCCAACAAACTCAAATGTCTCAAACCTTCAAATGATCTTGTTACACTAAATTCTAAATTTGAAAAATTATTCCAAAAGAACCAAAATGACAGAATTAGACAGACAATGCAAATTCAAAATTGATGAAGCAGTCAGAAATGTGAAAAGTCTTCTAGAAATTCCTCTAACCGAGTCTGTCTCCAACATTCAAGCCTCTAATTTGAGTGTTCTTTACAAAGTAGGCTAATAATAACAATTTCATTTCAATTTTTTCAGGTTGATACAGACACAAACTTTGAAGACATTTCTGCCTTTAGAGCTGCCTTTCCTAGTTCTGCAGAAGATGCAAAAGTCTATGCTCAGCTTAATAAAATTCTGGAAGTTGGCGAAGATTTTGCAATTATGCTCTACTCTTGGCGATCAATCTCCAGAGCTCTTCCATTCGTAAGTTTATTGTTTAAAAAATTCACCTCCTTCTTATTCATTATTATTCTTGTTTTTTCTTTCGTCTCAGATTCGATCTGCTGATCAACCTAATCGAATTGAAATCTATGAAAAGACGATAGAAATCTTGGAACCCTACGCCCAACGTCTCAAAAATTTTATGTACTTTCAAGCAGACGCTATCGAGAGATTCATCTGTGAAATGAAGCGACTAGCACACAAGGAAAAGTGCTACGTCAACCAGGCTTACCTCTTGGTCCTGGGAAAAATGCTGAAAATGTTCGCTCTGCTCGATGAGATTAAAAACATGAAAGCAAGCATGAAGAATGATTATTCTGCTTACAAGAGAGCCACTCAACTACGTCAACATCATGATCCTCAATCCACAAAGGAAGCCCAACAGGTTAGCGTATTCCTCGCACAACAACGTATCATTCGAGATAAACTTAAAGAGAAACTCACATCTATCAATGGGTATGAAGATCTTTTAGCTGATATCATAAATAATAACGTCCGAATGTACGAAGAGAAAACCTATGTCCTTCCAGAGGAAAAACATACTCTTGTCATGGTGATTGCTTTCTCAATCTACCTACTGGATTCCTCCAAGATTGTTGACGGCAAGACTACGGGAATAACTCTTAATAAAATGGCTAAAAAGATAAATTATGGAAAAATCGACAAAATCTTCAAAGAATGCGAAGTGGTCAATCTTTTCGGGGACATGAGTCTGGAACCATTCAACTATGTTAAACAGACACCTTCCTATGATGCCACCAAGTGGCCTGAACTCAACGGAACACGAATCTCCAGCCAAGGAAATATTTTATTGCATTTAAATCGTTTTCGCACCGAATACACATCGCTAACAGCTGATTTGGCTTGGCATACGAATAGCGCTGTTGTTAGACTTAGCGAACGGTCAGCTAATGAGAATAAAGAAATTTTCGAATTAGCCCTTCGAGGCCTTCAATATCTATCCGGTTGGTCTGTTCAAGTTTTGGACACCTTCACCTGGAAGTTACTACATGCAGCTGATGATCGTTCTAATCCTGACTGTCCCAGAGAAGCTGAAAGCTATGAAAAAGCAACTCGATACAACTACAATAGCGAAGAGAGGTTTGCTCTAATCGAAATTATCACAATGATAAAATCAATTCAGTCACAGTTGTTGACTTTGGAGGCAAATTATTCAGAGGCCATACGCCGAAGTGTCTACAGGGAACTACAGACATTGGTTCTTGGACGTCTAAGCGGTCCACTGGCTAAGGCCTTGAAGAAGAAAGATAGGGCCCATCTTGTTCGTCTGATAAATGCAATTCAAGCGACTTGTGCCGATTCAGTGAGTTCCTCATAAGAATTTATTGCTGTGAAATAATAAAATTCCCACTCTATAAATCAGATAACCGGTCTTTCAGAAGTAGAAAATGTCATGACGAATAGTGGCTCAGCAAATGGCTCAAAGTCGACCACCTGGGGTCGTACCATGAGTAAAATTGGCAATTCCGGCTCACTGAGCAGTGGCTCTGGATCAGGTATGGCCTCTTCCGCTGCTCAAATGTTCAATCAAATTGACAGCGTCAACGGAGGGCTTTTGGTTGCTAAGCGCCAGGTTGGTCCCAGCAGTAGCCAATTGTATTTGGTTCGTATCATGCTAGAATCGTTGTTGGACCTCCCTTCGCAAACAAAGAAGGATATTGACTCTGCTACAATGCACGCTATCGAGAGTTTCCTTAAGCAAAGCTTCTACTGGCCGTATCTCTTAAACTTTACCAGTAAGCTTCAAACTTTGACTCCATGTCATCACTGGTTATGTCATTTTTCTATTTTTCTTTTACAGAGACTTTAATGAAATGCTGTGACCTGTCTCAACTATGGTATCGTGAATTCTTCCTGGAAATAACTAATGGAGCCAGAATCCAGTTCCCCATAGAAATGAGTATTCCATGGATTCTAATCGATCACGTCCTCAAGACACAAAATCCCGGCTTTATGGAATACCTGTTGTATCCTCTTGACCTGTATAATGACGCTGCTGAATGTGCCCTTTATCGTTTTAAACGGCGATACCTCTACGATGAAATCGAGGCCGAAGCCAACCTTGTTTTCGATCAGTTGGTGTACAAACTCAGTGACCAAGTATACCGTCACTACAAGCAGTATTCAGCCAATATAATCCTGGAGAAACGTTTTAGATCAGAAGCACAAAAGGCTGGCAGACGTGAGGCTTACCCACCACCGATTCGTTATGCTGTTGCCTTGATTAAACAGCAAAATGTCCAACTTTTGGGTCGTCCAGTCGACCTGAGGAAACTCCTGGCTCAACGCATGAACAAATACACAATAAAATCAATTGAAGTTGCCCTGAAGAAATTCACCAGCCGAGACTTGACCGGCATTGTTGAGCTACAATCATTGCTGGAATGTGCACGCCTTTGTCATGAAATGTTATCCGAGCATTTGATCTTGGATGACTTTGATGCCCTCTACCAAGAAGCTAACAATCAAGTAAGCCTATTGTTGTTAGAGATTAATCAACTTGTAATAATCTCAATGAATATAGTAACATTTTCAATTCATTCACAAAACTACTATGAACGTAGTAAAAGATTAACTCGAAGTAATGTGATCTCGTAATTCATTGCAATCAATCATTTAATATCTAATCTTCCTTTTTTTTAGGTCGGCCTCAACATTGGCAAGATAACTGTGCACACATTCTGGGAACTGACCTATGATCTGATAAAGAATTATTGCTACAACGACTCAACGGGTCGTTTTGTCAGAACCAAATTGATGTTAAGTGAAATCCTCGAGAGGACCAAACTAGAAGTGGTTGAGCCACAATTCTTCTGGGGCAGCAAATCCCTGAATGAATGCTTCGAAGCTATCATGAAGCTATACAAGGGCTTCATTGGTACTCCTCACTTTATCGCCATTTGTCGACTACTCGGCTATCAGGGCATTCATATTCTCATCGTGGAAATGATGAAGATACTCAAGTCACATGTGAGTAGTAATTCTCATTCCTAGTTTATACTCCCCCCCTACATATTCATATAACACACTGTGACTCGAAGGTTTACTTTTTATCTATGATCCTGGTTAATTAGGTTTTCAAAAAAAAAGCTTTAACAAGTAAAACCATTCTTTTAGATTGAACAAGTTCTCACAGATTGTGTCAGTCATTTGTCCAAGTTAATGCCGGTCACATTGAATCCACCCCAGAAAGTACAAAAGAACTCTGAAAGTCTTTTCAACTTTTATTTTAACAGTCTTCGTCAAATTTATCAGTATACCGAGTTGAAAACTGACGTCTGCCAGAGTTTCCGGGAACTAGGCAATATGCTAATCTTTGTCACTCATCTAGAGAGATGTCTCACCATGTCGGACTTGTATGATCTCATACAGGCTAGCCCATTCATTGGTCAATTTCCACGACCGTTTATGCCGAATATGCCGGCCAATCTTAACGATCGTAAGTCCATGAATATCATCTTTCTCATTCATAATCCCGTTTTTTTGTGTTCAGCCATTCAAAACAAGATGGCTGTTGAGATCAAACGCGAACGTGACTTTATCTCCAAGGAATTCGCCAAGAAGCAGGAAATGTTGTCTGTCGTCAACTTGGCCGGTAAAATATCTACACAAGAAGTCTGTTATCTTCTCCTCATTAGTGTGTAACTCTGAATGAAGTTCTAACCTGATTTCCATTCCCCTAGCATTTGTCCATTGCCAAGGAGAATGAAGTACTGACAAGGGAACGTCTCTGCTGGGGCCTAGTTATATCAGAGTATGTGCTGAACAGGCTGAAAGACTGCCTCCTCAACCAGGATGAGAATTCGACCAATCAGGATGAAGCTCTCTCGAATCGTGATACAAATTCCGCCTCCTCTTCAGTCCCTCCCACCACGAGTATTTGGGCCAACTTTCGGCCTGAGTCAGTCAACAAAAAAGACATTTTCGATATTGACGGTTGTGGTCAGTTCCATCGGATCTGGTCAGCTGTTCAGTTTGTATTTTGTACACCTTGCGGTCAGAACGAGTACACTGTCGAAGAAATGTTTGGTAAGACTCCCGATCAATGTTTGAGATTCTGATAGCAAAATTAACCTTTTTGAATTCTTCTTACCCTGCAGTGTAGCTGGAAACAGATGATGAGTCTATTTTTTTCTAAGGATTTAGATACAAGTTTTTTTCTTGATCTGAATATAAAGTTATTTAGTCCTGGATCAGTCTATTTTATGATTTTTAGGTCTCTGAATCTGAAAACTCGAAATCTCAAGCAAGACTAACAAAAATAGCCGCATGCTTGAATCCCATTAGCTCGGACATAGTGTGGAACCAATCATATTCATCGAATACCCTACAATGAGTATATTTTATTCGTATTCTGATTACTATTCAAGAAATTTCCAGGAATTTCAGTGAAGACAGGTCTAAATTTCATATCATTTAATATTACTATTAGGATGTTTACAATATAATGTTTTATGAATACTTTTGAGTAGTTGTTGAATTATTAATCTAAATATAATTAAAGTTCTGAGGACATATTTTTTGAGGCCTTCATCATCGATGACCTGATCAAAAAGCAAGCTAGCAATTTCGAACTCTTAGCAATTGTTTCTCTTCTAAAATACTAGCCCATTTGCCTTTTATGAGTTGTTTTTTTTCGCTTCTTCAATCTCACTTGTAAATAATTGCATTCGGTGACTGGCTTACTAAATCCTTCTATTTGCCATTTTACAATCTGTCATATTTTTGTTATACAATTCCTTTGAATAGACGTCAAATTTTCCATTATTCAGCTCTGCATACATCAAAGTGAAATTATTTACATTTGAAGGAAAAAATTAATTTTTTTATTCTCTCTCATACTAGGCGAAGGGCTCAATTGGGCAGGATGTGCCATAATTCTTTGTTTGGGACAACAGCGACGTTTCGAGGCCTTAGACATTGGCGGAGTCCTCTTGCGGGTGCATAAAAGTGAACGCCAGTCGAATGGGACCGTGCAGACCTCAAGCACTTCAGACTCAATGATTGTCAGTAATCTCGAGAGAATCGTCTCTCGCCTGAACAGGTTCTCAGTGTTGAACCGTCAAATATTCGCTACCCTCAATAATTACATCAATCCAAAGTCACGTCAGACCCAGCATACTGAGAATGTCAGGCAGTATACCCCACCCTCTTGGTCTCAACCTGCATGATTACTAATCATTGATTAGCTCTTTTACAATTTGTGTGAATTCTTAATTTGAAACCAATCAACTTTTTTATTTTAAAACTATCCAGTTGGGTTCTCCATCTTCAACCCTTCTACCCGGATCCCCTTAATTATGGGTTATCGAATTCCTTTTTACTCATATTTGATATTTCCATAGACAATTTTTGAATAAAGTTTTCTTTCAAATACTGCAGTTTTCAATTAGTTTAATGCGTTTGTTTGTTCTTCTCTAATCTATCGATTTTTTCCCCTTCATTACACTCTTTTAATCTCAAAATAAATCCGAGAGAAACTGATTAACGCTCCAAATCAAAATCCCCTACTGGTTTCATGAGAATTAGCCCAAGTGTTTATTTCCTTAAGAAATCTGTACATTTTAAATTATCAGTTTTATTCTGATATCTCTTTTTTCTTGTTAAAATCCAACTCAGGGGAATTCACGAAAAATTTCATCCATGAATGGTTCGCATAGATTGAGAAACTCAAAATACATTCTCAACTCTATCATAAATAAAAATAACACTAAGAAGAGAAAATGTACACATTTTTACGTTAATTAATAAAATCACAAGAAATTGATTGACATTCAAGACATGGCCCAAAATAAGCAAAGAAATAAAAATCAGTAATTTCCACATACAGTACTACGTATGAAGAGGAGGAGGGGCGCTCGGGTTAACGTGAGATAGGATACATAGAAATTAAGAACAAGGTGGATTATCCGGTCTTTTCTTTCTGGTACAATCCTTGCTTTTATCACAGTAAGTGTGCGTCAATGTAAAAATATAAATATGGAATTCATATCGATAAATATATCATAGTACTAAAGATAAATATGTAAATGTTAATAATAGAATAGAGTTGATTGCTTCTTTTGTTGTTTTTTTTCTAATTTGTAAAAATTAAAATTCCCAATGTATGACGAAACTGTTACTCTGATGGAACTGTTTCCATTGCTTTCTGGCAGAACGATGTCAACTTTTCTACAAATAATAAGTATAATATATGTATAATGAAAAAAGGAAACTCTCAAAAGCTATCCTTGTTCTAATGGTGTCTTGTTTTTTAAGCGCAATTCCAATCAATCGTATATATTGTAATTGGAATTGCGAGCAATAAATTCATTATTCAATTATTGAATGAAATTTGTAAATAATAATTTTTACATCATAGTGAATTTTTCATTGAATGATAAATTGTTGTAAAATACAATAGCGCTTAGTTCAAAATTTGAAATTTAAATGAAGGAAATTAATTCTTTTGTTTAATCTCTTTTCTCTAGATAATCCAAAATAAAAAATAATCCATATTCTTGGGGTGTTTCCAATCAATATGTCTTTTTGTGGATTGTGCATAAAATCACAAAATAATAATTCTCAACTAGCGTGTCTATTAAAAGTACAGTTATTCATTCTTAAACAGAGTCTTGAACTCAAAATCAGATACAGATTACATACAGACTTACCAAGGTAACTGGAGATAAATCTTGGTTTACTGGTCCATGTGAAAACAACAAAGTACACGGGTATGGAGGTCAACAAAATTCCAAGACCCATCACTGTAAAAAAGAAAAGAGATGACCCATTTGTTAGAATTCACTCAATTGATTCACTTGATCTGTAGTAATGATGATTGACACCGGTCAACTTACTGAAGGACCCGTTCAATTTTGATACTAGGTCAGATGAAACTTATTGTTCGTTATTCTTTTAATTCTATAGGATTTCTTCAGTTCTTTTTGTTTTTATTTTAAACAAAAGATAACAACTAGGCACCAAACGAAAGAAAAAACTTTTACAGCCTATATTTAGCACTTCAAATTTTGTTGAAAAATGGTCTTCTGACTTACTCGAGGCGAAAAAGTCCCCTTGAAATGAGAAAATAACCAAGAACATGCTAAAAGACACATAGATTATGGGTACAATGACGGGAACTTTGACGGTCCTCTCAAGGTCCGGATATTGGTAGCGATATTGTATAACAATGAATACTGACAAGGCGATTGCACCCCATGTCACGAAGCCGATACAGTTGATCAACTGATAGACGTCACCCACAAACATGTAAAAGAGCGACATTAGAGACTGGAAAAAAAAAGTAATATAAGCAACATGTAGAAATTACAGTGTTTTTAGACAATTAACCTACTAGCAGAGTGTGGTCACTGGTAATTACTATATCCATATGAACTCTAACTTGATGGAGATTGTCTTCTCTTACCTAGATGTTAGAAATTCGGATAAGCAAGTGTCAATTCCATAAGAGAGTCTGCCACCGTGAGTCGAATATTATTTGACTCTCTTATGGAATTGACATTTGCTTATCCGAACTCTAACATCTAGGTAAGAGAAGACAATCTCCATCAAGTTAGAGTTCATATGGATATAGTAATTACCAGTGACCACACTCTGCTAGTAGGTTAATTGTCTAAAAAAGTAATATATTTTATCTGATGTGATCTACAGAGCATGCAAAGTAAAGCTGGTTGAGATATGATTTAATTTTTTCATCAAGATTTCGAATTTGTTAAAGATTTTTTGGAATCCTACCCATGTTGCTCACCATTTGAAGAAAAAAAATTCAGAAAAAAAATTATTTTTATGAAAAATATGATCATTTTTCAAATTCTCATTTGGCGCCAAAAGGCCTTTTTTCGAACTTTGAGCTGAACATTTTTGTTGATTTGGAAGTGGGAGAGGGATCAAAAACTGATTTTCCGGATCAAGAATAGACAATAAAGCTGAATAGCGCCGTCAAATTATCGACAGTTACCCCATTTTCGAGAGATTTTGAATCATCGAAATTTCATTGATTTTCAAGTAGTGAAAGTGATCAAAAAATCGAAATTCCGCTCCCAAACGATCATGTGATTATGCATAAGACCAGATTCAGTTGAATTGATTTTCTTGTCTAATCTTGATCCTGAAAAAACTCTTTCGATCAGCCTCCCACTTTCAAATCAACAAAAATTTTCAGCTCAAAGTACGAAAAAATGGCATTTTGGCGCCAAATGGGAATTTGAAAATGACCATATTTTTCATAAAAATAATTTTTTTTCTTCAAATGGTTAAAGTGAGCAACATGGGTAGGATTCCAGAAAATCTTTAACAAATTCGAATTCTTGATGAAAAAATGGAGATTTCTGTAAAAATCATAGATTCCCAACATCATATCGATTAGCTTTAATTAAATTATTGAATTCCTATCAAGATTTAAATCCAGTTTAAAGCCTACCTCTGTCCGATCCATTAAAACATCGTGAACAGATCTAATTCACTAGTTTCCGTGTAGATCCCCTATTCGATGCATACAAATAGATGGATATTTATGATTAATCATTAGCGATCAGCAGATTCTCGAAAATAATTAAAAATCTGCCTCAATATTATAGGAAAAATTAGGATTTATTATTTGACTGATATTATTCTTTCATCTAGTCGAGAACAAACAAAT
Source organism: Gyrodactylus bullatarudis (assembly GCA_012064415.1). NCBI lineage: Eukaryota > Metazoa > Platyhelminthes > Monogenea > Gyrodactylidea > Gyrodactylidae > Gyrodactylus > Gyrodactylus bullatarudis. Next base: position 718,551 of record SSNU01000042.1, read on the forward strand.
TTTTAGATTTATTAAGAACCATTCTAAGCTAGCGAGAAACTAAAAGTCCTGTTTCAAAAGAAAAATTTTTCTTTCCATCAGTGGGATCGTTCAAAATAAATTAAACCATGTCCTTTAGATCAGAGGGGTTCTTCTTGAATATCTAAATACTGAGAAATAACAAATGTTTCTCTGATAACCACGATTAAAACTAGCAAATTAATGTCGTTCAAGGTAACGAAATAGATTGACTTACGGTAAAAATGGTGGCTGGAATCGGTGTTAGTCTGGTATGATGGATCATTCCCATGATTGGAGGCATCTGGCGATTTTGGCCAGCTACCACGAATATTCGTGAGGTGGTCAGGATGGTTCCGTTCACTCCGCCAAAACATGACATGGCAACAGCAATCGAGATGAGGAACCAGAGATAACCGTAGACACGACGAGCAAATAGCTAAGGGGGAAAATTTGTAAATTTTAATCACCCTTCCCTTAGCGTGTTTGTATTGTTAGTTCAACAAAAGGACTTTTCTTCTTAATAAATGAATAATTCATCTGAGTTATAGAACAAAAAGACACTTTGTGTCTATACAACAATAAGCTGCAGTGACTACCTACACTAGGGTAATACATGATTTTTAACTTTTCGAGGAGAAGAAATAGTTCCTATTGAACCTTTTGTTTTAAATTTTATCTAGATATGAATAATTTCAATGGCAGCTTTTCAAATTTGCGCCACAATTTTTTTCAATGCATTTTCCCAATAAATAAATACTACTACAAATTTATTCTGAAATACCCTTTATTCCTATTTAATTAATACTGAACTGATAAATTAATTCATCTAATGTGTGATCAGGTTCTGCTGTACACAAAGTCATGCTTTGTTCACCCCCTTTTTTCCTTTTGGCTAAGATTGCTAAGAAAATCAGGCCAAAGGAAAAACATTTTTCATACAGATCAGTATCCTAAATCGATGCATGTATTAATAATCTAATATATCTGTATGTGGGGAAAATAAAGGAAAGATCAATAAAGATGGAAATATACTTTACGCACTGGTGATTCATCCCTCTATACCTAATTCGTGCGTATGTACGAAAACAAGATCAGGAAAAAATCGTTATTCTTCTCTAATAATATGTATATATAAAAGGTTGAATAAACTCTATTGTATTGTTAAAAGTACAAAATATTGAACTTAATTGTTATCAGATCTAAAGATCTGGGGCCGTGACATTTTTCGGTCAGAACATTATGAATAAAATCGCATAATACTTTTAGTCTTCAAGCCTTGTCCAAGGTCACACTGTTTTCATCACGTGATCTACTCAGCAATGATGTACTATACATTGATTGATGCGTTTTTTTAACACTAAGCCTAACGAATTTCTGTGAAAAATAGCCTCTCTTTTTTGTACGTGAAAAATTATCTATCAATGGGGAACTTACCACTGCCACAGCTGGAGTGACCAGGGTTTCTGGTATTGACACTACAGTTGCATATGAAATGATTGTCAGAGTGTAAACAATGGTAACAATAACACAACTAAAGGCAATGGCTATGGGCAAATCTCGTTTGGGATTCTTCATCTCTTCGATCATGCAGTTGAGGTAATTCCAACCGGAGAAAGCAAACAACCCAGAATAAAAGGCATTCACAATGCTCCCGAATCTCAAGTCTGTGCCAGCAAACATGTCCTCGAATTCTTCAGTCCTTCCCTTGCTAATCTGAATGAAACCTGTCGTGATAATGACGGCAAGTGCTGCCAGCTTGAAGTAGGTGAAAATGTCCTGAACGGCTGTCGATAATTTGACAGAAATACAATTTATACTAGTTATGGTCAGTAAAACAACAACAGCAATTAATTTAACAGGTAACTCGGGTTCTTGGCAGTCAGGAAAGAGGGGTTGACAAACATACTTGCCCACAGCAACGCAAATTACGGCTATAGTAGCCGGTCTGATGATCATGACTTCAACCCAGAGCCGCATAAAGGCCGGAAATCTTCCGTAGGCATCATAGATGTAGGCATAGTCGGCACCGGATCTCTGAATCATGGTACCCAGTTCTGCGTAGCTATAAGCTCCCATTAAGCTGAAAATCCCGCAGGCAACCCAGACGATTAAACTTGCTCCGAGACTATTGACTCCTTTAAGGATGCCAGTAGGACTGACAAAAATACCAGAACCAATTACTGAACCGACAATGATTGAGATGCTAGAGAACAATCCGATTGTCTTTTCCATTTTCATAGCTCCGGGAGTGTTCTCGGTGAATTCTTTCTTGTCAGGGTCGAAATCCTTCATTTCTGTTGTAGATTCAGAATCTTTTCGCTTCCAAGTTCCGTCTGACATATTTTGCTAGCTTTCAAGTATTTATCTAACCGATTTAATGCGCAAATATTTTTGTAATCAACTTTTCAATCGATTAAATTAATCTCAAAACTGTGCCATAAGATGAAATAGACCGATTAGAACAAATTTTTCTTCTATATCTCGTATTAAAAATGTGTTTTAATGATCAAACATTATAAAAAATGTTGGAAAAAACTCTAGGGTCGCCCGGGATCATTAATGAAAATAACGACAAGTATTCCATTTTTAGTATGCACAAACAATCCTGGTTCGAGTAAGGCACAAGTTCTTTTAATTTTGTTAGCTATGCTTGCGTGAATCACCTCAAAGTGTCAAACAACACCATTTTTCTCATTACTCAAACAAACAAGCTCATTAGAATCCCTCTGGAGAGTGAAGAGAAGCCTTCGGAAATCCTTATTCCAACTTCTTCCAATGAAAATGTTTACAGCCTTCATGTTGACTCCAGGGGTAACCACATTATCATTAGTTTAACTTCCGGCAAAAACCTGTACACAACAAAAGCCATGAAGAAATTCCGTACCCTCAATAAGATGAAGGGAGTCCTTATTGAGCATATTGCCTGGAATCGTTACAACAACAACGAGAAGCTTACACATGCCATTCTTGTCTCAACGAACATTGGAATAATTTACGAAACAAATCTGGATAATTCCCACACCACAAACCCCGAGTGTTATTGGCTCAAATGTCTTGAGCTTATGGAAAATGAAAAGGTTGTCGGCATTGACATTATCCGCTATCCGCCTAGCTCAAATCAGGTCGTTTCTGGGGAAGACCAAAAGTGTACAATTATCATAGCCACGAGGAAACGTCTGCATCAATACACCTCGTGGGTTAATTTTGAAAATGTCCAGCGCATAGCCAAGAGTCCAAGTGTTCGACTATCAACTAGTAGTAGTCTGGAAATGGGTATCTTTTATCCAATATTCCAGAATCCACACTACAAGTGCACTGAAATGCCAAGAGAATCAGTTCATGGCAGCTTCGATGTATTCTACCCACAAGAGAAGAACGAGCCTCCAAAGTCGATTAGTTGGCTCTGCGAAGTGGGAGCTTTCTTTGCCAATATTGATCCACAATTCTTGAATCAAAATAGTTCGTTAGACGACAGTTCTGCTGTTAGCCTATTGAGTGGCCTCAAGTTAATTCAACTATCGGTGTTGTTGTCGAAGCAATCGAAGAAATCCCAAGGCACCTTGGAAGGGTCCAAGAACTTTCCCAGAGATCAAATTCCCATAGCCAATCTAATCACAGAGGCACACATTGTCGTGGTATTCAAGAATCGCATAAAAGCCTTCAATGTCCTTAACCAGACGCCAATCTTTAATGAAAAGACAACTGAAGTCTTGAATGAGCAAATCGAGAATGTCATCAAGGATCCGCACACAAATCGAATTTGGGTCTATTCCAAATCATCACTGGCCGAGTTGAAAATTGTCGATGAATCACAAAGAATCTGGAGGGTCTACCTCGAAGTTGGCGACTTTGACAAGGCCCGCATTAACTGCAAGGTAAGTGTAGAAACCATAGTACAATAAAGTACCTGGGCAACAATTTAGTAGAGAAATAGTACCAGCTATCTTTTAAATAGGATTAGATAAGCAGATTTTTTCTTCAGCTTTTCACTATAGTGACCATCTACAAGGTTTTTTTATTAACTTAAATCAAATTATTCTGTCACCCTCCCCCTATTTTAGAATAAAGAGGACCTTGAAATGTTGAACATTTACGAAGCCGAGTATTGGTTCTCCCGTGGTCTCTACTTCAAGTCAGCACGCCTCTTTGCCCGGACCAATGTGGCCTTTGAAAAGATTGCCCTCCAACTCTCGACCCTTCATCTCACTAGGAAAAATAAAATGGAGATATCTGAGTTGAAATCGTTACCTGTGGAAGAGTTGGACGATTCCCTATTCGAAGTGGACGACATAAACGACCAGGTCAACGAAGATTTGTGTGCAGACGATGAAGTTGCCTACAACACCAAGAACGATGTCATTGAACAGGACTTTATCTCTGTAGGACCCCTGAAGGTCTATCTAAAGGAAAAGTTGGATCATTTAATCAAGAGTGAGAACCTTGAAGTTGACTCACCCGCCTATAGCCTAGCCTCGATAACAGTCATCTGGTCAATTGAGTTATGGCTCCATGAACTCGGCGTCCTGATCGCCAATAGAATGTGCCAAGATGAATCAGTTGACGAGCATTTCACAGAACGCTCACGGAGTAAAACCGTCCTTAACAATGACAAGATCGGGGAACTCCGGGTTGAAATCCGCAACATCCTCAATCATACAAAGCTGAGGAACGTCATCAAGTCGAATAAGGAGACTCTCTATGAGCTATTCAACAGTCATGGGGACTCTAAGGAGTTTGTTTATCTTTGCAAAGTACTCCAAGGTATGTTCTTGATGTATTGAAAGGCTAATACTAATTCGTACTGACCTCCTATTTCATACTCCGAGGGGAATACAACGGCATAGACCAAGTGTGTATACTAGATAGTTTCAGTATCAATTGGCAGACTAATCCCTGCTAATTCGTACTTTTATGACCGATACCATTTCATTTATAATCCAATGTTTTTTTTCTAAAAGCAAAGATATTTTTTCAGTCTTTATCGAGAGGAATATCATAAAAGATATGAGTCTTACGTTAGCCTATGCGATGTATTCCCCTCAGGACAAATTAGCAGAGTAATCCCCCCTAATTTTTACTCAAGTACAATTAAGCTACAAAATATATAATAGATTTGTATTAATTTAATTTTTTCTCTCTGAATCTTTGGACTATTTTAGACTACGATATCCTCATTGATCATTACATGATGAAGAATCAATACGACAAAGCAATGATTATCCTTGGGACATCTAACCATCCTGGCGTCATTGATCGTCATTACATGTACTCGGCAATTCTTGCCAAATCCTTCTCCAACCAACTGGTCCGGGCATGGATTCAATTCGAACATCGCCTCGATCCTAAAAGGTATCCATTTTAATAGATAATCCTTAATAGCTCACTAGAAGGCCTATTGTACTGTTTTTTTGGTAACTTTGTAAATCATAACCTTTAAGGCTTAAAGTCCTAGAGAATTTTTATTAGCTTTAGCAGATAGAGTTCAGGCGATTGCATATCTGAATTCTACAGGTATGATTACTCGATAAAAGTTGTTTTACTTTTTATCTGTATTATCCTGGGAAATAGGGAAAAAAATCATCACTCTTTGAATTAGTATAGGACGAGTTTGACGAATGATAGAGTTGTAATCTCTGCGTATTCCAGGAGATTTCCTATCGAATGGGGGGTAAACAAAGTATTTTTTGCGTGACCCAAATAAGCTTTACTACAGTTTTGACTAGAGCCTTAAAATGTGTTTTAAACATTCTGTATATATTTCAACATACTGTTGTGAAAAGTATTTGAAACTAGATATTTCTATCAAGATGACATTCTGAAATTATCTCCATGTTTTATTAGTTCAACTTCAAAATTACCTTGGATATTAATTTTTGAGCTTCTAGGGTATTAGTCATGTTCTGTTTCTGCCCATTTCTAAATTGGTATTTAAATCTCTTCCAGACTCTTCAATGCAGTCATCAACCTGCCAGACAAAGAGATGCTCAAGTACCTAGAGTTCCTGATGATCACAAAACATCGCAAGTTGGATCCAGAATTCCACCAGCTCCTCATTCTCAAGTATGTTGACAATGGGGAAGAGGACAAGTTAATCAACTATCTAGACTATCAGGTTTCCCTTGACGATGACAAGGATGATGAATCACTTCAAGCAGACGTCTCTTTTGACGATATCATTGGAAGACTGAAAGATTCCGAGGAATCCACCGACATCATATCGAATCTGGCCAATTCCCTAGCCGATGCCAACAAGTCTGAGCAGAGATTGAGTAAATACAAACGATAAACTCCATGTATTTTTAAAAATCTAATTTATTTCCCTTCCACAGCTATAATGACAGAGTTTGGCCTCGCCCTGAACCTCTGCAAAAGTCGGAATTTGTTAAAAGTCGTCTTGTACATTCTCCAAAAGATTGGCATGTCAGAACAGGCTCTGGACTTGGCCCTTGAGCGAAAAGACTACGCCACAGCAAGAGAGATTATCAACAAACCACTAGCCACCAGTACAGCCAATATTGAATCGAGTAGGAAGTTGTGGTTGAAATTGGCTCAACATGAAATCGCCCATAGTGATGAGCCGACCAAGACTGCCCTGGCCCTAATCAAGGAATGCGAGTTCATCTCCCTCGAGGACATTCTACCCTGCTTCAAACAGTACACAACTGTGGACGAACTAAAGGACGTCATTTGCCAATGCCTCGACGGATACAATCAGAGAATTGAAACCCTCAGGGACTCAATGCACACAATCACCGTCAATTGTCAAGAGATTAAGGATAACAATATCAAAATTAAATCAAAGCCTTTCACGTTTTCCCAGAACGTCAAGTGTATCATTTGCTTTGGCCATTTGATATCTCGGACCTTTTACGTCTATCCCTGTAGTCATAGAGTCCATTCAGACTGCATGGTTCAGTATGTAAGTCCCCCCCCCATTTCATTACTCACAAGTAGGTGTATTAACTATTTTTTATTTATTCAGATGCTCTCCTTGGAGGTTGACTCCAGAGTTGGCCCACTGGCACAGGGCCAAGAGTTGACAGAGGACACGGACGAATTTCTAGCATCAAACTGTCCCATCTGTGGGACGCTGGCAGTTAGGAATTCGACAATACCCTACTTCTCCTCGGCCGAAGATTACACCCTTAAACAGTCACTATGGTCTTTCTAGTGAATAGCATGTTCATTTTTTTATGCCTATCAATCTGTGATTTTTTTATTTCCCTGTTCAATAAAAACATGATTTTTCCACATGAACTTTCAGTTTACTTCGAATAGTAGACAAGAGAATTCTGTAGGTAAAAAAAAATAAATTTGATCTATACAAATTTCTAAAGGTGTTCTTTTAAATATACACGGTAAATATGGTCATGTTTAGTAGATAACTTCGAGAAATTCACATTCCCTACAGCAAATACAACAAATGAGCCCTTGATTTTCGCCATCTACCGGCAGTTCCTCTAGCCAGACATGGAATATATTCTTAAAGTTTGTGCACAATTCAAGACCATGATGTCTCCCTTTGGCTCCCTCTATAGCCTCGCGTATATTCTCTTCGGTCAGTTCTTCCTGGAGGTTTTCAATAATCAAGGAACACTTTTCACAATAGAAGCGATCAGTGAAACAAATCATCTCATAGCGTTTGCATTTTGGACAGTACAACTTTAGATCATCATCAGCAGAGAAGGGATTGTCGTTTCTATCCTCCAGTTCATTGATTATCGTTGAATTGTTCAGGGTGTCCGAGATGAGCTCTTCGATATTTCTGCTTTTTTCCAATCTTTTCTCTCTCCTGGAATTTCTTTCCTAAACAATGATCGTATGGAAATAACCTGCTTGAGTTTGTCTCGCAAACTTTGGATAGTAACATTACGATATCGTTTATCTTTACAAGCATCAATGTGAGACATTAGAGTGCGTTAATTAGTGAATCAAAACTTTTCTGAAAAGTCTTTTGAAAAGACTCTTTTCATAAACTATAAGTGGAGCGTAGAAAAACAAAACTGTCTCAACAGAAAAATGTGTCAAGATGTTTTACTCTTGTCATTGGAAATAATTCAAATCAATTCCATCTTAAAGAGAGAGAGTCTTAATAGCGATTCTTTTGAACTAATTTCGTAATTTAAACACTAGTTTCAACACGTACAAAATGTCACTTCCAGCTTATGAATCTCCAAATTATACAGATAATCAAAATACCATTGGACCCTCCAATGATGATAAACTTAGACTTAATTCAATGTTCCCACGCAGTATTCATGGAATTATGAAAATTCTACAGGTAAATTAATCCCATAACCCACCAATTCCTAATCACCATTAACTATTAATTTATAAATTTTAATCTTTAATCTTTAAATTCTGACAGATTCTGTTCTGTTTGATTTGCCTCATCTGTATTGGATCTTCTCAATATTCAGTTTCAACAACTGGCTGGCTTAACTTTGTTGCAGCCTCAGCACTTGTCATCAACATATTCTTTTTCCTTTTGAATCTTTTCGGTTTCATCAGTCGCCTACCTGGACCCTGGGTCATTATCGACTTTATCTTCCTAGCACTGACCTGTATATTTTTCATCCTCTCAATGATCATTGCTGCTGCCTCGACACCAAACATCAAATCTGGCAGTATTGCTACGGCTGTAAGTTTCATTTCCATCTCTCAAGGTCCTAATTTTTGCCTAATACCCCTCCCCCCTGTAACTAGATCAATATTGCAGATTATTTTAAAAATTAACAATAACGGATAAAAATATTAAGATTACTGGGTAGGTTTTAGTCTTCATTTTCAAAATAAAACAAGCAAGATTGATTTTGTGTGTTAACTAGTCCATGTGTAGTCTATGATAGTGTCTATCCATACATTATATATGCATATATGCATACTTTTTTCATTCTAACGTATAAATGAGTGATCATTGTATTGAATGTGTATAAAAAAAGCTCGTGAAATGGTGTACAGTATACACATTCCATGCTGTTTATGTGTATAGTACAGCCCTAGAATTCTTTTAAAATACGAAATATGTTAATGCATATATACAGGTTGTATAATACAGGGTATATTCCAATGTATGTATGCTTTGAAATGATCCCAAATGTTTTTAGATCTTTTTTGCACTGACCGCGGTCCTCTTTGCCGCTGAGTGCATCGTCCGATTCAGGATTTACAAGGAACACGGAACCTTTGTTATCTCATCGACAGAAGTGGCCACAAAACGATATCCCGACCACAGCGTTGGAGGTATGGTCCATAACGGCCTTGACGTGAACACCGAGCCAAAGCCAACTGTTGATATTCCTTGAGTGAGGTTGGTGGTAGAGAAACCCCTTACCTCCCTCATCCCTCAACCCCCCTATGAACCCTGTTTCCTATCTGTCTACCATTTGTTTGATTGATTCTGAGTATTTACCCATCCATCAAGCTCCCCTGTTTTTTTTCTTTATCATGAACCGCTCTGAATATATTGACAAGAAAACACACTTGAGCACAAAATATTGAGAGTATCCTCTCCCATTCATCGTTGCTATATATATTATCATGATCATGATCATTATGTAAAAGAACACTTGCCTTATCCCAGAAAAGAAAGGCCCGAGAAAACACGATGGGCTGAAATTTTTTGTTTGTTTGTTTCATTTTCACTCGCCTAGCCAAACTCTATCTATCTCTCTCTCTCTTTCTCTGCAACAACATACGTATAAAATAAAGGAAGCTTCAAAATAGGCCATTACCGAAAAAACCAAAATCATCAGCCTTCAATTTCTCCTTTTACACATCTCTGACACTCTCGCCTAGTGTGTGTATTTGATCCATTCTGTGTACTACACTACTATTTATAAATATTATTATTTATCTAGCCATGTTGTCGTTTGACAAGGACAAGAGGAAAAATATCACTGCCAGAAGATGATTTAATTTTTAATAAAAAAGAACAGAAATTTACTACAAAATAATAATACGTTTTCTCTTATTATATTACATTTGATTGAAAATTTCTCAATGAATTCTACTACGAGAAATTTTGTAGATTTTTGAAAAATGCTACTTCCTTCAACCCACAAATTCGATCAGCCGAATTAATTATGAATGCAAATTTTATATTCACTCTCTATCTCGACACACACACGGAGAAGAGAGTACACGAGACATGTTTTTTTTCTCTATTTAAATCAAGTAGAGATTCACAATCAAAGGTTTCTCTTTCACTTCCAACAAATGTCTCAAAATTTTATCTAACTGGCCTAGATAAGTTTTTACACTTTTTTGAGTTGATGGCGTATCGATTTTTTTTCTAGAGAAATAAAATCAGTTTGCTACAAATTAGAGTGAACTTTTAGTTTGCATGTTTTTTTCTTTCTATGGAGAATCAAGTCTTTTCTTTTTTTACTCTTTCAATATACGCCGTTACGCTTTTTAGTTGTTTTTGGTTGAACGAGGTCATCCTTCCTCTTTAGATCAAACTTTGATTTCATTCAATAGAGGAATGACTCTGTAATCTGTTATCGTAACTTTGATTTCATTCAATAGAGGAATGACTCTGTAATCTGTTATCGTAACTTTGATTTCATTCAATAGAGGAATGACTCTGTAATCTGTTATCGTGACTTGAAAATAATCAAAAATGTTTAGAATTGAATTAAACTCGTGTGTCAAGTTCTATATTGTCTGCAAAGTTTAGTTCGATCAATTCTTTTCATCACTCTTTAAAAAGTAAGAGAAAAGTTGTTCCTCACGTGACCTGAAACAAGGCATCGTGATATCCTTTCTCTCACAAGACCTTTTTCTTCTACTTTCATCCCTCATCATTCCACAAGGTAATAAATCACCCTCATATGACATATTATGTATATTAAACATTTTACTTGCCCTGTTCATCGATCTCCAGGAGATTCTCATCAAAAATTCATTCAAAATTTTATACCATAAACCACACATGTCTAAATGTTAGCAGAAAAATCAATGTCCCAGTCTGTCTGTTAGAAAAATGAATTCAAAATCAAGCCCTTTTCATGCCAAAAGTTGTATACTACAATTGTAAACTTTACAATTTCATTGAAAGAATAAAACTACGCATCTAATGTGATTCCGTTGACTTTTCAATAAGTTTATCATTAAAATGTTGAAGGATTATACTAAAATAAAGATTAAGAGGTGTCATTTATGATTATAATAAATTGATAAATCTATCCTAGATCAAATTCCCTCCTTTCCATTTGACTGTAGTTTATTGATCCTAAATATGAAGAACTTGTAAAGAGAAGAAAAAAGATTGAGAAAACCTATGGGTACCCACATTCTCTTCCACGTTGGCTCATAACCATCAAAATCAACAAAAAAACATGAATAAGCATAAATTACAATTGAGAATAAACAAGAGTAGAGTGTATCTCCAAAAGAAAACTGCTCATTTCATCATCTACTGAGATATGAGAAAAGAAACAGATGACAGGTTTGTGCAACTTGTCTTGACATGTCTCTTTCAGAATTCAAATTAAATAAGAAGGACACATCTTTTTTTTCAAAATACTTAATCTTATATCATATTACTGAGAGATAATTATCGATTTAAAAGAGTGTTAATAGAACAGGCTGAGTAATCTAATGGAGAACGATTGAGAAAAATATAAGATTAACACGGTTGAATGTCGTAGGCAAGCGTATATTGATCGCAAAAGAGTAATCTGGTTCCTGGAACCGATCAACAATCAATATGTAGAGAAACATCTCTGATCAGGTAATGTTTATTCTAAGCAGACAATCAGACACCAGGAGATTACAGGTAGGTGTAACTTTGTCTGTCTGGTGAGCTTATCTATCCGAGCCGTGCAAGCCCGTATTCTACTTGTGAAATTGAAATTCTAAACTTTTCGATAAGAACTATTATAATTCTATATTGTTTCTATTATTTAAAGTACACAAGTTATTTTCTACAACGAGACTAACTAATACGATATTGAATTGACTTTTCCCAATGCACATTTATCGTTATAATTTTATTCTAAAATATATCATCTTCTATACAACATGATATTCAACAACATCCTGTCTTATTTATTTGTTTATTTCCTATAGAATACAAATCCCCATATTTTTTCGTTAACTAATCATATCCAAAGATTATTATTTTAAGCTATCAGACAATAGGGAAAAATTTTATCCCATTCAACTATTCGTTGTGTCTCTTTTGTTGTCTTTTATGTGAAAAGCCATCCATCTTGTGTTATATATCATTTTTTCGTCTAGAAAAACATTCACTTATCCCCAAATAGACAATAAAAATTTATCGAATTTATTTGACTGACTGTGATTGGTTGGTTTCCTTTTCATCTCCTCACATCAAATGGCCAATAAAAATCATTTGTGAAAATTTTCATTCATAAAAAGGTAGTTGTAAAATATAAATTCATTCATAAATAGTTTGTAATATAATATGAATTTGAATTCATACGTCTGATGATAATTCACATTGAAGCTTTTAGAAAATTTTCTCGAATGCAATGTAGATATCACGAGACACAATCATTTGGATGAGTGAGAGAGCTATATATCGGTTTCTCTATTTCACTTCAAAAAAGAAAGAAATATTATTAAAGTTTTTTCGGGGAAGAGAGAGAATTGAAACAGCTGTCACAATTTCTCCTGCATACTCTCTGTGTGTTTATTCAATAAAAAATAAAATGCATTATTAAGGAACTGTGTGATAATTAAATATTCAGGTTTGCTCTGTCTGAGATTATCATCATCTTCTATCGATATTGTTTAAAGAGTAATAAATACGCCTCTTTTTTCATATATTCTACAATTTCCTGGTTAATCTGAGAGGAATGTCACTCAGAGATCAAGTCAAAACTACCTGTTTTACATTACAATTCACTATGCTCAATGTGACTTACGTTTGTATGAGTTATCGTGGATGTGATAAAAAATCTCACTCAATCAATAAATCACACCTTTTTTGCACGATTAAACCAACAACAAGTTGCAATTATATTGTAGTATATATTTATTCTAACCAAAAAAATGACTATTGATTCGTGCATAAAAAAACTTTTCAAGTTGGGGAGTGAGCCACGCCTTTAACCAGTTGTACATTGGTATGGTTCTTAAGCTTTATTGGGTTAATTAATCAAAGGAAGGAACATGTCAGGCTGAAATTCAATAAATACACTACATCTATTGTATGTAAATAATAATAATAAGTAAATAATATTATTAATAGTTTCCTTCTTTCGGCAAAATCTATCTACTTTTTCTAATACATTTCCATATAGATCTTCAAACTCATTAGAGGACTTTCGAGTAATCTGTATTTCCTTTCTATATTCAAAATAAATATTGAAAATATATACACAAATCAGAGGAAATGATTCCACATTACTTTTCTCTATAGGTTAAAACAGAGGGGAGCTGGGATTAGTGTTGTATCCGTTAAGGATAACAAATAGGGTTTCATATTAAAATGCCTCCTTTAGAATATGTAATAATATCAAATCGATAACTATGGAAATCAATCAATCGGCCAGTCAATCAGAGAGATTGCACTTTACTTCCCCCTCCCCCTACCAACATGTTAAACTTCAATTCAATCCAAGGTGTGCGTTCTCATTGGTCGAGAGTTCTGATTGGCCAATCAATGAGGACCTCAATCCTCGATAATACCTATCGATGGCACAATGTCAAACTCTATTTGTTCGAGTAAAAGAGAAGAAAATACTCTTGAGATGAGTTGAGTCAATACCAGCACATAGAAACATGATGATATTGATGATTGATAATGTATCTAAACTTTTTTATTTTCTTCTTTTCGAGCAAAAGACAACGAAAAAACTATGTGTAAATATTTCTGGTTCATATCTCATGCAAAATAAAGAGAGAAAAATACAAATTGATTCATTCAAACATAGAAAGATAAACTGGCATACTTGAAAAATAAAATGTATACATTCTCTATCTCACATTGTAATGTGACCTTATCCTTTTTTTTAGTTTCTTGAGCAGATTTTAATTGTACCAATTTTGAATTTTTTCTAAACTCGACTATTTTATGTTCTAGGTTACTTTCATTATGATTCTATTGATGATTTTCCACTACTATTTCATTAATGATTTTCTCAATGAATTTGTTTACTTAGTGGGATCTTGTCTTTGGTTTTCTTCAAAAAGTCATCTGGTTTGGTTAGTTGAATTTTTAATGATTTTTTGGATCTATAGACCAATATGAAAACAAAGGTTCTTAGCCTTTATTTATGCAATGAATGCTTTAAAAACTAACATCTTCTAGTTGAACTTATTATGAATTAATACTAGAAGATTGAAAGAGCAACTTGAGAAAGTTGGCAGAGAAAATAAAATAGAACACACACTAATGGTTGGAGATTAAACGTGTAAATTCATATGCAAAATTGTTAATTAATATTCAAGGAATATACTATATTACATTGTCCCTCTTGTTATAAGTCATTTCTAAGCTTATTATCGATTGCAATAGTATGAATATTGTTAGAATTGCTTGCAAAAGAAATGATCAAACATTAGGTGATCATCGGTTAAATTAGAGAACAGTTGCCCCCTCTTATTTCTCTCCAAGTTAGAAAGCCCTTAGTCTCTTTTTCATTCAGAAAAATTACTGAAAAACAAGAGAGGGCAAATGTTCTATGGATAAGCCATTTGAAATTAGCAAAAGTAGGGATACAAGTGTTATACACTAGGACTTTATTTTAATTTTAAAAAACACCTTCAATACTCTTCCTAACTTTGACAGGACCAAGTTTCTTTTGCCTTTCGATAATCCTGGCCAAATAGTTGTGCAGTAGGAGGTAGTCGGTCTGAAAATTGAAAATTACCATTGGACTCACATAGTGGGAAATGGATTTAGCCCTAAACTGACGGAGGTAGAGAATCAAGCCGAAAATGTCCACCCTCTTGATCATGAATTTGATCATTTTCCTAATGTAGAAGGCAACGATAAAGACACTGGTTCGTTTGACAGCATCACTATAAGTTAAGAGAAATCAATTTTGTACTCACTGGCAAAAGACGACCGTGGGTCCGGAGGGAGGGCTTTTCTCTGTAACTACCTCCAAGTAACTATCGACCAACAGATCCAGATCATCTAAGCTAACCGGTAGCCACCGGGTCCTATAGTCAATAGCTATTCTTGTCACCTTGAAGTCTTTGTATTGCTATATATTTGTGCTATATTTAAACTTGACCTACATACATATATTATCCGATAGGTGTACTGGTGTATTGTACTGGAAATTCTTTTCTTATCGAGTTCCAAGACTCTGAGCCGATGGTTATAGTCAAAGTATTTCGTCTTTGCATTAGTCGGGAAGCAGTCCAAGGTGTCCCTGGAATTGTGAAGGAAGGCAACTTACGAAGCGAGGCTGATAATGGTACTGGCTCGTTTCTCCGCAATCATGGACCAAAAGTGTTCCACAGTATGCCTGAGTGGGGCCTGGGTCAGGATGAACTCTGTTGGTTCCAAGGAAATTTGGTTGACGTTCAGCAAATCAAATGCAGTGGTAATATTTTCGGGCTCGTTGTTTTTGAAAAAATTGGGAACTTCACTCGAGTTAATATACTGGTATCTTTGACACTATTGATATTTTAAATAGTTTAAACCTATCTACTTGGTAGTATATTGACGAAAATACTATCACTTACAATTATTAGTTGGCAAACATTAAAATGATCTATATAGTAGTATTATTTAATGATAAAAGAAATGAACTCATACACGGCAACGACTCCCGGAACGCATTCAAATGCATGTATTTCTTTTTACGAATGAATCTAAACTTGTCCAAGTAGCCGATGCGCCAGGTGTGCCGGTCCAACTGATGATAATCTCTCTTCAATATTCTAAGGTTCAACTGGTCCCTTGAAAAAGTTTTCGTCCTCAATGGATCCGGGCGATATCTGAATGTATGGGAAAAAGATACAATCAAGTCTAGACCAACTCTTCCTTTTTGGGATTCATCAAGATGATTCCTACAAACATCATGAAAAACATCGGTATCATTGGTACGATAATGTAGAGGCTTTTGTGGTGTACTTTCGGGACCTCTTCGCCATCGAGAATTGTTACAAGACTGCTTGTAACATTCATTATGAAATTGTAGCGGATAGAATTTTGCGCATTTCGTAAATATTCGGAAAAAGTTTTTGGAAATTTACACCGCGCGCAATAAAATGAAAATCTCTAAAGAATGGGGTTTTAACAATTTATTAACACAGTAGATAATCATGGCTCTAACTACTATCGGTTGCAAAGGTTATCTAGGTCTACTTGGAAGTGACCGAAAGAATAATATTCAGTAATGCAATCACACACTAAGCATTCAAGCTGGCGTCCTCTAATTAATCATGTCTGCCGAAAGGAAGTAAGTCAATCTGAGAAGAAGAGTGCCACTCATTTAAATGATAATAAAAACTTTTTTCGTTTTGTCAATTCTGGTTGACATGTTCATCATTAAATTCCTAAATTTACATTGAGTTTACATAAATGTCTTGGAATATTGACATATACATGTAAACTAATATACTGAGAAAACTTGATGTAGTTGATAAACAATGAAAAAGAATCAGCTAACCACCGTGGGAACTGAAACGAAGGACTATGAAGAATTTGTCCAGAGGACCCGGGAGGGGAAGAATACCTTTGACGACTTGTTAAAGTTCTACGTGGGCCACAACGGCTTTTGGCAGTATGCGATAATGATCCTGGTGGCGGTGTCGAGTCCATCAACGATTTGTTTCGGTAATTTCATCACTGCAACGCATGCATTTCGATGTCGACAATCAGATGACCTTGAATCGTGGTTTGTGGAGAAGAACTACTCGTTTGCTGACATTTCCCATGTTCTAAATGCTGAACAAGAAGGCTGTGTAGCTTACCAAATTCCAAAGGAATCATGGGAATGGGCCATGGGCCAAACCACCCGAATAAAGGATGATTTGTTCAATAGATCCACCTGCCTTAATGGCTTCGTGTTTCAGCCAGATAACCAGTATTACTACGAAGACACTATCGTCAAGGAGTTCGGGCTAGTCTGCGACAAGAGTTATCTCATGCCATTGGATACTAGCTTCTACATGGCCGGTATGCTCGTGGGATTCCTATTGGGGGGGTATTGTGCTGATACTTTTGGAAGAAAATACTCTGCCCTATTCTTTGCCTTGGTTGGTGTGGCCAGCACAGTCATCTTGTACTTTTCCAAAGAGTTCATAACCTTTCTCATTCTACGACTACTCATTGGAGGGTCCGGTTCAGCCATCTCTTCCATCATGACTGTAATCGCCATAGAAATGTCGACAGTTGAATCTCGATCAATTTTCATTTCTATTTGGATAGTGACCCAGCAATTCTTGAGTCGGTCATTGCTCAGTGTCGAGGGGTACTTTATAAAGGACTGGCGGACCTTCCAGCTTGTCCAATACACGCCTGGGGCATTGGCCATTATGTATGCATTCTTTTTACCCGAGTCGGCCAGATGGCTTTACACAAAGGGACGGTTTGCCGAGATGAAAAAGTACCTTGAAAATGCAAAGAGTTTGAATGAAAGGTTTTTCGGCTTGCCAAAAATTGAAAACCCCAAAGTCGACATGACTACTGTCATAGAGAATTTAGAGGAGGAATACAACCAGATGAAGAAGGCCCGTGATAAGATCCCCTCGGAGTCCAGTAAAGGTTTCTTGCTCGTCACAAAACTTAGGGGTCTCTACAATGATTTCTTCAATGAGAAAACTTTTCGCAAGACATTGGCCTCAATCAGTGTCTTCTCGTTGCATTTATGCGGCCTCTATGGCGTAAATTATTACCTGAAGACTATTCGAGAATCAATCTACATTATGAATGTCATTGCAGGTACTTCGAATTTGCTGTCAGCCCTGGTTCTTTCCTTATCGTATAGATTTTTCACTTCGCGTAAGACACCTCTGATGATTTACTTGACGATGGCATGGATATTGCTCGTGGTCTTCTCTGCCAGCATGATGTTGTTTCAGTTTGCCTCCGACCTCCTGTTCACTATCGTCATATTCTTCGTCATCATCCTTTTGCAGGCTGTCATGAATATGCAGTATTGCTACATACCAGAACTGTATCCGGCTTCCCTTCGCGTACAAAGTCTTGGCCTGGCCTCTGGAATTGGACGGGTGACGGTCATGTTTGTAGATTATATAAACCTTTTGGATAGGAAAGTCATTCACGGACTTCCATTACTGATCTTTGGTGGTATTATAGCTGTGGAATTCTTAATTCTGACTTTTCTACTTCCCGACACAACTGGGGAGAATTTGGACGCTAGGACCAAAGACGATGAAACGGAATTCTAAATCATATTTTGTATTATTAAATTACATATTCTTTAGCTCAAAATAACCTATTCTGTATTGGTGATAAAATTAATAAAAGATAACGTTAAAATTGTCCAATCTGCTGTTTTTTCTCGTGTCTGTAAATGAAATACGAAGGCTCCTCCTTATTGGTCGATTCATTACCAATCTCATTTCAGCCAATACAAAGACATCTCCTTACTCTTGAAGTATCATAATCAATTTGAATCTGATCAAGCATAAATATTTTTGAATTTTATCAAAATGTAATATATATACCCTTAGACAGAGAGAGAGATATGTCTGGGCTAGAATCAGAGATCGAACTCAAAGATGGGGTAGACGAAAAAGTTAAAGACTTCATCATTCGTACAGGGAAGAAGGACAATACGCTTGATGATATACTCCGGTACTATTCAGGGTACGGGGGATGTTGGCAGTATGGAATCATCATTCTGATGAGTATAGCAAATCCAACGACCTTGGCCTTTGGCAATTTCGTCACAGCTACCCATGAGCATAGATGTCGAGGGGAGGCCTCGTTGGAGGCCATGTTAATGGCTGAAAAGCTGACCTTTGACCAAATCAACAGAGTAATCACGGAGCCAGACTCTTCCGGATGCTCCATGTTCAATGTGACCGCCGAGAATTGGTCTACAGCTCTCAATCTGACAGTGGAAGAGAAGAGGGCCACACTTGGAACTCAGTCTTGTCAGCGGGGTTATATTTTCAAGCAGCAGGACTACTTCTATAATGACACCATCGTTAAGGAGTTCAGTCTGATCTGTTCAAATAGCAAAATGATGCCTTTGGATAACTTCTTTTACAGTGCCGGCATTTCCATTGGTTTCATATTGGGAGGCTTTGTGGCCGATTACATGGGCCGAAGATATTCGGCCATCATCTTTTCCCTTGTAGCTGGGGCATCAGCTATTGGAATGTACTTTATAAAATTGTTCATTCCCTACTGCTTATTGAGGCTCAGTGTTGCTATGGCGGGATCAGCGATTGCTTCGACAACTGTCATCATGTGCATCGAGCTATCGACGGTGGAGTCCAGGTCGAAACTTTTGGCCCTGTCTATGTTCATTCCATACTTTCTGAGTCAGAGTCATCTTAGTTTCCTAGCCTGGTTCATAAAGGACTGGCGCACTCTCCAGCTGGTCCACATCTCTCCGATGTTATTGGCTCTGTTGTATTTCTGCATTCTTCACGAGTCCCCGAGGTGGCTCTATCAAAAGGGAAAGTTTGATGAAATGAAAAGAGTCTTCCACAGTGCCAAGAGGGTGAACCAAAGATTTTTCGGCAGTCCACGACAAAAGTTTCACTTCGATCTTGAAGTCTTATTCGAGAACATTCAGCTGGACTATCAGGCTGAAAAGGAAAAGACTGTGGAAAGTCAGACGGTTTTGGCAAACTTCAGGAGCTGGGTGGGCAAATTTCTGACTAGGAACTCACTCATGCTGACAACTATGATGAGCCTGAATTATTTCGCCTTGTTTGGCGTCGGCTACTACCTCAAATACATCAAGGAATCCATCTACATAACTAATGTGATTTTGTCCCTTTCAAATTGCGTCTGCTCCGGTCTCCTCATAGTGACAGAAAAGATATTTTCCTCAAGGAAGTTTGCCATCATTGTCTATTTGAATATTATTTGGGTCCTGACCGTTGCCTTTGCTCTAGTGACAATGCTAGTCGAAATGAAGACCAACATTCCCCTTATTTCGGTTATATTCATAGTTTCGATTATGCTGCAAACAACTCTGTGTATTCAGTCCTATTATGTGTCGGAATTGTATCCGGCCTCGTTAAGAAATCAAAGTCTCGGCTACGTCCTCGGAATCGGTCGGTTATCAGTTGTATTTATCGACTATGTTGTCCTGTTGGATAAATACTCGCATGGGCTGCCTCTCTTGATACATGGGATTGCAGTTGTGGTTAACATGTTCATGGTCAAATTCTTTTTGGCCGACACTTCTGGTGATAATCTAGATGCCAAGAATAAGCGATGATTCAAACCCGTTAGCCAAAAAAGAAGTTTATGAACTGGTTATAGTTAAATTTAATGCAGAAAATGTCTTTTAACTAGAGTTACCATAGTGTTTTTTTGATTCACAGTTTACATGATGGTGGCCTCTCGGTTCACTACGACATGTTTTATAATTTGAAATAATTAATTTTGCAGACTTTACACTGTTTTGAAATCTTTAAGAGAAATATCGATTCAATAAATCCAATGGAATTTGATCCATTAAATCATGATTCTTTGATGTTCTTTATAGAACTAAAGGAATACCAAAGATTTTATTTCTAAATCACACAGAAAAAAACAGATTAGTAGATTGAGAACAGATGAAATGTTAGAGAATATAATTATCAATTTATTCGATTTTAGTTACAGAAAAAATAATAACATTTTCATTCATTCGTGAAGAGAGGAGAGAGCAGCCCCCATACGATGTGGATTCTGAGAGGGATAATGAACACCAATTTCATCCCCATTATTAGGCAACTGAATATTGATCATTGGTTTATTCTGTTGGTTGGTTGGTAATTCAGAGACTTTGGATTCAGTATTCTTCATTGAGAGATTGGGTGGAACTGGACCGTTCAAGGTTAAATCTCCAGAAATTATGCCAGTAGAGACAGGAGGTTCAGGTTGAGGCTCAACTGGGGGTGCAGAATTGAGAGATTTTATAGGGATTGGAGCAAATGTTGAAGATGCCTGGTAGTTGCCAGTGAGAAGAGGAGCTGGTGGAGCCATTAGGGGTAGAGGAAGGCCAGGAACTGGTGGTAAGATGATTCTACTACCATCAGTACTAGCATCACTGATCATTGCGTTGACAGTGCTAGAGGCTGATTTGCCCCAGTTGACACTGAGTCTGTGTCCATTCAGGATGAGACGATCATAGGTACGTTCAGCTGCCTTTTCAGCAGCCTCTCTAGTTACAAACTGAAGGAAAGCACAATGCTGCTTATGATGAACATGGACAGAGCGAATCTCTCCGAATTGATAAAAGTGGTTCCTCAAGTCCTGCTCCGTAAGAGCATCAGGAACACCGCCAATGTACAGAGTTGTGACAGTTTTGTCTTCTGGAGGATGTAACTTTGGTAGACTCTCATATTTGGCCAGGAGTTTAGCAGCAACAGGATCATTTTGACCATAGTAACGATCCTTGAGATTCTGATCAGAGAGTGGATCATCGGGATCTGTCGGCTTCTCATGGCGGTAGGGACACTCTTCTCCTCTCTTACAGTGTCCTTTAACCCAAAAGGAGCAAATGTGAGGCCGATTTCTCTTGTAATAAGGAGCTGTCCTAGCTAACTTGAGCAACATGTCAGCTCCACCGCCACCGGAAATCGAGGAGGCTGCGATGGTGTTGGAGAGAACCTTCCCAACCAATTCATGGCCTCCATAAGGAGCAGATAAATCTCCGGACTCTTGAAGTTGTTGCTCCAACTGCTGATGGTAGTACTCACGATTTATGTCACTTCTTGGCAGTTTTGCAGCAGCTGCTTGACGAAGAGCACGATCACGAACTTCAACTGGTAGACCATATTCTAGGTCGAAGATGCATGTTTGACAAACATTCTTAACTTTGGCACATGATTGACAAATTTCAGTCTTTTTATAACGGGCATTAGGACCAGGGCACCAACGGAAAACTGTAAAAGGACGGTTGCAAACTTTGCATTCCTCGCCGTATTTGTCCTTTTGCATACGGATGAATGGACTTGGACCAAGACATGTTTCACAAAGAATGGGGAAATCCTAGAGGAATTAGAAAGTAAAACTTACAGAGTTCTCCCAGTTTTGTCGATTATACGTCGATGAGTTTTTCGAATAAGACATCGACTATTTGAATTACAGCAGAAATTTTAACAAATTCCAGTCAGCAGTCAGTTTTTCTAGTTTTCTTCAGTTTAATCACTCTTTTAAATTTTTTGTAAAAAATTTTTATTTATCTTATAAAAGTAATGGAAGTAGATCTATACGCATATTTTGGGCTAAATTGGGATGCATCCGAAAGTGACATAAAAAAGGCCTACAAATCTAAAGCTAAAGAACTTCATCCAGATAAAAATAAAGACAGAAAAGACGCTAGTAAGTATGATTTACAATTTATTTTCATTTATTAGAGGAAAATTTCCAACTTCTCAAGGAATATTTTGACATTCTCGATGATAAAGCAAAACGGAAAGAGTATGACAGAATATGGCAAGCTAAACGTGAAGCAGAAAAGAGAAACGCTAACCTGTCTAATGAACGTAGACTATTAAAAGAGAAACTCGAGGCACAAGAGAAAATAGCTCGAGCAAATTCCATCGCAAAGGTACAGTTTGATGCAAAGAAACGTGCAGCAGAAGAACTACGTCGTAAATGGCAAGTGGAACAAGATATTAAATCATTCAACGCCATGAAAGAGCGCAAACTAATGGCTGAAAATACCTTCCTTAATCAGACAAAAGAGGACAGTTCAATTACCTTGAAAGCAAAATGGAAGCCCAAGTCGTTTGTCTATTCTAAAGATAACCTACAGGGTTATTTGGGAGAATTTTCCAAGGACATAACGATTGTCACGGGGAAAAAAGAAACAGCAATAATTGAATTCAGAAATCGAAAAGAAGCCTTGGATGCATTCAAAGCTTCAGCCAATGGACTTGTTGGCGATGCTAGTAATCCTATAACATTACACTGGATTGGCGGAGCTCCCCATGAAGCAGAGACAGGTGGGGAAAGAGATAATATTATCAGTATGGAAAGAACGACAGCTACAACATTTCCTTCTAGCTCCTTCTTTGACAGCAACGTCGAGAGATTATCAGACCCTCAGGTTGCCCAAAAGCAAAAGACTAACTTTGACAACTACGAGTCTGATATTCTTGCTAAGATGATGAGATTCTCCAAGGATTAAAATACCAGATTTTCTACTTATCAATTTCTGTACAAAAATAATTTTTTTTCTTGAGCAAATAAATTAATGTGTAAATAACAAGTCTATATTTTTTCAATCTTTAAGCTGCCTCCTTCAAAGTAAAGTATTTCATGTTTTTACTCACATTTGAATAGAAATTTCATCTAAATATTTTTTACAAATACATAGCTACTTATAAGTAAATACCGATTTATCTAAAATATAAACTAATAAATTTTTATTCTCTTGGCCAGACTACTTTTCTATTTTAGAATGTGATCAGTGATCACTGATAAACAGATATTCCCTTGTCGAATATTTTGAATGCTTTCTCAATTATTAAAGTCGTCTAATTGTTCTTTTATATTGTTCACATAGAAATAGAATTGATTTATAAATTGAAATGGGGTATGCGTAATTAGAAACATTTAAAAGTAAGCAAGCTTCCTATTGAAGATAATTTTGGCATGGAAGATACAGTAAGAGGAGAATAACTCGATTTCTTCGATAATGAATCCTTCTTCTTTCTTAAGATAGAGTTTGTTTTCTACAACATTCCATGTCTCTTCTGATTGTAATCAATCAATTGATAGGCAACAAGAATTACAGTGAGACCATATTTAAAAGAAAATGCTTACCGAGAGTATTAAGTTTGAAGAGTAAGTGGGGACTAAAAGTGGAATGTACTAGGAATTAATTTCCCCAGTGTTGATATAAATGAGTGAGTGGGATTGAACCTCAAGTTTTACGTTAGACTTGATTAAAGATGAATAGAATTTAATGAGTTATTTTATTCTTTCAGAGGGGATGGGGACATGTAAGTCTTGGGTGTCTTGATGCATTCGATTAGTAACAAGTTTCATCTCTTTTTATGTTAATTTGACACTCTACCCAAAAGTAGACATACATGCATATTCGTCGGTATAAAAGATTTGCTTCAATATCACAATCTTCGTTAAGACCGATGCGGTAAAAAATTTTTGTTAATAAATCTCTTTTTTTTCTTAGTACCCAACAAGAAATGTATGATTTTCCCTTTTTTCTACCCTCAATTTTCTACCTTCCTGTATCATGTTCAAAAAGTTCACTGTAATTTTATCAGTATTGAGCCAATTCTAACGTGAGTTTCCCCTTTAGACTCAATCATTTTGTTAGATAAATAGGAAATTGAGGTTAAAAATTTCTATCATTTAAGCGATGATGAGTAAGACATGGTTTAATCCTTCCTATGCTAACCTGATGGTCGCAACTAATGCGGCTGGCTTGTGATAGAATTGTTGCTAATAAATATGAGTAACTGCTATTATGTGTTGGATATAGTTCAATTTGAATTAGTGCTCAGAAAAAACCCATATACAGAGATCAAAGAGGCTCACTGAAAACTTTATTAGGGATGTGCAAAGATTTGTGTGAGTATTCCCTTGAGCAAATGTACATTTGATGAGATGTGGAAACTATAGAAAATTGATTTTACATCTATATTTATCAAGGCAAGATGACGAGTATGACTGATGAATACAAACAGTCAATTCTGATTGGTTATTGAAACTGGCTTATCAGATTACTGAATTTAATGTTGTTGTTATTGTTGTTGAGTAGTAAATAAAATCTGCTTTACTCAAGTTGTGACGATGGAGAGTAAGCTTAGAGTCCTAAAATAAAAAGTCCAACTGTATATCAAGTGTTTCTGAAGGGTAAGTAGCATTCAAAATATAATTCCAATTCAACAGCTTCGATCTTATTTTGCAAAAGTAATTTTCCCAAGCTCACCATTTAACATCAAAAGACTAGAGGAATGTGATACGTAAGATTGCATAGAGAAATTATTCTTTTAGAAATAAAGATATTCTTGGCATTGAGTGCGTTAACATACGACCATAATGTTTGATATAAATTCATATGAAATTTTTACAGAGGTTTCGACTACAAGCCAAGGTAAGACAGCCTCCACCAGATTAAATGATCAAGATATTCAAGTCAAATGCTCGAATATCAACTCTGATATAATATTCTAATAGTGAAGAAGAAAAGCAAGTTATAAAAATATATAATCATTTAGTAGTTCCAGTCTAATTCGATCTATGCCTTAATAGGCTTTAGCACTTCTTATGCCGGGTTGCCAAATACTTAAGAGAAGCAATGAATCTATGACCCAACACCCATTGATATCTCTTATGGATGAGAAGAATTGCTGCCTCTATCTCAATTTTATCGACAAGAGAGCGCCAATTCAACCAACTAGATAACATATTGCCTAGTCAAAATTCAAAGTCATGAAAAATTCTCAGACATCTTCAATAATTCTGAGGAACAAACCTATTTTTAGAGCTATTTCAATAAACGTCTATTATCTTTCGTCAGGATTAAAATCTATATGATATTGATATTTTATTTGATTATTATCAGGTTGAAAATTGAAGAATATAAAAAGTGAGTTGGCCAACAGTTGAAAATGTGTTGAATTATTCAATCTCTCCTTTTCAGAACGGATAAATTTGATGCTGCGCCGAAACGTGTTTTTCCAACGTTAGTTAAACACAAACCATCATAGTATCTAAATGTCCAATGTGTTAAACTTTCACTAATCATCTGTACATTAAAACATATTTAATGCTATCTACTCAAACTACCCATCGAGCTTCGGTTGGTAAAGATGATGATTATTCGTAATAATTAAATATAACTAATTATTATGGATATTAATAACAGAAGCCTGCAAAGACTAATTATAATTATGCATGAAATAACGCTGTAAAGCGCTTAATACGTTGAGATTTTCAGGTATTACAATTATAAATAGTATTTACTGAATATTATATATTTCAGATTTGATATTAGTAATAAATTCAGCTGTGAAACTGCCAAGGTGAGCTTTCCAATAAGAATGGTTGTTGATAAACTCTTAATTCTGTCTATTCATATTTAAAATAATAAAAATACTTCAAGAAACCAAAGAAATTTGTTAGTTTAGAGTAGATATCTGGATAAATTATTAATGCAATTATGCTTTTAGAAATCATTAGTAGCTGGAGTAAGAAAAGATTTGCGCTTTATAACCGATGGAGTGGCCATACATTACAATATTAACTAATCATCCACAAGAGAGTATAACATAATGTTTGCAAAGCTAATCTTTCTCCATTTAAGAAATGTTGCTGCATAAAAGTGCAAATGTGAGAAGCTATATTATCCCTTCAGATCTAATGCATATCATAGCTAAAAACATCCGACGAGTATGACATAAAACAAACAGACTAATCTCAATTTCAGAGTATTCTTTAATAAAATATATTTGAATAGTCCAAACTTATTTTGTGGATTTTAAAATTCTACAGGAAACTGAGCGAATTCTACAGGTCGAAATAGAAAATATATGTTTGAACTTCATCAAGAATATCTTTGTTGGTTTCTAAACTCATAAAAAAAGTGCATATCAAAAGAAAACAAATAGATGAAATATACAAGGTCCTTGAACCAATTGGAAAACCTTCAAGTTCTACTCAGATTGAAACTAGAGATCATAATGAAATTAACGAGAAATTGACAACGGTCGTTAATCAACAAATTCATGTTCAATGCCCTGTCCCAGCAACGATTACAGAAATGGAAAAGTGTGAAACACACGAGAAGTCGACAGTAGTCGATAATTAAATTATAAGTCAACCTGTAATGATAGTGACAAAAGAAGAGGAAAGGGCCGCCCAACAACGAGAGAAAAACAAAAAAGATTCAGTGGTCAGTTACAAATCATTCCTTTCATCAAAAAACAGAAACAATTATCCAATGCAAAGTAATGATTTCAATCTAGTTCCCATTCCCCCCCCTACTTGAAGAAGCCCAAGCATCAAAATCAACCAATGGAAGGGCTCTCAATATTGCATTGTAATAATATTTAAATGTTAACCGGGGTGAGGTCTGAAGAGAGCCAGAAAAATATAACCTTTATCACTAAAATATACGTTCATTTTCGAGTTTAGAAACCAAAAGAGTAAATATATGCTCGAATAATTCAATTCTTAGAATCGTATAACACTTATGTTTTTATAGTAATCATTTTGAACCAAGCAATTCTTCATGAAGCTATTTGGCGTTGATCACGTGCTAGCTGACTATGTTGTCTTCTGGCTTGTATTGGTCTATCTGTAGATAAAAGAAAAGGTAGAGAATGGTGCAGAATCTCTTAAAAACTAAAGATTATAAAAGTGATAATATAATTCAAAACTTGAAGAAAAATCAAGATTAGAGTAGAAAAAGAAATATGTAAGAGCTGCTAGTCGTGTAATTAAATATAGCGAGTCATAGAATATTCAATCCTTAGAGCACCAAATTTGCCGCCTTTGCCACTTATTTTGGAAGAATTCGATCACTCTTAGTGAATTGCAAAGAAGTCGCCTTCTCATTGGTTTACGCCTGTAATCTCATGCATGATTTCATTGGCTCACGTGTATTGGTCAAGTATTAACTCCATGCGTATATTTGACTATTAAAAACATAGGATGGTTTTAATATAGTAGAATTTATTCTTTTTTCTAGGTGCTCATGTAATTATAGATGTGAATACCAAAGTATAATTGGAGAGATTTTATTCTTTGTAAATAGTAGACGTATGAAAAGTGCGTCCTTCTTCTAATAATTTCCGTTATCTAATAGAAATCATTAGATATAATAATGGAGAAGAACAAATACAGCTTATCTGTTCAAAAATATGTTCAGTAATGTATGCAGTAATGTAAAGTATGCTGTACTCCAAGATAAACTCAAGAGAATATCGCAAGACAAAAGTATTCATTGATAACTAGATATATATTCTACTAGAATAGAAGAGAATCATCGCAAAAAGCTAAATACAACTCAATCATGATTCAAAAATCATTATTAATCTTATTGACAGAATGGGAGTTAGTTGAACATTTAAAAAAAGTAGAGCATATATTATTCTATAAGAATAAGATTGGCGTAAGAATACTCAACAATATTCGTCTAAATAGGACAGTTTTTTCCAAAGTTTGTCATTCGATCAAATCATTCTATTCTAGTCCCTTTAATCATTTTGATGAACGTCGAGTATGATCCCAACATAATAATAATCTTGGAAAAATTGTAACAGGGAAACTTGATGTAAGCCCCAAAATATCTGAGCACTTTTATTCGTGAAAATAAACAAACAGAAGATTCATGTGAGTAAAAATCAATCTGTTTTCATCTCATAACCTTCAAGACAACTGTTAGAACAACAAGCCATTCTAGTCAGGTAAGGACTACCACAGAAAAAGTATTTCCATTTTAAGCCTGATCTTTGAGAAAATGCAACTGTATGTCAGATCAAGACAAAATGATCCTATAGGTTTTTCAATAAATCTTTAGAGAAAACGCGTGAGAAAATATTTGAGAAAATTTTTATTTTTCTGAAGCAAAGAAATCCTTGTCATCATTGGGTTGGTTTGCTCAAATCATCCTTAACCACTATTTTCAGAGGTATAGTTTTGTTATTAAGGTAAGGTAATTTATGATGTATTAAAGAGAAACAGAGCTTTTTTGCGAGAGAATCTGATGAAAAATATGCAAGTTATCATATAATCTTAATCAAACCGCTTATAATGAAAAAGTATTTTTAGTGAGACAAGAGCCAAATGTCTGGTGTTAGTTTTCAGCTGATTGATTTTATTGAAAAACAGAGAGATAGCAAAACTATATGAAAATAAGTGAGACTTTAGAAATCCAAAGTTTCATCTGAGGTTTTATGATGGTCCTGTAGAGCAAAGAACGATTACAAAAACTTGAGAGATGAGTGCGTTTAACATTCGTGAAATCGATCCCATTGGTCAAGATAAAACATTTATATAATTAAGACATTCCTAATTCAACTTTCTATCAAGTTCCATTGGAAAAAATCCAACAAAGACGTTGTGAGTATTCTTCAATTGAATAATGAGTTTACGAATTAGCTGGTTGTTATGGTCAGATATGCAAGTTTTACTCCTACTCAGATTACACTATTCGTTATCAAAGATGCTCATGTTATAAGTGAGGCAGACTCAAATTTAAATTGTTTATATGAAACCAAGGGACATTTATTGTGAACTAAGATCTCAGTAATTTTTAATTTGACATCTCTTGAATAGAAGTTGAATAGAAGTTGTTTTGGATATGATTTGTATGTTAAATTCTTGTTAGCTAAAAAGATTCAGCAAAGTCAATCTGTAAGTGACTCAACAACGGATCCCACAAGCAACAAATAATTAGCGAACAACGATTCAAGTGAGAGTCTATAAAAATTGTATTAATTTAGTTTTTTAATTCTATAATTTCAGAGAACTATCGGCGATTGTTTGCCGCATAAGATCTTTTAAATAAATGAATTTGACTAAAATCAGAATAATTTTTAACTAATCTTTATCAGCAGTCATTTTCGTCCTACTCACTAATCTAGAAAACCACAATAATTGACAATAATAAACATAATTATGCAAAATGGTCTGAGCAATTATGGGTATTTCGTCCACAAATGTTGTGAAAAAAATAAAAATTGTAACCTCTAGAAAGCTTTGAGACCAAATAAAGTCAGAAGATTAAAGCCAGTAGTTTTACAAATATGATGATAGTTTAAAATGCAGTTAATGAGAAGGTAGCATTCGAGATAATTAAAGATTTACATTTCTCATGAGTTCTTAATGTCTTCATAAGTGGCTATTGGGAAGATGAGATTGGATATTTTCTCAAGCTTGTATAAATTGAACCAAGTTAATTTCGCAGTTTAATGATTATGTTGGAAACTAATTGAAAACAAACTCATTTTTGAGAAAATGGGAGTAAGCAAACACGGACTTGCATACATTTGATTAATGCACGAATATATCTCTCACAAAATATCAACAAAAGCTTCAGAACTCAAAAAGGATCTAATAGCCCTAGAGAATTGTACAAGAAAATCTTTATAATTTTATGATAATGATAATGATAATGTACACTACAAGCGTGACAAGGTTAAAGTCTTTGGATAATCGATCAAACTCACTCGATATTTCATATCTAGTTAGATGATGATAATTGCCACGAAATAATTTCTATAATTGCTTATAAGCAATTATACATGTGAAAACTATATCTGAATGATAAGAAACCTGATTAACAAAGAGAATACAAGCGCACCTATCAGAAAATCAAAATTAATGTTGTGTTGGAGCTAAAAGGACTTAGTAGACTTTCATTATGAAATAAAAATTTTAGTATCATCATCGGATATCCTAAGCGTTCATGTTTTAGCATGAGCATTCGGTAAGTAATAGTATAAAACTGAATATTCTTATTATCATCATCAGAAAATGCATTTGAAAAGCTCTGCCGAGATCTTCGTAAGTCATTCATGCCCGCTTGAAGATTTCGAATGAAACAGGAGCTATTAGCGTAAGAAGGAACCTATTTTTCACCTAACGTATTATCATTTTAAGAGAGCTTTGGTACATAACATTTAATTCTCAAATTTGATACATTCGCAGCAATCTAATGGCAATTTTGTTTGTGAAACTCCCCCAAGCACTAATTTGCATACAGAGACTTCATCATGCTGTGAGTTTGTGAAATCTAATCACTTAGTAATTAACTAATTATATTCATGAAGTAATACAAAGTTTGAATATTACATGAAACTCTGAGAAAATTCCCTAGAAGTCTTGGTAATCGAAAGTAGTTTTTGCCCTTGTTCGTTTCTTGTAACGTTTTAGTTTGATTCTCGTCAAGATCAAGTGAGGTTATCATTTAAAAAGTTCCTCAAATATTTACTCATAATAATTCCTATTCTAGATCATTTTTTGAGAATCTTTGGTGAGTCAAAAATAAATATTTTCAACTTTAAAATATAAAAATAATTGATTATTGTGGTTTTTATTTAAAATCCTGACGAGTTCAACTCTAAACTATAAAATGTCTTGATATAGCCTAAATTTTACAGAAAATTTGCCAAAAAGAATATTTAAAAATCATTTTTTAGTAAAGTTATCGGCGATGCCCCATACGGCCAAATGTAAAACATTTATTTATATGCCAATTTATTCCTGCAGATATTTTATTGCACAGAGGTAAATTAATATATCAATATATATTAATTAATAATACATCTAAAATAAGTCGTGTCGAACGATATCAGGATTATCAGCTGGTATACGGGTGAGTTGAATTTTTTTTGAGTATTCAAGATGAACCAAATATCAGTATGTAAGTATTTTTGTGTATTCCTTGCTCTTTCTATGGATAAATAATAATAGGAAAAGAGCTGCGCAAGTTTTTTATTCAAAATACTCAGAAATACTCAGGATCTAATAAACGAACTTCTTGCTCCATATACAGATCTGGGATGCTTGATGAGCGTTAAGCTGCATTTCATCAAGTACCATTATGATTTAATAAGTCTTTCATTTGAAACTTTTTATTTGTTTCAGTTTTGACTGCGTTGATGGCAACGATGAAACGGTCATACAAATTGATTTCAAAGAGCCAGATTTTACCCCTGAAGTGTAAGGAAATTTAATTACCTCTAATGAAATGTAAAGTTACCAGAAGCCACCCCCGTAAGTTACAAAGATGAGCAAATCTAATCTAAAGGGATGACGACGAATTTGCTGGATAGTAAATTGCATGAACCTGTATCTAATTATCAATAGTGGTTTTTTAAATATATCGTAAGCGGATCCATAAAATATTAAATACGAATTAATAATTTTCTTAGTTATGAATTTTATGAAAAAATGCTCGAATCTGTGTGAGACTATCATGATTATAATCAATTCAAATTATCCCTCAGTTACAATACTCATTAACTAAAAAAGTATATTTTAATTACTAGAGCCATGAGTACAGAAGAAGGTTTAGGGTGATTAAAAATAAATTTTTAAATAATTTTTGTAGGGAAACGGTGCTAGGAGCTCGTCCATCTATAAGGTAGGAAGTCTTTTGAATATCACAAATAAATTATGCTTTAGTCTTAACGAGTAAGAGGTTTTTATACGAATCTATCATTGTAACAATTTCATTATCTATTAGGGATTCAGTTGATGCCCCCACGTAAGTAACGAGCAAAGCATAGAAAATTTCAAAATATGATCAGGAATAGAACCCAATGTTTAAATTGTATCTAATTTCTTTAGTTCTTTTGATTCTGGGTAAGAAGTAAAACTCATGTTCTTAAATTCGCAAAGCAGAAATCAAGAAGAAGTTAACAAGTGGGTATTTAAGATTCGAGAGGTATAACTTTTAGTTTTGCTAATATTTTTAAGCAATTTCAGTGGGTTAGAGCTTATCATGTATTCTTAATAGCTTCCTCTAGATCAATTACACAAGAGTATGGAGAGTAACCTGGTTTAATTTGTTAGAGCAAGGGCAAACGTTGATTTGAAGTGAGCTCAACTCCACTCGACAAAAAGAAACTAAATTCTGGAGTAATGTCATGAGATCAGTAGAAAAAGAGTAAATCGAACACCTGAAAAATTCTTATATCATAGAAATAAAGGGGAAGAGTATGCTTTCACCCAATTTCTCGTTTATTCATAGTACTCTTGATGGAAACATGAATTTAAATTTGTGAGTTTGAAAAGATTTTAACAAATATTACTGCCCCAGTTGGGCTTTATTAGAGATATGAGACTTCTGTGGATCTTTCTTTTGTTTGTTTTAATATGAGTTTATATGCCTGTTCTTCTAATTCTTTCATTCTTGCTCAACTTGCATAGCTAAAGAATGCAAACTTAGAAATATTTTTGATAATATAATCATATGTTACTCTAAGAATGGGAACCAATTTTTGAGGCCTAAAACTTTTTAGATTCTCTGCCAATAAATTCGATTAATATATACATGTTGATTTTATTGAGACCTCTTTTCTATCAGAGGCTTCCATGATGAAGAGCAGTGAGTAAATGTGCATATTTTAAGATTATGCATTTATAATTAAAAATTCACAAACACTTACTCTAAATTGAACTTATGAGTAAGTTTCAATGAAAAAAATAAGCCAAAATCTTGTTGATTTAGAATAAGAGGATCTGATACAACAGAAAATCGTGCAAACTATAAACTAATGAATTAGGGGATATATTATTTATGCTTTACGAAAAATTAAAATAAATTATTTCTTGAAATTTGCTAAAATAAGGGAAGCTTTTGTCACTGAATTGTAAGTATAAATTAAGTTATAAATATTATAATATTTAGGTATAATCTAATTGAGGATATGTAAGGATTGCAGGACTATTGATTATTCTAAACATTTAGATTGAAAGAACTAAGGTAATATTTGTTTTAGTTGAGAAATTGGGCTTTTTTCAATCTCTAATTATTTCTTAGAAAAATAGAACACCATAACCACCGGAACCCCGAGTGAGTTTTTTGGGTATGGGTTACTGTTCTTATTTTATTTACTCCTCTTAACGCTATTGTAATACAATAATAAATAATTAGTAGTTATTTCTACTAATTATATGTTGTAGCTAATTCGTTTTGAACTGATAACTCGTATTCAGGTAGAGATTCGTATCACTTGGTCTAAGCGAATAGCCACAACATTGACATTAATTAAAGTATACACAACCATAAGCCCGAGTTACGACTCCGTGTTTCCCTTGCTTTATAGAAAATTTTCAAAGGTTTAAAAATATGTAAGTTTAATCGTAATAATTTTCCTCATTCCATAAGAAAAGCAATTGACGCGTTTGTTTTCTCTAAATTTCTTTTTCGCAGAGAAGAACTAATGAAATTAATTATCTTCCAGAAGGGTTGAGAAGTTAAAGCATAAATGCTTCACAGCACACTAAGTCACCTGAAATAATTGATGAATATATTCTTTGGCTTCAACGATTTGAATGTATTTTAGTAAATAGTGAACTAGTAATGACATTTTGTGAAGAGATTGCAGACCAACATTGAGTTTGTAGCAAAGAGACCATACTTAAGACTAATACGAGAAAACAAAAGATCTGACCATCTACCGTCGGAAGGATATATTTCATGCCAATGAATAATTGAAACTCCATATCTGAATAGGAATATGCCAATATTCCGATAGGGATGTTCTCGATAGTTCTCCTGAAACATTAAGCCAATGGCGACTCGCTGAGCCATTGGTAAACTGAAGATGACGAAGCTGGAAACGTGCGGAGGATATGTTAGGAATTCATAATCATCTTGATATTCGTGATAATGCACATAGCTGGCAACATACCAAGAATACTGCAAAGAATGAACAAGTTGAGTTTTTCGACTAATCTTCCTCGGGTCAAAGAAATAATCTTCCTGAACAAGTATGATCCATTTGAACTTATCCCTACAGTTTTTGATCAATGATATATTCAGGGCAGCCATTATCGCCGTGTTAAGATTACTATTCTGGCTCTTATCAAAAGCCACGTTCAACTGAACCATATCGTCATAGGCCAACATCTCTAATCGTAAATCTTCTTGGCAATTAGGTAGAAAGAACAAGACTTTCATTCCGGAATTACCAATTGCCTGTAATTGACGTATACGCTCTCGATGAGGGCTCCAACATGAAGATAGAACTAAATAGAGAAACATTCTTGAGTTAGTCTCCAGGGTGTTGCAAACACCAGCTCGATCGTTAAATAATTTTGGATAGTTTTTAAATTCTAACGAATACTGTTCAGGAAGGTGACAATTGTCTTCAATAATTGAACAAGACAGTTTTTCCTGGAAAAATGAATGATTAATATTGTGATCATCCCGGAATTCTCTGTCTGGTGGAAATTTTGATAAATAAATTTTTTCAATGTATCGTAACCAATATAAGAGGTAGAACGAAATTAAGAGTAAGAATATCAGCCGTCGATCAATTTTAATTACTCCGTAACATCTCGTCAAAAAGTATTTCAACAGCCTTTTTCTTGGTGACATTGATGTTTTATATCTCATTGTAGCTGTGTTAAATAAATGACGGATAAGATAACTCTTATTATAGTCTTTATTAGGTCAATCAAAAGAATTGTTTCTTTTCGACCACATTCAATCATTTTCTCAGATTTTGCCGGTTTTTCATTGGATTAACCTTTGTCGAAGATAAATTTTAGAATTCATTCTATATTCCATCGATTTGAAACTCAAAGAGAACAAGGACGTCCATTAGATTGTCATCAAATAGAAATTAGATTTACTAGCCATCAGAGTATAAAAAATATCTAAGAGGACAAAAATCTCCTATTGAATAGTAATCACATACTAAGCATTGGAATAATAAAATGTAGGAATAAAAAATTTAATTTAAAAATATATTAATCTTGGTGACTTCAATAATAGATCACATATATACACTCTTATCTCAAATGGCATATTAAACTCGGAGATGAGGAATATCGCCTCAGTTAACAAGCAATCGTTCATAGAGTTCAAAAATTTTCCGACATTAGTACGTTCCTCTTGTTTTTCGATTAAATCGAGATTAAAAGAGTCTGAGTAAGGAATTTTGTCGCGTCTTCGCTTGATTAAAGAAATATGTTCACATATACGATCTATGGACAGGCCCAGACGAATTTCTTGCAAACAATTCTTTATACTTGATGTTAGGTTGATGAAGCATTTCACAGCATCCTCTTCTAACTCGACCAATTCTTTACCAGACCATTTTTCCATGTAAAAGGCGTAATTCGAGTAAAATTGGTGTTCAGCTTTACCATTCTCACGACAGACTTTCGATAGACATGACACGCAAGTTGAATAAAATTCTAATTTATGTATTCTAATCATCTCTATGGATAGTTGTTCATCTTCCAAGCTAATTGAATCAACCCGACTGAGAATTGAAAAGTCATTTGGCAGAGATATCTTTTGCCAATACGAGATAGCGTTACTTCTCTGGTCTAATAATTCCTCTGATATAGAAAGTCTATTGGGCCTTTCCTCTTCATTAGTGAGTGTTTTCTCAGAAGTCCTTTTGAAGGATTCCTTTGCCCAATCATAGCTATCTAGCTCAAA
Organism: Gyrodactylus bullatarudis; assembly: GCA_012064415.1. Taxonomy (NCBI): domain Eukaryota; kingdom Metazoa; phylum Platyhelminthes; class Monogenea; order Gyrodactylidea; family Gyrodactylidae; genus Gyrodactylus; species Gyrodactylus bullatarudis. The sequence goes on from SSNU01000042.1 coordinate 754,787, forward strand.
GAGCTGGTTCTGGGGTATCCCGCTGCAGCACAACTGTTCCATTTCATCATCACCCATTAGATAGTTGAGCTGGAAAAAGATTAAGTTGAAAATCAAGATTGAGATAAGTAATATTTAAAAAATATAACAAACATAAAGGCTATTCAATTCTGGGCCTTCACAAAATTCGGTTTTTTCAAGGACACTGAGGTCTACAGAAATGGGTGAACAACCTTCCTTGCATTGATTCAGACATATCCAAAAGAAGCTAATTTTATGGAAATTAGAGAAAGGAATTACCATCTCTCAGAAATTCTCGGTGCTCTCATCATTAGGAACCTGAGAAGGTTCGGAAAGACCAAGTTCTTGGTTCGTTCATTCCACCAGTTAGCTATCCATTTATGTTTCCTTGATATTGACGTTAGCTGGGTGAAAAATCTCACGACTCCATTTATGGATATGTCTGCATCAAGATCTTGATTGATTCGATCAAGTTCCCGTGAGAAACGAGAGTCTTGTTTTATTGTCATGTTAATATACAAGAACAAAACTCTAAAGTAAACCTATTAAAACAATTAGGGAATATGTGAACCAACCTCGAGGAGATCTGAGAATTTCTCAGTGATCAATTTGAATCCTTTTATAGAAGAGGCAAGTTTGATGAGGAAACTGTAATCTTCAAACCCAACACAGAGATAATTCGGGGAAAAGTTTGTGACACTCTTGAACATGCTAGCCGTTTCTAAGAAAGATAATCAAGAATGACAAACTTGAATCTTTCATGGCTTCATAACAGTTTTCATCGGCCATAAAATCTTGAACCAATAAAATCTCTTCAAGATGAGTTCGGACCTCAAAGTTTTCCAAGCGTTCCTCGATGCTATTCTTTCGTTTATCTGATTTACCTCCTTTGGTTAACTTGATTAATTCCCCAGGTAATCTCAAATTTGAATAGTTGGCTGTTAGTGTCATTGTAACATCAGATTGAGTGTAAGAGTTAAATACACGTTGTTGGTATTCTCTCAAGGGGTGTTCAGCGTGAAATTTGGATAGATGCTTGAACCAAACTTCAATGATCCAATGAATTAGGTTCAGATCAATCTTGGTACAATTGTTATACTCAAAACTGTCCACATTGAACGTATCCAATAGGGAGTAATGATTTTCCAAGCATAAGCCTAATATTGCAGTACATTGATACAAAAGATTCAAGTCCCCATTCGCTTTAATTATCCAATCAAGAATGTGATACTTTATACTTTCCCTCCCAGTTTGACAAGATGTCTCGATTAGATCTCCAAAGATTGAAGCATAGCTTGTATCCTTGCATAGATCCAAGATTAGTTCGATCGCCTCAGTGTAAACCATTGAGTTTTCATCAAAGGATAACTCGTAGAGATACTTTGAGCACCAGGCAGAGATGAATTTCACCTTTGACTTGAAAAGTATCCGCATGATTCCAACACAGTAGTTGCGTACAATCTACATAAAAACGGTATTTTATTAATGATCCACTTACCACAGAACTGTTGCCGATAGCATCGATGAATAAATCCCTTCCCAGGCCTATTGGAATAAAGTTTATTGACGACAGGACAACTTTGATGATTGCAATGATTGACTTTTCAAGAATGCTCATAGACTCAAGGTTGTTTATAATTGGCCTTGAACTACAGAGGATACGCAAAATTTTGCCACATTCACTGAAATATTTGCTTAGGCTATCTGCAAATAATATTTTTAATTTAATCTCAAGAGATTAAAAATTCTTTTTCATCGACTTTACCAGATTTTTTGACAATAAAATCATACTCTGTGAGAATTTTGACAACAGCCCCGAGCACATAGATGGCTGATTTTTCCCGCAAATGTTCATACGTCAACAATTTAAAGTCGGTTTTTATCAGGGGTAACTGAGCAGTACTCTTGCCACCTGCATAGACATTCAACTCTGAGATAATTTGTATGAGGGCAGCTTTGAAGAAAATACAGCTCCTCGAATTCTGGCAAAGAGATGAACTTTGATATTTTCAATTGTTTCTCAAAAATTCAATGAATTAACTCACAGAAGAACAGTTGGAAATCAATTTTTCCAGATAAAACTCTGATGTTGTGACAACTTTAGAAATAATCTTGAATGTTTTCTTTGAGCTGAGGCAAGCCAGGGTCGGAAGGTAATTGCCAAAATTATCAGCATAGATGCTCTTTGATATTTCGGATTTGATGTAGCCAGTTTTATCATTGAAAACATCCTCGAGAATCGACATCTTTTCCTTGGGTGTTATGAAAAAGGTGAGACTCAGCGACCTCTTGTTGTCAATCTCTTGTGGGGGCTGGGCAATTTTGAAGTTGGACCCAAACAAGAAATTACACAACCGGCAATTAAATCTAAGAGAGGGGGGAGATGAGAAATTCGACTTACTCAAAGAACTCTTCATTGCACCATAGAGACATGGAGAAGGTTGAATCATCAATGATTTGCCGGATGAGATCCCAATTCCAGTCGTTGATTGGGTCGAGAGTGTCTGACATTACTTTCGACTTGCCAATTAACAAGTTCAATTGACTTTCTTCCTAAAGAAAATCATTTTCATAGAGCTTACATTCAAAACACCTGGGAGATTAGGGTCGAGTTTGATTTTACTTTTGTGTCTCTGGCGGTGTTGGTGTTGTTGTTCGACACAAGTCTCAGATTGATTCAAAATCCATTTGATAAAGATTGAACTGGTACCTCGATCCTTCTGGCAACTTCGCATGAGTTCACTCAACGATTTGTTCAGTGATAACAGGAGGACGCTGTCCGATTTCCTTATGGCATCATTAAAGACGCCAGTATTCTGGTATTCAGAGGAGGAACAGAATAGCTGGGAGACCTTCCATAGAAGGATAGAATACAAAAATTCAAGGCGTGTCTTGACAATGATACTGCTCGTCCTCTTCATGGCCAAGAGGATGTTCTCGAAAATGTTGCCCCTCATGAAAGAGACGAGCAGGAGGATTTGATTATAAGTCATGATGGAGTCTACGGGCCGATGGGTATCCTGAAGCATCCTCTTGGCATGGCCAACGATAAAGTTGCCGAAAATATTCTCAGTACTCGTGAATTTCGAGATGAGAGGGAATCTAGAGAACAACTTTAGTGAAGCATTGAAATAGGCGTGATAATCCGATGTGTTCTCGTAGACTTCAGAAAAAACTGGCAAGTCCCCAAAGCAGGCCAACAATAAAGAGCATAGAATCGACCTCGAGTTGTCAGAGTAGACAGCGAGAGTCTGGAAAAAATTCTGGTAAAACATTTCAGCTTTTGAGTTGAGCATGATCACGGAAACAGGGAACGAGTTGAGGATCATGACGACACGTCCGAGATGCTCAAAGACATTTTGGTCGACCTTCTTCCGGTTCATGAGGTTATGGGTTATCCTGGAGATTTCATTGATGAAAGCCTCGTGGATTCTCGACGAATGAGGTGTTAGGATATTGCAATACTCGAGAATGCTGTAGCAACATGAGACAATCATTTGTCTGGGCACAATGTCGTTGAAACGGGAATCTTTCTCGTTGTCCAAACTGTCTCTTAGATTGGCAAAATAAATGGAGAGGTAGCCTGTGAAAAAGTCCGAACCGATTTCATGGAATGATGACAGGTTGGCTGAGGAAAAGAGTCGACGAGTCAATAACAAGAGTAGAATCCTGAGATGACAAGACAGTCGGAAGATTCTTTTGGCTACCTCATTGAGTTTAGCAGAGTTGAGCTGCTCAGAACGACTGAAGAATCCAAAGGGAGACAAGAATGATTTGTACATTCCAAGTTGGTCGCAGAGATTTATCAGGATATGCATCTGGTTAGTGAGGAAGTAGTTTTTCTTTGACTTTCTCGAAAATGATGTAAACGAAGGTGTCTCAGCATCTGCAAACTGAGCATAATAATGAAAATTGACAAGTGTCTTGAGAAAAGGAGTGTATCTTTCGTAGTTTCCAGTTTGTATCAACTGGAAAATTCTTTTTAATAGACAAGCCTTGATAGATTTGTTGCTGCTGGTATAGATTGGAGAGAATCTATTTGGTTAACTTGATTCAACTTACCTGATGAAAAAGTCCTCCCATGAAATTTCCTCGTTATCAAGGTCTTTTATCTCTTCAAAGGTTGGCAAGAACCTCATTTTATTTATTTGTTCATAAAATTATTTTATTAAAATTTTATTGACTCATACATAATTAGTTTTAGGTTAAACAAAAATTGAAAACCTTTCAATGATCTTTTGTTTTGTTTCGAGTCTTGAGAAATAATACAAAATTAAATTTTGAAAATTTAAATTATATTATTCCATTTCAATACAATTTTTCACAATTGAAGCTTTTAGTATAAAGTCACTAATAACAATGTTAATATCTTAATTGAATTGGCCATATTAGTAACACAATGTTACTTAAAAGACTACTGAAGTCTCTACAATTTCAATTTGGATAATCTTCCCCTCTTCTCTAACTATACAGTTTCTAAAGCTAAAATGTTTCAATTCAGCCTGTTGCAATGAATTCAATTTTATCAATGATAAATCTGACTATTTATGCAAGGAATTGAATCAGTCTAAACAATATTTCAGATTACTTGTGTGAAGAAGCACTTGTAAATTAAATCTCTTTACAAAAGGTAAACAAAATTATCTGTTATTCTAGAGGTTTTTAATAAGCTGCTGATAACCTACACTAACCAATGGAATAGAAACCATTCCTATCGTGACAAGCAAGATTCCCAAAATTTTTAAAATTAACCAATCAAATTTAAGGCAGTGTAGTCATTGGCCAGAGAGTGTTCAATCTTGTTCATTCTCTAGGATCATCATTCCAAGAATAGAATAGGATCTTTTAGTCTCTCCAAAAGCAGCTCTAGTCAATGATCAAAAATTCTGCATAGCTCTTCTGGTCTTCCCCTGCCAACTCAATGTTTTGTGAGTATCCAATTCTTTTGTATTTACCACCAAATCTGAATATTGAACCTACAATCTTGATTGTTTTCTCGCTGAATATTCCCTCCCTACACTTGAACTAGGACCAAAAAGAAAATTAGCTGTATATACAAGGTAATGGGGATTTTTCCTACCTCTTCTGTTTCGACAACCTCATCTCTAACCATAGGCTGATTGATGAATTTGTCCACTAATTTGTTCGGATAACCCTTTTCCATCGAAAACATGAATTTGAATTCTCTATTTCATTCGGCCATTCCTCAGGATTCGCGATTCTCTTAGGACCAATTACTAAGCCAATTTTATGAGGATTGAAGATACTTTTCGTTATCAGTCTTCTTCTTAAAATTGATCCATCTTCTTTTCTGGTTAGTTTAACATCTAGGAAACTCTAAAATACCGTTAGATTCTCTTTCCATAGTGAATTTTTAATATTCAGATGAAATGAGTTCCTCTTTAAGAAAAAATCATCTATTGATACATCATCAACATATCTGATGTATAAATCAGTGAAAGTATTGATAGTCTCTGACGTCTTATTAATTTCTAACCAACCTAAAAAGTGATTGATGAAGAATTTCTTCTTCCCCCTCTGCACCATATCGAACCAGCCACAAATCAGTCCTGTCATCATTAGATATCGATTTTTTACAAAATGCTACAACTTCACTATAGTTCGATTTTCCCCCCATAAAAACAGGACTTGCATTGCATATGTCTCCAGCAATTAATTCAAATTAGAAAAATGTAGTAATAATAAATCTTGTGAGTTACATGAGGGAAAGCCTAAACAATTTTAGGCATTGTCATATTCAATTTTATCATCATAGGATTAATTGCCTAGCAGGCTCCCTGTAATCAGTCTTGTGCTGCACTAAAATGTAATCAATAATACTTTCAATATATTTCAATACATTTAAGGGCTGATTATAAGAAAGAAAGAAAAATATCTCAGTCTTGATACAAGTTTAAAGAGTCCAAAATGATTATTTTCCTAATAATAAACAAGATTTTTTGTGTATACGGTACAAAATTTGAGAAAATATCTACAATCTGCGGTATTTTCTGGTTTTTCAAAACATTAAAATTTAATTGGAAACTATGTCTGAGAAGGTGCAGGGTATTCAATAGCATAGTAAAACTTCTTGATGAGCGTAGATGATAACAGCGGTCTAGACGAGAGGGAATCTTGTGGTGCAGAAGATTCAATCCCTCTAATCCAAATAGGGTAGAGATTTGATCTTTTAAGTACAGTTCTTTGTACGAATATGGTCCAAAACTAGAAGATGGGACAGAATATACATTGTTTGAATAAGAACAGTCTTGGGTCTGGTGCATGTGCGAATTTACGTAGGAAGTAGGATTTAATTCTTTATTGAATTAAATTAATAAAAAAAGAGAGAATTTTAGTTTTGAGATGTTCAAGGGTTGAGCGAGTGATAAGTCTAAGTGGTTGAGCTCTTGTTGGATTGTCTCAGAGTTCCTGATGTCTCTTTAAAATATGTGATATCAGGAGATGAGGAAGAGATCTGGGCAAAAACAAGATTGAACAGAGTGGGTCTAATTGTAGATCTTTGCAATATAAGAAAGTTTATTAATATTGACTATAACGTTGTTCACCTGCCAACTGGTTATGTAGCGGTAATATCACGTATTAAAATATAGCTAAGGAAGTAGGAGCCTTGACATTCTTTTATTTTTCCATATCAAACACGGAACAGTATAATCTAACCAAGAGGAGAGGGGCGTATGCATGACATTACAGTCTTTATTTGGGACAGAGAGCCAAGTGTTTCTGACATTTCAACCATCTCTAATGTACACATTGCGTAGTTGATCAATAAATATACTGGCTGACCAATAGTTATTATTATTACTGCATAATATTCTGACAAAGTTTCTTCATCAATCATTTCTCATTTCCAACTGACACTACTCGGACATCCATTAGAATTTTAGAAGATGTAATTTTTCGGTAAAATTTGCTACATCATGACCATCTGATTCAATGAATTTCAGCCTCAAAATCCTAGATTTTGGACATTTTCCAATCTCAAGTTATTCTAAAAAGAAATGCAAAACAATGTATCATTTATTTATCAAATCAGACTCAATTTTTAGTAAATTCCTCTGTTTCATTCTTCATCGCTTTTCAGACTGACTCGATATTGAAATGTGTCCAAAATCTAGGATTTCGAGGCTGAAATTCTTGATGTAATACTACAATCAGATGGGCAAGCTATCTGGGAGAAACTGTGAATCCATTTTCAACTCAAGAAATAATTCCCAAATGTAATGATGATTGTATTAAATGATTCCTACACGTTTTGTTTCATGGAAAGAAACAATAATCTTTTCGTGTCGTTTGTTCATGTTCTGTCCCGAAAGAATCGTCCTTTATTCGATACATATATATCGAGAACAAATCATGACTCTGAAATTCTAAAAAGTAATTACGTAATTCATTCATTTGTCCCATTGTCAAGTGTATTGAACGAATTTATTTCTCATTACTCTAATATAAATACATTGTATATTATACATTAGATATTTAATATAAAGTTTTTTGATATGAAGTTGGATGAATCGTGATTTTCCAAATTCCCATTTGGCGCCAAAATCCCATTTTTTCAAACTTTAAGCTGCAAATTTTTGTTGATTTGAAAGTGGGAGAGTGATCAAAAATTGATTTTCAGGATCAAGATTAGATAATAAAGCTGATTAGCACCGTCTAGTTATCGACAGTTACCCCATTTTCTAGAGATTTTCATTTATCGAAATTTCATTGATTTTCAAGTAGTGAAAATGATCAAAATATCGAAATTCCGTTCTAAAACGATGATGTGATTATGCACAAGACCAGATTCAGTTGAATTGATTTTCTTGTCTAATCTTGATCCTGAAAAAACTCTTTCGATCAGCCTCCAACTTTCAAATCAACAAAAATTTTCAGCTCAAAGTTCGAAAAAATGGGATTTTGGCGCCAAATGGGAATTTGAAAAATGACCATATTTTTCATAAAAGAGATCCGTAAAGAATTCAAATTACGACCGGAATTTAGGATTTTTACAAAATTCTCAATTTCTTCATCAAGAAACCGAATTTGATCCAGATTTTTTAGAGGCCCACTCTCATGAAATTTCGGAATTTTAAATGAATGACTTCTAAATGGCAAAGTAGCGATCAAAAGTTGATTTTTAGAACCACAATTAAATAAAGAAATCAAAAGACGAACTTAACCAAAGTTTTATAGTAACAATCGGTTTTCTTGTCTTATTGTGATACTTAAAATCAACTTTTGATCACGTTGAAATCAGCAAAAATGTTCAACTCAAATCAAGTTCAAAAAAGGGGGAATTTGACGCTATTGATCTGGATTAAATTCGCTTTCTTGATAAAAATGACTGATAATTTTTTAAGAATCATAAATTCCCTTCTTTTTTGTTTTCAACTAAGTGTACTATGCAATGCTCGTTGTATATTTCCAGGGGATTTTTTCATTCGACTAATCAAAAATAAATTCACAGTTTCATCATCAGTCTTTTGACAATCCCTGGTTTCAGTACTTTAACAGTATGAATATAAATAGAGGCTTGTCCCACTCTCCTCCCCCTCTAGGTTGGTGTGTCTGTCTCTGTATGATAAAGTTATTTTTATCCCATTTCCTTTTCATTCTTGATTATAGATACATATTGGTATAAATATCAGACTACACCAAAAAGGAAATGCTTGATTCTTTTTGAATAAAATTCTTCCCATTCTAAAATATGGGAAATGTATATTAGAATCATCTTGTTAATGCGTCAGGAAGAAAAATTAATTCTAGCAAATCATAAAAAATATTCACGTGGCCATTTCGAATGGTGTTGATTGTTTCAACTTTTCGATCTTTAACCAGGTTTTATGTGTCTTTCAATCTTCCTCTCTACAAACATACCTTTTGAAATTCAGAATCGCAAGTATGATAGGAAATACCAATTTATCTATTTTCCGTGCGTACTTTTGTGTGTAAATACCAAGCAAGTTTATGACTGATTTCTTCATTTATCTGTAAGCATACTGAAAAGATTAAACAATACTGAAACTCTCAAGAAAGGTTTCGCCTACATGTTACAGCTTACAACTGGTTCTTGTCGTAAACCTCTAGTCTCTTGAAAATTCTCGTTCATTTCAAGGTTTGAGGGGGGGGCATCTTTCAAAAATTGCTTAATGATAATTATAATTATAGACAGTTACCCCATTTTCCAGAGATTTTGAATCATCGGAATTTCATTGATTTTCAAGCAGTGAAAATGATCAAAAAATCAAATTTCAGCTCTCAAACGATAATATCAGCTGGATTGATTTTCTTGTCTAATCCTGATCTTGCAAAACCACCAAGAGTTCATCATTGTGATTGTAAACCATTTTCACTGTAGTAGTAAAAGGAATTTGGCACGTAGCTCACAAACATGATCTCCTCAGTGATAAATGAGGAATAACCATAAAATCATTATTATTACCTGATAGTTTATTACCGTTTGTAAACTATGTTTTTGTTCCAATGTAGACTATAATGTTCCAGAATTTGTTATCACTTGTTATGTCTTTCTCTAGAAATCTATAGTTCCTTATTTTGGTAGACAATTTAAAGGGATAGTTTATGTGATTTACCATTCGAGAATAAACTTTATTCAACTGGAAATTTCCATCTCTCTCTCTCTCTCTCTAAATGGCGTCTGTGCTAAAATAGTTAGCCAGTTCATAATGGCTTAAAGTGTCATATGGCTTAATTATCAAATGAATGAATTAGTTGAACTTTTTATCATGTGAACTGTCCCTTAATGGTTCCCTTCTAACAATCTCTTGTTAATTTTAACGTGATCCAAATTTAATTCTTATTTCAAAAATCTATCAATAAAAATAGATTTGATTGGGAAGGCTACTTACAGATGTTTCATTCATTCTGAGATAGTCAACTAAAATAAGCTCTAGTCAAACCTCAAATATGACCTACTTTAGAAAGAAACTACGATACTTGAACCTTAGGTCTAATGCTCGATAGTCACTAGTTTGTGTATTTCAATATTTATCACATCTCGTAGTAAAATTCATTGGAAAAAAATGGTGGCGCGAAATTGAAAATTTAACATTTTCAATTGAAATTATGTATATCTAGATAAAATTAAAAACATTAGGTTCAATAGGAATTTTTTCTTCTTCTCTTATTTCCAATCAAATGAACGCTTAAACTCGAAAAGTTAAAAAATTGTATTACCCTAGTTGTATTTATCCCAACATTTTACACGGTTAAATTAGAGAACAGTTGCCCCCTCTTATTTCTCTCCAAGTTTACTTTGAATTGTGTTGGTCTTTTTGTTATCGATGACATGAAAACTCACCGCAAAGGAATTTTTTTCATTTCATCGATGTTAAAAAGCCCTTAGTCTCTTTGTCATTGAAAAAATTACTGCAAAAAAAGAGGGGGCAAATGTTCTAGAGATTAGTCTTTTACACTAAGCTTTGATATGTATTCTCTGTGGACCAAAATACTTATAGTTATCTTGACAAAAACTCAAAGATCAACAAACAAAATGTTTAAAGTCAATCATCGGTCAGTGTATAAACTGATTATAATTTCTAAATTGATCGTAACATATATACAACTTGAACATATATATACGTATTCTTAATCAACAAGATTAGTATTATACAATAGTTTTGATTTCTTCTTTTACTTTTTCTGGTACAGATTTCTCGACAGATTTAAATTAGATGCCGAAAGAATTTGTTTCAATACAGATTTTGATGATAGATTTTTTACCTCCCCCCTAGTAAAATATTAGAGGATTCTTTCTTTCAAAGCTTCGGGTTTTTAGGTAAAACTAAAGAGACTTCAAATTGTATTTACTTATTGACTTTTAATCCAGTTTCCTTAGTCTTTGTACATGAGTGAAATCAAAGTTATTCATTGATCTGATCCATCTTCAACGCCTCCCTTAATCCTAAACTCTTACTCTCTACTTGCTGTAATAAAAAAAGGATTATCCCTTAATCTATTGATTAAAACTACTAAGTATATATATCATATTTGTTGCCATCATGTACAAATGGTATCAATCAAAATTTTATGTCTATTCCATTCTTATTTTATCTGAAAAACATACATACAGAGTGTATATTCCCATTTGACACATCATGTTAATGGACCAGGGTGCAGACTCTCGATTCAATCAGAGTTCCCTTTTTTCATCAATCTTTTGGTTAGACCACTTGAAAATATCATTTTGGCATCAAATTGTTTTATTCAATCGAATTTATAATGTAATCGGGTGTTCCCGATTACATTTCATCAAAGGACTCGCGTAATAATCGTTTTGGAGAGTTGGATTCCTATTTCTTGATCTCGATATTTGAAAATATTAATTTAAATAGAAGTGGATTATCAAAGAATTCCAAGGCCTCAGACACTGATAAATCAAACTTGGCCAGAGTCTATGGTTGCATTAACGCAGAAATTAAATACTGTAGTTTAAGAATGCAGCTTCCCTTCTACAATTATTTAATTAGTCAGTGTAAACATTGACACTCTATCTCCCTCTGTAAACGCTGTATAGTCGGATATTTATTTTTTGTCCAAAATACATTGATTTTATTAACTTAATTAGTTCCTATTTTTTTCTTTTTCTAGATAAAACTCATACATTAATATTTGTACTTTTGACGACAATCCAGCCATGGAGTAATACATCCAGGACGCACATTTTCAAAACCCTCTCCGAGCAATTGAACCACTACGAGATAAATGAGTATCCCCGATACGAAGACCTGACCCTGGTCTACGTTGAAATGGCCTTTACCATTCTCAGCTTCAGTTCCATCTCAGTAATCGATATGGACTACACTCTGAACTTGGAGGTTAAACAACGCTGGATGGATAGTCGTCTCAGGCTGGCCAATCACACCGGCCTCTACAATATTATTACTTTCAAGGATCGCATTTGGCGTCCTGATGTCTACTTTCGCAATTCCAAGGACGGCTCAATTCACAAGGTCCCGGTGCCGAAAGAAATGCTCAAGTTGGACGTCAACACCGGTATGATTGTATTTACTCAAACAATGTCGGTAAAGTTATCCTGTGACATGAACCTTTGGAAGTTTCCAATGGACATCCAGTACTGCTTCATCGATATTGGAAGTTATTCCTATGAGAAGAAGCAGTTAAAGCTACGCTGGTGGCTCACCAACGGTACCTACGGATACTATCCTAAAGGGGATTACTCCCTAGACTTTTCCTCGGCCATTTCGGTCCATAAGAACTTGAGGATGAGTGAATTTGAGAAGCCAACCACATCCTGTTGCTTCTGCAAGAAAGAGAGCACTGACCTGGGCGATTTCCCATGTCTAACTGGCGTCTTCAAGTTGGAACGTAAATACGGTTTCTACATAACCTACGTGTATATCCCATCCCTGATGGTACTTTTAGTCTGTTGGCTATCCTTCTTCATTGATTATACCTCGGCCCCAGCTCGTGTATCCATCTGTGTTTTTAGCATTCTATCGATCATTTCTCAGGGAAGTACCACAGTTAGCACTTTGCCCAAAGTTTCCTATCCAAAAGCCATTGACTGGTGGATTTTCAGCTGTTTCTCCCTGGTCATCCTCTCCTTTATTGAGTATGTCCTCGTCAATTACTACCATGGGCTTCAGTTGAAGGATCAGATCTCGACCAGATTCTATCGCATCACCAAGGCAGAGCCTATGCAGGTGGAGAGAATATTCCGCATTGCTTTCCCCATCTTGGTCAGTTTGCTGGTCGTCATTTATTGGAGCTTCTATCTGACCTCGTCAGATATCGTCGTCAAATGCAATGATATGATCAACACAAAAACCAAGGTTAATATCATTTAAAGTTTTTTTAATAAAAACCAATTTTTTTTATTTAAATAAAACTCTACCCTATATATACTCTGTGGGGAAATGTGCCCAATTTCCTAAGTTCTTTTCCACTATAATAAAATGCTGAGAGTGTTTTTGTTTTTCTTGATCTCTAATCCTTTACTTCTTTCCCCATTCTAGATAATTGAAGTTGTTGATGGTGAGAATAATTGATAGTTCATTGGAATGATTAGCTTACACTAAGCTTACACTAAGGCAACCCGGGTTATTTCATTACAGATTTCATTTTATTGAAAAAAAAACAAAACAAAATTCATTGAAAGACAATATCAAAATAAACTTTATTTATTGACATTCTTGAATGCTTACTTTTCACACTCACTCACCCCCCTGGTTTTTGTCTTGCATCTTCTCTGGGTCACGAGATAATTTGCTTTTGATTCCAAGTAATTCGATATCTGTTTGAGAAGCTAAAATTTCGAGTGCTCTTTTTGTTTCGGTTCAGTTCCAATTCTTTGAGAGATAACAGAATGATTTTTTTTAATATTCAGTTAATATTCTCCAGACATCTCAGATCACAATCCAGTTGTAGTCAAGACTGAAACTCCCCCAATGAGTTCTTGAGTGAGGAACTATTGAAATAAAATGTTCCCATGTGTCAACACAGAGTGTGTTGTTGTAGCTCCTCTCTTTTATTCAAAAGTTTATTTCACCAATTTTTATTACACACACAGAGAAAGAGGAAAATTATGTAGGAGTGATGAGGGGATGTGTGTAAAATATGCATGAGCCAGACACAGAAACAACTTAAATTTGAAAAATCCCTCTCACTTGTTATGTTTTAATATACATATAATATACTTGATCAATGCAATATGTCATTTTTATTTCCCTAACTGGACAATTTATTTACCAAATTTGTTTACATTTTGATTTTCCTAATTATGAAACTTTTTGTTCATAGATTTCTTCTCACTTGATTTGCTTACGAATTTTCTCGTGATTTATTCTCGAAAAGCATGCCAAAAATTTCCCTTCATAGACTAGTGCATGACATCAATTGGTCACAGAAACCATCTTCTTCCGTTAGAAAGATTTTTAAAAGAAGCGGTAACGTATTATAATTGAATGAAAATTGTTGTTTGTTGTAAATTATTATTTTACAAATTTCATTCAATTGTTGAATGAACTTAAATTAAGTTACTTAATGGCTGGTAATTCTAATTATAATCGAAATAGGTAAAGTTGTGACTCTACTGAAGAGAAGGTTGTCGAAATGCTTACTGGCCAAAAATAATATCCAAATGACTTTAATGAATTTTATCCCTCTCTATCCTGTAAAAGGATGCAATTCCTATCCGACACGATCCTCTCAAGAGAGATCTGTATATTATGAATACTGAAATTTGAAGTCATTAAAACATTTCTTTTATTTCCCGCTCAAACTTGCCTATTTAGATCAGAGAGATATCTAATTCAACTTTATTAGTGAGGAAATAATACAACAAAAAGAAAGACGAGTAATTTTTGAGTTTGTATTTCTCACATTCTCCCTTTAACACAAACACACACAGAGCTCTAACCGGAAATAATGCTCTCAGTCAGTCTCTTTAGCAGGAGGAGAGAACATGGAAAGAGTATTATTGTATTTCATCCCTTGTAGAGTTTTTAAATCATTTCCTGTTTATTTTACCCTGAATGAATGACATTTGGGAAATTTTCTCAATTCAATGTGAATGATGAAGAAAGGTATCAAATACAAAACAAATATCATTAAACGTATTTCGTGTATCTACTAAGAAGTAGTTTGGCTATGCATGTAAAATATTTGATTCGTCAATGAATAGTTTTAGAGTCAAACTGTTTACTCATACTGACTCAATGCTGACTGTACTAAGATCAAATAAATTGTGTAGTAATTCTCTACCTGATAGAGATTTACAGTGTATTGCAATTGCAGTGTATTGTAATTAATTAAAAAACAAACATTGAAAAGTGATTGTGGAAAGAGAGATTGTTCAAATGAACATTGTACATTGAAATCAAAAAGATTTATTCTTCAATCATTGATCGCCATATTGTAAATTCAACAACAAAAGTTCTCTCACACATTCCTGGCTTTTTAGGTCAGTTGATGTATATTCTCTTTCATCAATTGACAATAGAATAAATAATATTATGGTTTTTAATTTATTTTTGGTTTAAATCGAGGCTGACTTTATACGCACGATTGAAAGATTTCATTATCACGTTAACCACTAACCAAGTCTCTAACCATCTTTCATTGAAAAAATTAGTTTCATTCATTAAAAATTTACTATTTTTACTATATTTTTCATTCATGAGTCGAAAATTAGGTTGAAATAGGTAGGTAGATGGATGTCTGATGACTCTCATTTAATTATCTCTCGTGAGTAATTTTTTTGTTCTTTTTATAAACCTAATTAATTATTGGTTATTGAACTCAAAGAAGGATATTACATAATCGGTTCTTTTGGAAAATACATTGATTTGGCCCACCTTCTAATTATTATTTTTGTTTTAATGAAAATATTTCAATGATGTGAAATGGGCACAAAATTGATTTGAAAACCCCTCAAAAACCAGAAGATCTAACTATTCTTTTGTTGAGAATTTTATCTCGTCCATGTGTTTTTGTACAAGTCAGGTTTTCTGTTTTTGTAATAACTCAAAGGCCTTGTTAACCCTTTCGTGGGGTCCATATACCGAGAGATTCTCAAAGATGTCTTGGAGTTTTCAGCTATTTTTTATCAAAAGATTAATTTTATTCAATCTTTCGTCTCGGGGTTGAATTATCTTCAACTGGTACATTTGTTTTTTCGATACATGAACATTCTTTGATTTTCATATCTATGAATAAAGCCTAGAGAAAGAAGTTTGGCTTAATTCTGACAATTGTATTTTTTCACTTTAGCTTTGCAAAGTACGTATTTATGAAAAAATATTTTCCTGAGCTGTCAGACTCAACATGAACTTGATGAAAAGTGTACTTTCTTTCCTGCTAATGCGTAGTTTTTTTGAGTTAGTCTGGGAATTTTCAATTTTACAGAGGTTTACATTTTCTATGAATTTTGGCGCCCTTTCAACCTTTTGTTCTTTTTTTTCATCTAAACCATTTGTACTATTAAAGTTTACGATAGGCAAATTATTTGAAGAAAAAAGAACCAGACAGTATGCTTTTTTTCAGAAAAGAAAACCTTCCAGACCTTGCTCTATCAAAAGGGTCAAATATTTTACTCAAGAAAAGCTCACTAGATGAGTAAATATAGATTAGAAATTTTTGACAAGTGAGCTTAATAAACGATATTGGAGTCTAAATATTAATTCTAAATATCAGAAATAACGAAGAAATCAGAAAAATAATAAATTTTATTGTTTTTGCCTTTCAACTTGATTTTCAGTTCAATGGTTTCTTTTCTGTTTCAAATGAACTAATCGGTGAGTGTTTTTGACCTTATCCACGATAACTTGTAACTTTGTCATTTACATGAATATATAAACAAAAGCACAAAAGGTTTAGTACACACACACACATTGAACGTTCAAATGGAAACGATGATGAGTAAGATAGACAAACCAGAATAGACTTTTGTAGGCAGGAATAATCTTTTGGATCAGAATCGATTGTCTTCATATAATAATAAATAATCTCATAAAAATTATCAAAATAATGTACAATTTTGAGTCAAAATAGACATCTTACAGGGTCTTACAGGGGGGCTCAGTGAGCTTTCTCGTCGATAAATAATAGCCCCAATAACAGGCATTGAATAGGAGTACAATTGCTGGGAATATCCAAATGGATATGTAGTCAATCCTTTTGGCAATGTTGAATTTGAAAGTCTTGAAAAAGATCTTCCCGTTCCGATAGGAATAGTTGACAGTGACATACTCGAGGAAGGACAATATGACTAGGGTGAAACAACTCAAGATCCACCAGTCAATGGCCTTTGAATAGGAGACCTTTGGTAGGGTATTTATAACCGAATTACCCTGTGATATAATTGACAAAATACAGAATACACAGATGGATACGCGAGCCGGTGCCGAGGTACAATCAATAAAGAAGGATAGCCAACAGACGAACAGGACCATCAGCGATGGCAGATAGACGTAGGTTATGTAGAAGCCGAATTTACGTTCCAACTTGAATAGAGCCCTGAGGAATGTCCGATTACCTGAATTCCTCGGCTCCATCCCGATACAATACGAGGTGATGGGTCTTTCAAACTCGTTGATAATCAGGGTCTGGTGTAATTCCACGGCTGTATAATTCTTAATCGGCTCGTATAGGTCCTTGTTGGAATATTCCTTGTCACGGTTCCACCATCTCAGCCGGAGATCTTTATCTTCGTAGAAATAACTGGCCATATCCACAGAGCAGTACTGAATGTCAAAGGGAAAGTTCCACAAGTTCATATCGCAGGATAATTTCAGGGAAAAGGTTTGTGTCAAGACGAAGAGGCCGATTGTCGGATCCAGGCTCATCATGACATTCGGGACTGGAATCTGATGGAGCTTGGCGTCCTTGAGATTCTTAAAATGAATGTCCGGCCTCCACAGTTGGTCCATAATGTGCCGGGCATTGTAGAGATTTTTAAAGTCCACAAACAAGAACCTATCGTCAATCCAGCGTAACTTCATCTCGACGTTTAGCGTGTAATCCATATCGATTACCGAGATGGAACTGAAGCTGAGAACAGTTATTCCAACCTCAACGTAGACCGGCATGGAAGAGTTGAGACCGACAGGTCGTTCATTCTTCTCATAACTGCTCAACTTTGCTTTAATGTGATCATCGAGGTCTTGCTTCTCTGGATTTGAGTTGATTCGACTGAAAAAGAATACAAACAGCATAACCAGAATGATTCTGCCCATTTTGATCTACACTTGATGCAGTGTTGAATTGGTCTTGTTAACGAAAGATAAACTATTTTTATCAACTGACATGTGAATATATTTTTCAATTTATATTACACGCAGTGTGAAGAGCTTATCCAAATTGGCTAAGCACACATAACAACGTAGCGCAAGCGTACAAAATATGAAAGTATAAAAGTCAAAAGTAGTAATTTTAGAATAGAAGAATTAAATTTTCATGGGGGGTGGATAGGGTCAGGGTTAGGGTTAGAGAGTAGAGAAAAGAGAAACAGGTGTAGAAGCAAGTGTGTGTGTTGTGCTGGAAATGATGATGATTTGTAACAGATCTGACTCAAATCTTATTGATTGAAGAATCATCCATTTCAATCAACAGATCTTTGTATAGGAGACAAGAAAAGTCAACATAAAAAATCAAAAAATTACTATTTTCATTACTATGGTTGATTTTATCACGAACTTTAATAATAATTTTACATAATAAAATAAATAGTGTGTGTACTATAAAGTAGCCATATGTGTAGTTTTTTAAAATTTGTTTTTCATTCAATCAAATTTGCATTGATGACTTCCCAATAAAGTTTAATCAGTCAATAATATTCACACTTCTAAATTGAAATATTTTCATCCAATTTGTTGTAAACAAATTATTTCTCATTCTATCCAACCCGAGAGTTTATTTTAACTGACAAATTGAAAAAATTGAAAAATCTCAAGATTATGAAGAATCAAATGAAAGGTTGTCGACTCCTTTGGAATTCACTAAGCGTCTCAAAACTGGAAGCCAGCACGAAATTAGTGCAAGATAAAATCAAAAAATTCTATGACAAGTTAGCATCTCAAGAGAATATCGATAAGAATAATTTTGCAAAGGCCTTTGCTCTGATTCAGAGCGATCTAGACGTTCAGTACAATCAAATAACTTTTCTGCAATACGTCTCGAACGATAAAGAAATTCGCGATGCCTCTTGTGCAGCAGATAAGGTCTTGGACAACTTTTTGATTGAACAATCGTAAGTTTCATAAGACACCTGATCTTACTCTCCATTCAGGATGCGTGAAGATCTCTTTAATGCTTTCGTTCGTTGCCAAGAGGCTGATGATATTGGGGACAAGGAATTGGGTCGTTACATTGAGAGAAAAGTAAAAGGAGGCCGACGCGATGGTCTCCACTTGGCCAAGGAGATTCGTGACAAAATCGAAGCTATCGACAAGGAAATGAGTTGTATTGGCATCGATTACAACAAGGCTCTCAACGAAGAGAATACCATCCTCGAATTTAGCGAAGCTGAACTGGCTGGCTTGCCGAAAAATGTCCTTGATGGCTTTAAAAGGTCGCCAGACGGAAAGTATCAAGTAACCCTCAAGTATCCTGATTACTTCCCATGCATGGAGTATTGCGAGATTCCAGGGACGAGAGAAAAGTTTGAAACCCAATTCTCCAGTCGCTGTATCAAGGAGAACGTACCGAGACTTGAGAGGCTCATCGAATTAAGGAACGAGAGAGCCAAGATCCTCGGTTACAAGACACATGCAGACTTTGTCCTTGAAATGCGCATGGCAAAGAATGCTGGAAATGTCGATGAGTTCCTCACAAAATTGGGCAATGGCCTAAAGCCAATTCGTGAGAGACAATTGAGCCGTCTCCTTGAGATTAAAAGGGCTGAATGCGAGGAAAAGAAATTGCCCTTTGACAATGTAATCAATTACTACGATTTTAGGCAAGTCTTCTTTCAACTTGATGGTCTCTGATTGATTTTCATGACTCTTCTTCTTTTTTGGCGTGTGAATTTTTATTTCTACAAAAAATCAATTTTATCTTTTTTCTCTTTAGGTATTATACGAGAAAATCAGTCGAAATTGACTATAATGTGGACAAGGATGCGTTGAAAAAATACTTTCCCCTGGATGTAATCAAATCGGGCATTATGAAACTCTACCAGGACCTCTTGGGGCTGGAATTCAACAAACTTGACACTGACAACATTTGGCACCAAGAAGTTGATACCGTAGGTCTTTTCCTTTACCTCTAATATCAAGCTTGACCATTAGAGATGTAACGAATTTTGACCTAAATCAAAGTTTTTCCGTGGAATTTCCACATATAATTTTGATAAGAATAATGCGTGAGATCTAAAATAACTGAAAATTCGTTTGCAATCTCATGCATAGTCGTGCATTGCCCATTTTCTCTTTTAGGCATGGTGGAATAACAAAATTTAACAGAAATGATTCTATTACTATTTTCATTGAAAAAAAACCCTTGAAGCTTTATCAGCAAAAAAGATATTCAAATTTTAGTGAAAACGTAGTAAAAATTCATTGAAAATCTAGCGGCAATTTTAAACTTGATTATTATCACAGACAAGCATTTTGATACTTGATCTTATACAAAATAATGTCAAGAACTCATGTAAATTATCATTTGAGTAGGTTTTTAAAGTACAGGTTGATTAAAATAAGTTAAAAATCTCTATTGACTATTGCCTTTTTTTAGTATGAGGTCCTTGACTTGAAGGATAAGGACAAGAAGCTCCTGGGCTATTTCTACATGGACCTCCATCCAAGAGAGGGCAAATACGGCCATGCAGCAGCCTTTCATATTCAGCCGAGTGCTCTTGCCTTTAGTCCGCAGAGAGGTCTTCTGGAAACCTGTGAACTGTCAATTGATGAGATAAACTCGAGCATCGAAAAGGCCGAGCGACAAATTTCAGTTGCTGCCCTTGTCGCCAACTTCTCCAAGACCCTGCTCACCCACGATGAAGTGGAGACCTTCTTTCATGAATTCGGCCATATAATGCATCAGATTTGTGGTCACACCCGGTATGCCATGTTTTCTGGGTCCAGTGTTGAACGAGACTTTGTCGAGTGTCCCAGTCAGATGCTCGAAAACTGGGTCTGGTGCCAAGAGGGCATTAATGGCCTCTTGGAGGGGTCCGTGGAAATGCCAAGCGAGATAATTGAGAAGTTGGTCAAGTCCAAGTATGCCAATGCTGGTATTTTGTATTCTAGACAAGTTGTACTCGCCAAGTTAGATCAAATACTCCACACGTCACCCGAGAAAAAGGTATCTCATTCTGAATGAGTCATTCATTTATATCAGCATTATAATAATACTACTCCAAAGTGTAGATATGTTAATCTTTTTTATTAAATTTTTATCATCATTGTTAGATTGATATTGAAAAGCTACTCGAGGATTTGTACATGGAATATTTGGGTATGCCCAAGACACCTGGAACGAATATGGCCGCCTCCTTTGGCCACTTAGCCGGTGGCTATGATGCTCAATACTACGGATATTTGGTAAGCAAAATCAGATCTTATCTCTCAATGTATGTGCCTGACTCGGTTATTATTCCCTCTCATATAGTGGTCTGAGGTCTTTTCAGCTGACATGTTTGAGTCTAAATTCAAGAATGCCCCCGATGGAGGAGTCCTATCGCCTACTGTCGGCTACGAGTACAGGACCAAAATCCTATTGCCCGGTGGCTCAATTGACGCCATTGAAATGCTAAAAAATTTCCTAGGACGAGAGCCAGACCATGGACCTTTCTTCAGGAGTCTGGGACTCGAGCTTTAAACCCTTATTATTATTTCATCAATACATAAGATGATTTTATGAAAGGAATATTTTTTATTTTTAAACCTAGTCATCTGATTCTTGGTCACTTGCTTCTTCTTCTTCATCCCCTTCCGAGTTGTCAGCATCTGCTCCGTCGTCCTGCGAGTTACTCTCGTCTAGAGTCTCTCCGCCGAATGATACTCGTTTGAGTTTTTTGCCTCCATCAGAATTTGTGGCTAGCTTACGCTTCAAAAGATTCTTCTCTCGATTCTCCTCATCCTTGGCCTTGCGCTCTGCCTTTTTGGCCAATTTTTGGCGAAACTCTTCTTCCTGTTGGACTTTTTCCCTTTCAGTCTTTTTGTGATATGCATGGTAGAGGACGTTGCCACTATTAATGCCCTCTTCAATTTTGAGAAGTTGCAGGGTCAATCTGGGTCCCAACTCGACCAGTTTCACAGCTGCCTTATTCCCCGTGATATGCTCGAGGCCTTGGGATTGGGCAAAGTCTGACTTTTGATCCTTATGGAGAGGTTCTGAGTCGAGCTCCATCTCATTGACATCAGAGTCGAAATCCGAAAGGCCAGAATCTGACAACATTCCCTTGTTCAAGAGGTAATCTTCAAGACGTGAATATTTGCCGAGATTGGGGACGCCAGAGGGTTTGCCTTTGCCACTGGGACCGAGGCCGGGATTTTCAAGACCGATTACTTTTCTTGTGCTCTTTTTTAGTCGGGAACCGCCTAGACCTAGACGTCTCAAAGGCTTTGAAATGGACTTGTTCTCAGTCTTTATGTGATAATGACGAATGTTTATATAGTCAA
The DNA here is from genome assembly GCA_012064415.1 of Gyrodactylus bullatarudis. NCBI lineage: Eukaryota > Metazoa > Platyhelminthes > Monogenea > Gyrodactylidea > Gyrodactylidae > Gyrodactylus > Gyrodactylus bullatarudis. Next base: position 776,896 of record SSNU01000042.1, read on the forward strand.
TATTGGTAATCGGATCATTCTCCCGACTGATGAGTAAAACTCTCTTGACATTCTTCAACTTTAGCTTTTGGATATTCAACGAGGGTAGCATATTTTGGAACATGTCAACGACAAGTCGTAATTCGGGAGACTGACGATTGTTACTATCGCGCTCAGAGAAGCCGTGCATTGCCAATAACGGCGGACTGGAATATTGACCGATTGAGAAGGCCTTTTTGGTCAACTGTTGAATGTCACTCATGAAGGAATAGTCGACAACATTAAAGACAATTGTGGGACCATGTGGAGCCCTAACAAGGTGCATACCGATATTTGAATTGGCAACACTGTCAGTTTCCTTTGTAGGCTTGTCATGGGTAAAGTATAACAAATGAGAAACATTGTAGAGACCAGCAACATTGATAAAATCCTTGATTACATTCTTTTTTGTTACTTTGAGATTGGTAGCTGTAAATGGCTCGTATATTTTACGCATTTCCATAGAAAGACGTTTAACGTAGGCACCGACTCCATGTCTAGAGAATACAAAAGAGTGTGGAGCTTCATTAAGTTCCACAATCTGGTGGTGTTTGTTCACACGGCGTTGACGTCTGACATTTTTTCCCCTCCTCTTTTTAGACATGCGGCCAAATTTATCAAATTTTGTGATGGTTAAAACAACCCACCGAATATAAGCCAAAATGACAATTGAAGTTTAACTGCTACTAACTACGCACAATTTTAACTCAAATTAAGATTTACATAATGTAGCGTACATCATAGAAATTTGAGAAAATTTGAATAAAAATATTATTTTAGTCTAGCATTGCAAGGAAATAATACTAAAAGTTTAGTCTTATTCGTTTTCAGCAATTAAAAATGAAACAATTATTTTGAAAGATATATTTATTATTTGTTTGTCTTCGCTTGTAAATCGTATGGTTAAAAACACACGAAAGAAAATATTGAGTATTGATGACAGTCTTCGAATCCATATATATTGTGAACAGATTCTGCTTTGTAAAATTGAGTTGCAAAAAATCAAATAAACGTTGGATCTTTCGAAAAAATTTATCGTGCAAACAAAGCTCGTTGTATTCGATGCTTGAAGCGACTTTGACTCTTCTCAATGATTGCGTCTATTTTGAAGCGTATGACTGATTTCTTCAAAATATCAAGAGCAAGACAAAAATCATACATGCTGAGTTTTGAATGAAACTGGGTAAAATTACACGCATCTGAGTACATATCCCTATTCAATATGGCTATACGACCAAAATCACACTCATTGCACTGAATCTGAATCAATTTTGCTTCATAACGAGTCTCCACAACCTCCTCGTTAACATAGCCCTCTTCAACGTTCAATTTGATTATTTCATATTTGGATAAAATGCCAAAGTTTCCAAATTTCTGGAACACACATTTATGGCCTTGGGATTTGTTGTTGGGGACTGTTATGGAGACATTCTTATTATCTGGTGCAATATATTTTGAAATCTTCAACGGCTCACAATAACGGCTTGAACACTGCTTTGAAATGTCAACCTTGCCTTGTTGAGCACGATACAGGAATATCGTCAAAATATTCGGTTCTGTGACTCGTATCATTAAGCCGTAATCTTCACTTTCCACAGAAATCCTCGTTTTAACAACAGTGGACGGCGTTTCTTCCAGGGTGAACGAGTCTAAAATGAGAGTTCTATCACATGGGATCAAACTTTTGGCCACGTTATCCGCTATCTTGGCACTCTTAATAGATTTGAACAGGGTTTTTTTGTCTTTAACAAATTCTGTCTTTTGTTCAAGGTCCACGATGCAATCACCAAAATCATCAAAGACAACAGTTTTGAGAATGTCCTTCTCTGTTCGAAGGCCTGTCTCTGTCTCCGAGACTAGGGTTTTGATCGCCTTTTCATTGTAAACTTTGATAACCTCATTGTCAAGCTCATAGCAGCCCTTTGTCTCCATCAGGCTGGACTCATCCTTCTTGCTAGGCTTTAGATTACTCACGGTCAACTTGTCACTTGTCTTACCTTCAGTCAATCTGTTAACCTCATAGACGAGAAAACTTCCAGTTTCTTCATTATCGTACTCCCCATTGGAGAGAACATTGTCAATGGAATAATTAACCCGAACATAATAATCGAGCCTTTCAAGGGGCTCGAAGTAGTCTTTATCTAAGAGAGCTTTCAAAGAATCTTTGTCTTGCGTTTTGAGGTCCAACTTTTCAAGGATTTTCTGACAAAACACGTCCATGTTCGGGCCAAAGATGGTCTCGGTAATCTTCACTTCACTTTCCTCTCCGAAAATAATACGCGGCTCAAAACGTTCGAGCGTCGTGTTTGTCAGAATATACGAGCCGTTAATGCCAAGCATTGTGAATAGCTTACTGTAGACAGTCTGTAATTTGGATTCATTCTTCTTTGATTTATCGGGTATCTTTGATCTGTATCGGACAAAGCCGTTGGGATCTTCCCTAATGAGGAGTAAACTCTTGGCCATTTCAAATGTCGACTGTGGATTCTGGTATTCTTTGACATCAGCCATTTTCTGTGTAACAGGATCAATGCGTATTTTAACGGCAGTATGGCGATCACGGCACTTGTAACTCAATTTCTCGTCAGGGGGTTCCCCCGTGTCAGACGTACCCTTGTCAATCATGGAGAATTTCTCAGCCAGCATTCTGACCACCTGATAGAGTTCATCAACTCTGATTAAAATCAACCGGACACAATCGGTATTGACAGTCTCGCCAGTTTCCGGATCAAATTTGGATCCCTTTTCCGGGTAGAAACAGTACATGAGCCGAAGGACATTTGGACCATCCTTCTTTTCTTGTGAGGGTTCCTTTGCTTCTTTTTCCTTTGACTTGTCAGCCTTTACGTCGAAACGGACATAGCAGGGCTCCACAAACTCATCAGTTTTCAAGGATTCGTAGACTTTTTCGTCCTTCTTCCTCCCCTCGACAACCTTGTATTCCTTAACAAGAATCTTACGGATGATGATGAAGGCATTCTTGACAACCATGAGTTTTTTACCACTCAGGGGACAACACTGGTTTAAAATTTCTTGCGAGTTTGGCTCAAAGAACCGAATGACCTTGGAAGGATCATCCATCTCACATTCCGTTATAACACATGTGTCAGTGATGGTTTTCTTCTTGATATTCTGCTTGCAGTAATACTGTTCAGCTTCCGGCCGAGGATCTTTGTTGTTGGGTAGAATCTTTTTATTATACTGGGTACCTGTCGAGGTGATGTTGAATTCTCGCTTAATATTGGCCGGATTATCCTCTTTGGTCAGAATGGAGTCGAGAACAATGATGCCCTGACGGTTTTGATAGATCATCTGGTTAACCTCAGATGTCTCCATGAACGAGAAACAATTGATAGGCTCACTTATCTGTACATTTCTCATACCGGGTATGGGCACAATTATCCAGTTATCTTGGAAACTCACCAACACTGTCTTGAAATCTTGATCCAGGATATTCTCGTAGTTGACATGACTCTTGATGCATCTGATTCTTTTATGGACACAACAGATGTAGCAGGGATTTAGTATTTCATTGTCGAATCGGCTCAGTCTAACCTCAACAGGTAAACTGGCCAACTTCTTCTTGATGGACTTTCGCCTGGCCACAGTGCCAACCTGGTCCTTCTTTATACTGCTACGCTTTCGGTTGCTTTTCTTTTCAGTCTCTTTCATGGTGTAGTCTTCATTCTGTCGGTTAATTTCCTTTTTGCATTCATCAATCAGACTATCTATGGCGTCCTCTTGCGTATTTGGCGTGTTGGGCGTTTTTATCTTGTGCTCTTCCAGCTCCAAGATTAACTTGACAATATCCTTGACCTTGGTGTCAAGGAAGTCTCTGAGGTTTACCGCTTCCTCAGACATGAAAATTCTTTTCAAAAAAAGTACTTGCCTTTTTACTTACTCTAGATATATATATCAGTTTTATATGTATCATTTTAATTATATTAAAAATTATAATAAAACTTGAGAATAAAATTCTAACTACGCAGTAATAATAATCTCAATAAACCCTAGACACACTATAGAGGAAGCTCAAGGTAAATTAAAAGTCCAAAAAACAAATCTAGTCTTGTATGTATAGGGTAGGAATATTTTGATTTATTTATAAACTATTTCTTTTTCTCTTTTTTTTCCTTCTTTTCGGCCTTGTCAGACTCAACAACAGTATGATAAATGGTGTTGAATATGCTCCTTTGTATTTTATGCTTGAACCTATTCAGGAGAAACGTTTTGTTATCAGCTGTATACTCAAAGATCCGAGCGCTTTGCTCCAACATTTTGAAAGCTGACAAGAATTCAAATTTACTCAGCTTCTCACTGACCAGGGTTAGATTGCAGGCTTCTCCCTTGGAGTTGGCATTATCCAACATGACCTTGCCCTCAGGGCATTCTGGACAGAAACATTCAACTAGGCGAATTTCATCTCTCTTCTCCACTACTATTTCCGCTGATACGTTGTTAAGATTTCCCTCTATCACCTTGACATTGGATCTGATAGCAAAAGTTCCATACTTTGAATATGGACATGACTCGTAGTGGCTATTCTGCGTCTCGTATTCTGTAGGGATAATCTGAGACATGTCAATGCCTCTCAGTATGGTCAAATCAAGCGGGAAGAGGTTTTTAATTCTGGCCATTGTGCTATCGTTCCCGCTAACCTGCCAACGACCAGATAATAAATTTGGTATATTCGGCTCCGTTACGGAAACCTTGATAAATTTCTCTTCAAATACTAACAAGCGGGCGACATTTCTAACTGACTGACTCTCTATAATGAAAACCGTTTCAAAGTCAATTTCGTTTTCATAATTCTTAGTGAACTTATTCACTGGAAATGATTGTTCGTCGTTTTCCGATTTTCCAAGGTTAAACTTTGTCTTCATCTCGATCTCTCCGAGTATTTGTCCAGTCTTTGGATAGATCAAGACACTCTTGAGAATCTCCTTTACGCTCCTGTGGCTGATTTGATTCTTCTTCATTGAGTCCTCGACACTTTCTTCGTTGTGACATTCAACGTAGATGACTTCATTGTTATCAGCTTTCACTCGATAGGTGCCCTGTGTCAACTTCCGTTTGTCCTTTCGCCATTTTATTAGGTTGTTCACGTTTAGGAACTTACCACTACCACTATTCTGATCCTCTGTGTTTCTGATTTTATGAGTGAATTTGAATATTTCCTCTACGTTGACTGTCTCAACGATTTGATTATTACCCAGATCAATTATAATTTGGTATTGACAGATACATGATAGAGAGTCAATGTTGACTAAATCCTCCTCGAGGCTCAAATCGATGATAGGTTTTGGACTTTCCTTTTTCTTTTTTCCCTTTTTGTTCTGATCCTTGTTAGGGATCACCGCTGGCGCAATATCTTCAGGCTTCAGATTCTTTCGAATTTTCCCCATCAAAAATTTTGCCAAAGACAAGAAGACTTTTTTCAAATTAGGTATGGTTAGCTTCTCAGATATTCCTCTATCCTTCTTCTCCAATGTTATTATGGTGATTACCGGAGAGGCTTCATGGTCTATTGTAAAATCCATGAGGTTTTTGTGTTTGTCTTTCTCTGATGTTTTTGTTCTGAATCGTATTTCAGCGTTGATTTCGTTAATTACTGCAGCCTCCCGGGCCATTGATACAACTGTCTTGTTAGACCGATATTCTTTCAAATGAAAGGAATCTATATTCTCAGGGATGTAGGAAAATTTCAAGGCTATGCACCGGTCCATAACATCATAGATTCTATCGTGTTTATCATTCGATGCATACAACGCAGAGATTTCACAACATTTCTCCATAATGTCTTCGGTTCGTACCAGAAAACCTCTAATTTCATCATTATGAGTATAGAATAATCTAATGAGATTCGTGAATGATGTATCTGGAGTGAATGGCGTTTCCTTAACTTTATTAAGTTCGTTCTCAAACCGGAAGTAGACCGGTTCAACTATCACCTTTTCCTTGCCATCAGAGTTTATTTGTGCCTTTCTAACCAGAACGTATGCTTTATTGATGATACGGAACTGGTTACCGTTTGGTCGAATGAGATTTCGTAATATTGTTTCTATATTTGGCTTAACAATCGTGTACGAAGTCTCGTCACAAAAATATTTATACTTGATCATCGCGTCGGAGACAATGCTCTCTTCGAAGACTCCTTCGTTGATTGCTCTGATAACTTCATCCATATGCTTTTCATCAACTTCTTCTTCGGCATCCTTTGGTTTCTTATTGTTCTTCTTCAACAAGTTGACATGTTTGATAATACCTAAAGTATTTACCTCATTAGTGCTGACCATATCGATTTCCTCAGAGGTCCCTTCACATATTTGAATGATACCCATGCGAAGTTCCTTAATCGGGTCATAGTAATCACCGTCATAGGAGTGGAAGATTTTGAAGGAAAAGTTTGTAAATTTTATTACATCATCAACGCCGAAGACAATCTTCTCACCAAATCCTAACGGACCAAAAGGAAACTCTCTTGGATATCTAATGGGTACAGCAAATTTTGGATGCTCTTCAATACATTTGATCAACATGTCAGACTTGCAAACTCTACAATTGTTCTTGTATTTTAAAGAACTGATGTTATTAACAATGTTGTCGGTCGAGGTGAGGTTCATAGTCTTTTTAATATCCTGACTTTTGCTGTTGTGCAAATCTTTATCGGGTTTATCACCTTTCTTCTTTTTATTCACAAGTGCTTTCATTTGGATGAATTTTGCTTGATTCTCAATATCGATTTTCTTCAAGCCAGACTCTATGTATCCTCTGATGATTTTTTCATTTTCTTCGACTTCCTGGGCAGTCATAAGCCTGTCAGATGGTTTAAAATAGGGATAGGCTAGTCCGGCAATCACCATGAGATCATCCCTGATACCGATTTCACGTTCATTTTCCATGGTAAGAAATAAACCAATTTCAAACTTGTCTAATTATTACTATTATATAATGAGAAATGATTAATGCGGAAAATGAGTCTCTCTCACATGATAACTGAAATCAAAAACTGAACAAAGATTATTATTACTGATCCCCCATTTTATCTTTAAACCGTCTAGATAATTTCTCACTTGATACGTGAAAGAATCTCAGTAATACAACTGAAATCTACAGTCTAGAGATCGAAGCTAAAGCAAAGTATAAATATACACACACAAAAAGAGGTTAACTCTCAATTATTATATTCTTGATGAACCTTTGTGTCAAGTTTTTATATTCGCATAATATTTTGATATGATAGATAATATAATATAACTTGTTAGTGATTATTCCTTACAATGTCAATAAAGAAAGAAAACAAAGCTGAACCAGATGTTAAACTGAGAGATGTCCTCGCGGAAAAGGGCAGGGAGATTTATGAAAAATTTGTGGAATTCTACAATTCTCGAGGGGACGGACATAATATAAACTTGGAAGCAAATACTCTCATTGATCAATGCTTGGACGAAATTGCCAAGGCCAATGGAAAAGAGAAAAAATTGAGATACAACTTAGCAGAGGCAGAATCAACAGGGACATCCTTTGTTCTTGATTATTATCCCAATGCTATAATCATTGAAGAGGTTTGTACCGTTTGTAATAGGAAAAAGAATCTTAATTGCTACAAAAAACACTTCAAGATTGACAATCCAATATTGAATGACGAGGAAAGAATAGGACCATATTCAATAGGACAGACGAGCCATGCTTATTTAGATAAAAATGGACTGTTCACACTAGAAGAGTACGTAATGCAATATAGCTTGAAAGAAGATGAGTCCAACTCAACCTTGGGAAATCATCGAAAGTATAAGATTATAGCAAAGGAAGAAGAGAATAAAAAATTTGAAAACAATATAACTCTGAGTCATGGTCTTCAGAATTTTGGCTTGAGTTTCTTTCAAAAGGTTTGTCTACCCTCGAAAACCGAAAGGGTTAAAAACTTCAAAAATCACTTTGAAGGGAAGAGAATCTATCGGATCAAGACGGAGGCATATGTTGAGGAAATTATAGAAAATAATGAGAAGCATCTTAGAGTTAGAAGGCCTAATAGTGAAACTATTCTTAGGAAAATAATGGATTTAAATGGGCTTAAGTACAAAATATTGAATAAAGCTTTTATTGTTCTTCGTATTGTAACTGATATGAACCAGAAAAAATTTTTTGAGCCGGTTTATGTTCAGATGAAATCGTTTGATTCATTCAAAGCAACAGATATCAAAGAGCAAGTAATCGTGCGCGTTTATTACATAACTAGTGATGACGAGAATAAAGAGTATATCAAGATAATACTTGTCAATGCGAAAAATCTAAAAGATTGTTTCCTCTCAATTGCCGCTGAGCATGCTGAACGTTACTCACAAGATATGTTACCGGTTGTCGATAGGAAGTTGGCGTTGAAAATTAATTTCCAAAAACAAGAAGAAGTCGAAAAGAAGAAGGAAAAGTCGAAGAAGAAATCCAAAGAAAAGACAGAAGAGATGAACGCCAAAAGAGAAGAGAAATCTGAGCTTATTAAAAATATGAAAGAGTATGTACTTCCCACTGACTGCGTACAAAACGTAAACAGTCTAGTACGAATTATCGAGAAAAATTCTGAAGTTCGTTTTAGAACAAAATCAAACGATGGTGATAATTCAGAAAAGTACAAGAACTGTATGATAGCAAAATTACATGATTTGGACGATGTAAAGATGACAATCAGTCTAACATCAAAAGAATATTGCGAAAATATCGAAATGCCCAATGTTTACATGATCTGTGGTAAAATTCTGGAGAAAATGATTGAAAAGCAAAAGACTAAGGAGCAACTAAATGAAAATGAAGAGAATGAGCTAAGTAATAACAACTTGGGTGTGAACGCAAACAATGTGGCTGACTTTGATTTCCTCTACTACATAACCTTGTGGATGGTCTACGAGATAAACTGGAAAGGCAAAGAGGAGAAAAACTTTGACGAAGAGAATCTTGAATTGATCAACGTTAGGGAAAATTATTATTTCAAAAAGTGTAAAAACCCTAATGACCTAACAGTATCAGAGATTAAGAGTAAGAATAAAAATTATGATCAAGTGAAAGGTGTGTATGAGATTAACAAAATAAATGAGACAACGAAAATTCAACCACATAGCTCATTGATCGTTTTAGGAGAAAAAGCGAAAAAAAATCCTTTTGAAAAAGACATACTCAAATACGTGTTGCTTGATGAAAACGGCTCTATATTGTATGATATTGAATTGAAAACTAATCTGACTAAAGATGATGCTTCTATTAAAAAAGTGATCAAACCCAAGAAAAATGATCCAATTTCTTTCCAATTTGAGCATGAGAGATTTCTCTGTGATAGTCTCTTGGTGGAAGAAGATGAACTAACTATCAAATACATACGAATCATCATGTCTGGCGAGAAAACAGGGATTATTGTAGAAGTCATTGAGCCGAATCCAAAGACCATTTTAGCTTACAGAATGGTAGATGGATACAAAGAAAAGATTCCAAGTTACATTCGAGATGCTGAGGATATTAAAAAGCATTTCAAAGATTTCGCCAAAGATACGCCCCAACCTTTTGAGTCATTTGAAAAAAACACTCATAGTGAAACATGTTGCCTGCAGGCTCATGGTAAATTTGGTATAAAGTGTACGATCGAAATAAAGGAATTCAAAGACAATCGAATAAACACAATTGAGACTCGCCAAGAGTACAAAATAGTTATCCTTGAATGCAAAAACTGTGAAGATGCAACAGTACTCTTGAATAGTTACGACAGTTTCACAGATTCTTGTGTGTTCACAGCTTCATTTGAAAAGCTAAGCCCATATGATTATTTATCAGCAGTTAAACAACTGGAAAGAAAGGCTGAGACATCCAAAGATAAAAATCAAACAATTGTACATAAACGTTTCAAACATAGATTACAAAGATCAATAAATATTTGAATTGAATAAACTTAGAAAATCAAACCTTTGAAGCAATCAAATATTACGAAATGTTTATCTTTATGCCTTATAATTAAGTGTTCTTCTTCAGCTTCGAGCAAATAAAGTTCAAATGAGGTTGAGTTATTTCTTGAATAATCCTTCCGAATCCTGTTCTAATGGTTCTCTGTAGATTTATATTATTCCTAATTTTAGCCTTTATTAAAATTAAAATAATTAAGAACGGATGCCGAAAGTATGATGAATAAGCGCTTTATTTCAGGCATACTCATCAGCCTCTTACATGAAAGATATATAGTAAAAAATACAAAGAAAATTAAATATCGATCTGATTGGCTCTCTTCAATAGGTTTTTAGGGGGCAGGGTATTCTGTATATTATCACATTGTCAATTTTTTTCTGAATGTTATGTATGTTTCTATGAAAAAACTTAACAGAAAACATCAGTGGCTGTCTAAAATCAATCATGAGTTTTATCCGCAAACATTTCTTTTCTTAAAAATCATCTGAATTCCAAAGCTTACTTGTGAAGGGCTTGACTTTGATTTGATACAACTCTGACTCTCTCCCTTCTTGGTGCAGAGTTTTGAGGGTAATGTTTACACTATTCTACATTATGTTCAAGCCCTTACAATCCAGACCTACGTGAGTTCTTGTGCGCTTTTTGCCTCCAACTGTTTAGAGGGGTGGGTTGATTACTAAAGGACAACCAAAAGATCCTCAAGAAAGAAAATAAAAAGAAATTAATAATTGCTTCTCTTCTCTCACCTGCAAGCTATGCGATTTTCGTTTAAAAATCTTGTCCATAAAAGTTCAGGCTAAAGGTTTGAAAGGGGTGGGTGGTTCTGGGTAAACATTACCCTCAAAACTCTGCACCAAGAAGGGAGAGAGTCAGAGTTGTATCAAATCAAAGTCAAGCCCTTCACAAGTAAGCTTTGGAATTCAGATGATTTTTAAGAAAAGAAATGTTTGCGGATAAAACTCATGATTGATTTTAGACAGCCACTGATGTTTTCTGTTAAGTTTTTTCATAGAAACAAATAGTAGAAAGGTATATAATTTTTGATTCTCAATCGAATGGTATAAATTTTATCGATGAATTATGAAAAATGCTCAAAATCGTAATCTTAGGACCTCTTGCTTTGAAATGTTGGTATATGGTAGATTAATGCATATCAAGCCTAAATATGAGGTCGTTTCAATCATATGACTGAAAAAAACATTGGAAACATTATGATATAAAGTAGAGGCTGGGATTCTTTAATTCGACTTTTAATACGACTACATTATAGTAGAGGGTCGATTATTTTTTATTAAGTTGATCTTTTCTATATACAATTATCAGAGAATTCACTGTATTTATAAAAATAATTTATTAAATTAACAAAAGTACTCTCGACGAGTAAAAGTTTTGTCTTGAAAGTACGCATTTGAAAAAAATATACTTTTGAATCCAAACCAATTCTATTCTTTTAAAATTTTTGTCTCGAATTGAAAGAGTAAAAGAAAGCTATGGCTACTGGCATCGAGAAAGACAAAATCTTCCGTGACAACCTGGTCGAAAAGGCCAAGGAAATCTTCGAGAAAGAACGTACAAAGTGCGCTATCGCCTCAGTGAATTTTCTATCCGAAAAAGTACACGACAT